>CM035837.1:188445221-189018136 GCA_020510985.1 Pholidichthys leucotaenia | reverse complement strand
AAGCTAGCCAAGGCTGACCTTTTTGACTTAAGAGCCTCTAAGTGCTCCTGTTTTCCGGTAGAACTGAGTAACTCCTCTAGCTCTACCACCTCAGTCTCCAGAACTTTCAAGGATTGGGTCAAGCTACGAGTGACATTTTGAGTGTACTGTTGGCAGAATTGTTTTATCTGTGCCTTACCAAAATCCCACCACATTTGGAGAGAACTAAAAGAAGATTTTTGTTCCCTGTGTGACTTCCATACATCATGAAAAACTCCCTTAAAAAACACATCATTTAAAAGTGTATTATTAAAATGCCAAAAAGCACTCTTACACTTTACATTTTCAATGAAAACAGAACAAATCAGCAGGCAGTGATCAGTGAAACCAACAGGACAGATACAACTATTTTTAAAAACACTCATTTGGTGTTTAAAACCATAGAAACGGTCTAACCTAGCCATAGATAAGAGGTTATCTTTAGCATGGCTCCAGGTGTACTGCCTCTGGTCCCCATGATGTGATCTCCACACATCGGCCATTTCATGCGCCTTCACTAGTTCCCTCAGCCTATTGGCAGAAGCAGGGTGAGGTTCCTGATGGTTCCTGTCCAGTCTGTGGTTTAATGTACAGTTAAAATCACCCCCCAGAAATAAAAAACTATTTGGATTACAGGATCTAACCGTATCTGATAGCATATTAAAGACCCTGATCCTTTCTGCTCTCTGGGTTGGCACATACACGTTTATAAGAACCAAGTTTACGTTTTCAAACTGTACCTTTAGCAAGAGTACATGTCCTTTCACCACCTCTTCTACCTCATAAGAGACAGGCACACAACCCCGAGAGAAAAGTACAGCCACCCCTCCACTATTATTGGATTTGTGGCTAAAAAAAATGCAGCCATCCCACTCTTTTCTCCACTGGCACTCAATGTCTACAGTGCTGTGAGTCTCCTGGACCATCAGCACGTCAAGTGTCTTTAAATTAAAAAGCTTGTATAAAGAGGCCCTTTTTACATCATCCCTGGCCCCGTTTATATTAAGAGTGCCAATTCTAAGGTGGGGCATTAAAAAGGATAAAAATAAGGTACAGTAAAAAAACACACACATAGCATAAAAGGGAAGAAACAAACTAAGAGTCAACATGACTGTTAGTAATTTGTGATTTCAGTTTGACAACCAGTTTCTTTAAACGAAAAATTTCCTGATCAGTAAAAGTCTCATTCCCATCGTTCAGTTTCATCAGCTTGCGAGCTGATGCCACAAATAACTCCAGATCTGGAAAGTAATTTTCCACTTTCACAGCTCTGCTCCCCTTGGTCACCTGGAGAAATTGCCTAATTTTGGTAAAACAATAGGAGCTTTGCTCCTCCTGCGTCTGCATCATTTCAGACTCAGCTCCACTTTCGTCAGAGACGCTCTCATCTAGTAAATCTAACTTCCCAACCCTACTAGATTTAGCAGAGCTCTGCAAGTTTTCAGCACTTTTTCTTTTTTGTGCAGCTTTAAAAGGATCCTCTTCAACAAAACTACATTCCTGCATTTCTTCATGAACTGCAACGTTTGTCATGCAGTGTTTGCTCTGTGTGTCCCCTACAGCCTCAAACCGCTCCTCCCCCGCCTGCAAAGTCTGTTCATTCACGTTCCTTCGTTTAACTGCACTTTTACTTACACCCTCCACCTGTTTACCCCGGGCGACAGGCTCGTCACAATGATCAGAGCTGCCGCCAGACAGAAATTCCCCACCATCACTGTTTGGGGGGGCAACTACCGCGCCCGCCGCGGCCACCCCAGCAGAGGCGGCCGCGGCCGCCCCAGCACAACCGAACGCGGACGCGGACGCCCCCGCAGAAGTAGGAGCGGACGCGGCCGCGGTCGCGGTCACAGCCGCGACCGCCCCAGCAGAAGCGGGCGCCGCAGCGGCATCCGCCGCACCACATGTAGCGCTACCCTCCGGACCACCAGAAACAGCGGCGTCACCTTTCTTACCGCCAGTGCTCTTTGTGTTCGCCTTTTCAGGACATGACCTAATAAGATGGCCTTCTGCGCCACACGCAAAACACTTCATGGTTTCAGATGTTGCAAACACCAAGTAGCTAAAGCCGTCAATCCTGAAATTAAAAGACGCGTTCAGTTCAGCAGAGCTGTCTTTCAACACCATGAAACACTGCCTCCTGTGACATACAACATGCTTCAGCAGGGGTGATTTACTACCCAGAGAGACCATTCTGATAGGGGACACAACCTGGCCAAAACGGGACAACTCTCTAATCAGCTGATCATTTTTAACGAAAGGAGGAGCGTTTGAGATGGTGATCCTCCTAGACGGGTTCGCCAGCGGTAAAACGGGAGTAAAAGTGTCACCTATGACCACTCCCTGTGCCACCACCTGATCAGATTTTTCAGTCGAATCCAGAAAGATCACAATTGCGCTGTTCATCCTCGATGCTGATTTTATGCTGCCATGCCCAACCACCTGTCCTACAGCGAGGCTGGCCTCCTCCACAGAACAGGGAACTGTCGGGAGGATTCTCACACCATGACGCCGGGTTAAGCGCTCAAACTCCACACCACCATCAATCACCGGCATGATGCCGGCCGGGAAAAACCGGCAGCAGAAGCTACCGTTCCCCAACACACTCACTCCAACACTCACACCCCAGCACACACACACTCAACCCACTATATTAAACACACACACCTCAAACACACAAGATAGAGAAAAAGTTAGAAAATACAAAGTTTAAAGTACTCACTCGACACCACTCCACACCCCTGCTCCCACAAACGCCCACGCATGCGCACGAGAGAGAGAGAGAGAGAGAGAGAGAGAGAGAGAGAGAGAGAGAGAGAGAGAGAGAGAGAGAGATTTTTTTTTTTGATTTTTCAACACACCTTTATTGTCACAAATTCAACAGAAAAACACAACAACTAAAACAACTAAAAGAAGCAATGGAAAAGTAAAATGTCTCACTGAGAAGAAATCAAAGACACAAGTAACCAAACAAGGAAAACTAAAACAAAAAACTTGCTTCTTACATCAGGATTATACCATAGATAATTTTCCCCTCCTTAACACAACACAGGATGTGCTTAAAGCACCACATAGCCTCAAAGGTTTCAACATTCTGCATCAGATGATAGTAATTGTAATCAATCACTATTCGAGCCTTAATCATGCCAACCAGCATGTCTTTTACATTACAATCCAGCAGTTGTTCAATTTTTCTTTTCCTACTAACATAAATAGCCATTTTAGCCTGACCCAGGATGAAATTTAAGAGTTCACTCTTTTTCTTAGTCCTCTGTCTATATGGAAAGCCCAAGATAAAAATCTGCTGGGAAAAGACTTCTCCAAACAGATAAAACAGCTTCCCCCAAAAAACAAACAACAATTGCAGTCTGTTACAGTCCAGAAAACAATGGAACACAGTTTCTTTCTGAGGACAAAATGGACAAACCTCAACAACATTTGGGTTTAAAAGAGAGATAAAAGCATTTACAGCCACAGCACCATGTAAAACTCGCCATTGTAGGTCTCCAACCTTCTTAGTTAATGGTGGTTTATAGAGTGCTCTCCAGGCAGGCCTCACCTCAGGACCCAGACCCAAGTGTTTCCTCCATGGTGTATCAGCTCGACCTTTTAACTTATTCACATTTAGAATTTTCACCAAAAGTCCATACATTTTTTTACCAGGAGAGTCACAAATGTTAATGTGCTCAGAGTTTAAAAACACACCAGTGCCATCTTTAAAATCAGGAGATAAAATACTAAAAGGAAAAGGTTCATCAGCAGTTTGTACAGAGTTTTCGCAGTGTAAAACAATAGCAGAGTGTTCTTCTGCAGACAGGCAGTCTCTCCAATCTTTCAACAAGTTCATTATAACTCTGACTGAAGAGACGCCAAGAGCCGAGCACAGGGCAACAGCATTGTCCAAGTTAGGACCACATAAATTCACCAAATGTCCCAGCGTTGTAACCTTTGCAAAAATAAACTTTTTTAAAACAGAAGGTCCTAAAACATTGCCCACATCAAAACGGGTCCCGAACACAAGTGGTTCCTTTAAAAGCCAGAAAGGCGACAAGGAAGCCTGGGGAGAGTTCTTTTTAAAAAGTCCCCAGATTTTAAAAGCACTTTGGTAAAACTGGGGAAGTTCTGGGAGTTTTTGGCCCCTTAAATCCATTAAAAGCAGCGACTCCTCTAGTCCAAGCCCTCCACAGCGAGCCAGGACAGCCCTGGCAATAGGTCTCCACACAAGGTCAAGGGGGCCACTCAGCAGTCGCTGAATGAACTGCAGGCGAAAGACAGCCCCCCTGCTGGCCAGATGGATGAGCCCTTGACCACCTTCTTCCCTCGGTAAAAACAGGATACTCTGTGGAACCCAGTGAAGACGGTCCCAGAAAAAGTCCACGACTATAGATTGCACTCTGGCCAGCAAATTGGGTGGAGGGTCCAGACAAGACAGTCGATGCCACAGCATTGAAGCAATCAAGTTGTTGATAATTAAAACACGACCTCTGAAGGACAAGTTTGGCAGAATCCATTTCCATTTTTTTAGTCTTCCTTCAGTTTTTTCTAAAAAACACTCCCAATTTTTCTCAGTAAAAGTCTGATTTCCTAAAAACACACCAAGATATTTAAAACCACCTTGTGTCCACGAGAGGCCACCAGGTAGGGCAATTTTTTGTGGTCTCCCCCCCACCACAACAGCTTCACTCTTACCCCAATTCACTCTCGCTGAGGAGCACTCACCAAAAAGATTAACAGTTCTTAAAAGGTAGTCTACATCATTTTGATTTCTTGTAAAAACAACAACGTCATCAGCATAGGCAGACACTTTAAAAACAGAGTCAGAGTTGGGGACTTTAAAACCAGTGAGGCCTTGCCTTAGTTTACAAAGGAGGGGCTCAATGGCAAGAGAGTACAGCATACCTGAGAGGGGGCAGCCCTGTCGGACACCCCTCTCAACTTTGAAAGGAGCACTCAAACCACCATTAATCTTAAGAATACTCTCAATGTCTCTATACAAAGCCTGGATCATGGCGATGAACCCTGAGCTGAAACCAAAGGCCTCTAATGTCTGCCAAAGGTATGGATGTTCAACTCGGTCAAACGCCTTTTCTTGGTCTATTGAAATAAGACCAAGTTCCTTGACCAATGAGCTGGAGAGGTCCAAAACATCACGAATTAAAAAAATGTTGTCTGTAACCAACCTACCAGGTACGCAGTAGGTCTGGTCTACATGGATGACCTGCTCCATCGCCTTCCTCAGTCTGGTAGCCAACACTTTGGAGAGAATTTTGTAGTCAGTACAGAGGAGGGCCACCGGACGCCAGTTCTTAATGTCTTTCAAGTCGCCTTTTTTTGGAAGGAGGGTGAGGACTGCTCTCCTACAACTTAGGGGCAGGTGACCCTTCCGCAGACTGTCAGACAGTACTTCCAGCAAGTCCTCACAGATCTCAGACCAGAACGCCTTGTAGAACTCCGCTGGTAGGCCATCTATCCCTGGAGCTTTTCCACACTGAAGAGACTGGACAGCCACTGCCAGTTCTTGCAGAGTGATCCCGCTCTCCAGCTCCGCATTCACGCTAGCCATCACTTTTGGCAAGTCCGTCAAAAAATGACTCAGTGCATGTGGATTCTCAACAAATTCTTTCTTAAAGAGATCCTTGTAGAAAGCAACTGCAAAGCGACGGATCTCCGCAGACTCATGGATCGGCCGCCCGTCCTCGGAGCTGAGAGAGTGGATCATCCTCCTCTGACCATTCTTCCTCTCCAGACCAAAGAAAAAATGAGATGGAGCGTCCATTAGTGCGATGTTCTGGAACCTACTGCGTACCACAGCGCCCCTGGCAGCCACACCCAGTAGGTCAGTTAAAACAGACTTTTTGCCATTGAGGGCCTCAAAATGTCCTCTTTCTCCTGTGGAGCCTGCCAAAGACTGCAGCTCCACTACTTCTCTCTCCAGGTCCCTGACAGACCTGGCCAAGTCTCCAGAGACATTGCGAGTATACTGTAGGCACAGATTCTTTATTTGGCTCTTCCCTACATCCCACCACTGCTGCAAAGAACTAAAATTTGATTTTGTCAATTTAAAATTACTCCAAAAAAACATAAAAGCAGTTTTAAAACTGTTATCCGATAAAAGTGACGTGTTAAAATGCCAGTATGCACTACTGCACTTTATATTCTTGATAAAAACACAACACTGAACCAGGGAATGATCTGTGAAGCCAACAGGGACTATAAAAGCACTTTTAAAAATGCTAAAATGGTGCTTAAAACTGTAAACCCTATCCAGTCTAGCTAAGGACAAAATATTGTCCTTTCTATGGCTCCACGTGTACTGTCTAGCCTTGCCATGAAAATTTCTCCACACATCACACAAATCATGAGCTTCTATGAAACCTTTTAAAACTCTTTGGGATGCAGCATGTGGCTCTGGGTGATTCCTATCCATAAGAGGATTTTCTGTACAATTAAAATCACCTCCCACAAATAAAAAGTCATCATTACTGCAATTTTTGATCGTATCATCTAAAATATTTAAAAAGGCCAATCTTTCTGTGCCTACGGTTGGAGCATACACATTTATAAAAACAACTTTCACATTCTCAAAAACAGCTCGAACTTTTAAAATGTGGCCTGCAATTATCTCATCAATGTCATAAGAAAGTGGAATAAAATCTCGAGAAAATAAAATACCCACCCCACCACATTTGCTGCTTCTATGACTAAGAATAATTTCACCTTGAAATTCCCTCCTCCAGTCAGCAGCATTGTCCTCAGAACTATGAGTCTCCTGAACAAACAGAACATTAATTTTCTTGCATTCTGCAAGAGTAAAAACACTCGCTTGCTTGGACATTTCTCTTGCTCCATTGATGTTGAGTGTGCCAAAATTAAAACTACACATGTGTATAAGAGGGCAAAGCCAATACAAAAACAGAAAAGAAAGAATGAGCGATAAAAGACTAATCATCCTGGGCAATCTGGTTCTTAACTTTTAGTACAAGCTTTTTTAGTCTGTAGATCTCCTGATCAGTAAAACTTTCCTGCTCAAGCTCTCCCCTATTTTTCATGTAGGCCCGAGCAGAGTCAACAAAGCGTTTTAGATCAGGGAAGAAGCTTTCAACTTTAACCATTCTGACCCCCTTAGTGTCCTGCAAAAACTTCTGTATTTTTGTGAAGGGGTAACCGCCTCCACTGGCCACATCATCACTGCTTTCACCATCACTCTCTATCTCAGACCCAGCATAAGAATCTGGCTGAGATAGAGAAACCTCAGAACTGTCTTTGACAACCCTTTTTACTTTGACCCTCTGCTGTTTGGTTTCCAAATTCTTCCGCTTGATGGGGATTTTACATAACTCTTCATCTATTTCGATGTCATCCTCATCCTCCAACACTGACTCAGCCACCCTGGTAGCTGTCTCTTCCTGCTTCTCGCTCACCCTGTGCTGTGCTTTTATATTCATCTTTCTGGTCCCACCATCTACCTGGGCCTCATTTGGCTCCTCTGTCTGACCCTCAGCGTCATCCCTCTCGGTAATCTCACCCTTGTCTGCAATGTTGGTCTGTGCAGCAGCCCCGCGATGTGCTTTAACTGTTGTTGCTGTTTCAGTTATGATCGACAGGCCGGCTGCGGAGGGCGGCAAAGCCACCCCGCCGCCAGACAGCCTCGCGGCCTCGGCCGAAGTGCCGCCGCCAGACGGCCCCGCGGCTTTGGCTGAAACGCCCGACGGCGCGGCAGCGCCGTCAGCCTGGGAGGGCAGCAAAGCCGCTCCGTCACCAGACGGCCCCGAGGCCGCACTAGCGGCCTCCCCCGAGTGATCACCCCCCACTCCCTGAGGGCATGATCGAATCAAATGTCCCTCCATTCCGCAGCCGAAACACTTCATATTATCGGAGGTGACGTGGATGGTATAATCAAAGCCGTCAATCCGGTATTTAAATACGAGGTTGAGGCTTTCCTCGCTATTCTTTAAAATCATGAGCACCTGTCGCCTAAAAGACATGACATGCTTTAAACGCGGGGACTTACAACCGAGAGGGATGTGCTTAATCGGGGACAAAAGCTGCCCGTGTCTCGACAGCTCCTTCTCCAACAGCTCATTCTTTAAAAATGGTGGGACATTTGAGATGGTAATTCTCTTCGCGGGATTTACCAGAGACAGAACAGGAACCAGTGTGTCTTTAATCAAAACCCCGCTCTCCACTACCCGGTTAACTTTTTCAATACTATCCAGGAAAATCACCACGGCACTATTCATTCTCGAAGCTGATCTAACACTTTCATAACCGACCAGCTCCCCCACAGCCAGACTACATTCCTCCACCGAGCAGCTGACAGCCGGTGTCAGTTTGACAGCATGGCGGCGTGTCAGCTGCTCAAAACCGGAGCCTCGCTCCAAAACCATGCTGACCAGCAGAGCTGGCAGCAGAAACCCCCCTCCCAAAACGCCTACCCCACCCCAGCTACAGAAGACAACAAAAATTAAGATTATTTAACAAAAAAACACCTTAAACACCAAAAGATAGAGAAAAGTTTGAAATAATTCACTCACGCTGTCACACGCTCTCAGCTCGCACTCATGACCACACCCACTCAGAGAGATTGATTTTTAAAAGATCTTTAATAAACACACTTGTCCATCAGTCAATACAATTTCTATGTCATGCTATATTACACAGAAAATTAATCCCCCAAAAAACGCCCAAAAAAAAGCTGTCCATCATGAACTGAACAGAGGACATTCTCCAGGGACCAGAGGGTCCTGAAACCTTCCACATCCCCATTCCCCATAAAAAACTGAAAGTCCAGCCTGATTCTGGCTTTAAGTAGCCTCACAAATAAAATTTTGACATCAACATCATTCTCAACATTTTCAAGTTTTCTTCTCCGGCTTACATAGATAGCCAACTTTGCCTGCCCTAAAACAAAGTTCAGTAGTTGACACTTCTGCTTAAAACGACGATTGTACATAAAACCACAAATGAAAACCTGCTTAGAGAAAACTTCCTTAAAAATATGAAAAAGTTTTGTGAGAAGTTCAAAGAGGCCACTCAGGCGCTGACATTCAATAAAACAATGAAAAACAGTCTCCCTAGAGGAACAAAAAACACACTGATCACTGACACTGCTGTTAATCACAGAAACAAAAGCATTGACAGCTATAATACCATGCAGGACCCTCCACTGTAGGTCTCCATGCCTCTTAGGGAGAGGGGCTTTGTAAAGAGCCCTCCAGGCAGGCCGATGCCCTTTTCCTAGTTTAAAATAGGCTCTCCAAGGAGTGTCCACACAGGTGTTCAATCGGTCCTTGTTGAGTGCCATCACCACCAGTCTGTAGAGTGCCTTGCCACTGGCTCCTCCAAAGTCCACACCAGTGGGAGCACAGAATGCCAGTAAGGAGCAAGGAGCGACGTCAAAGTCCATATAGAGCGTGAGAGAGGGAAAGGGGTCAGTGCTTTCTGGCTGCAGCGTGCCATTGCTAAAGTCCAAGAGTAGGGAGTGCTCAAGTCCATGAAGCTCCTGTTTCCAGTGTGCAAGAAGACCATCGATGAAACGATTCGACCTGACACCAAGATGAGCTGCTAAAGCTGAGGCGTTGTTGAGGCCAGGACCAGCCAGTTCCACCACTTGCTTCAGAGTGAGAATGTTCCTGGAACACAGCCTATCAAGGAAGGTCCTTCCAACTCCCGGCAGGACACCAAGGCGACCACCAAAAACCAGCGGCTCCCTCAACAACCAGTAGAGGGAATCGCATGGCCCTCTTTGTTTTTTAAAAAGAGTCCACACTGAAAAGAGACTGCGGTAAAAACTGGGTAAAGACAGTGCATTAGAGTTCTTAAAATCCATTAAAAACACAGGGAGGTCTAGCCCAAGCCCAAGGACTCTCTGTAAAATAACACAGGCCAAAGGCCTCCATACCAGGTCCTGGGGGCCCGTCAGCAGTCTCTGTATGAAAGTCAGTCTAAAAGCAGCACCTCTACTAGCTAAATGAATCACTCCTTGCCCCCCCTCCTCTTTAGGAAGAAATAACAGGGCTTGAGGAACCCAGTGGAGTCCACCCCCCCAAAAAAAGTCCACCAAAACAGACTGAATTTTGGACAACAAACCAGCAGGGAGGTCCATGCACATGAGGCGGTGCCACAGGGATGAGGAAACAAGATTATTTAAAATGAGCACTCTCCCTCTAAAAGATAGCCACCTCCACTTGTTTAGTCTCCCGTTAATTTTCTCTATGACCCCATCCCAATTTTTTTGCTCAAACTGCTGATTTCCAATAAAGACACCAAGATACTTAAACCCCCCTTTTTTCCAAACATCCCAGTTTTAAAAGGATCCTCCTCAACAAACTTACATCCCTGCATTTCCTCGTCAAATACAACGTTTGTCATGCAGTGTTTACTCTGAGTGATGAGGAAACAAGATTATTTAAAATGAGCACTCTTCCTCTAAAAGATATTCTTGGCATTAGCCACTTCCACTTGTTTAGTCTCTCGTTAATTTTCTCTATGACCCCATCCCAATTTTTTTGCTCAAACTGCTGATTTCCAATAAAGACACCAAGATACTTAAAACCTCCTTTTTTCCAAATCAACCCACCCGGCAGCGTAAGCTGATTTTCTAGTTTCTCCCCCACCATCAGAGCCTCGCTTTTTCCCCAGTTTATCTTTGCAGAGGAAAGTTGGCCAAAAAGATTGACACTCCTAACCAGAACGTCAATGTCACTCTGCTTGTTTAGCAGAATGACTACATCATCTGCATAGGCCGACAGCTTGAACGTGGTGTCACAGCCAGGAAAAGTAACTCCTGATAGATCCCTTCTCAGGCAGTGAAGCAAAGGCTCTATGGCGAGGGAGTACAGCATCCCTGAGAGAGGGCAGCCCTGCCGAACCCCCCTCTGGACTTTTAAAGGGGCAGACAGGCCCCCATTTATCTTCAGCACACTCTCAATGTCACTGTACAAGACCCGTATCCTGGCTATGAAGCCTGGGCTGAACCCAAAAGCTGTTAAAACTGTCCATAAATATTGGTGTTCAACCCGATCAAACGCCTTTTCCTGGTCAATTGAAATCAAACCAGTTTCTACCGCCAATGAACCAGAGACCTCCAAAATATCCCGAATTAAAGTGACGTTGTCACTAATCAGCCTGCCAGGCACACAGTAAGTCTGGTCTACATGAATGAGCTCGCTCATCACCTTTCTCAGTCTTCGGGCCAGAGCTTTTGAGAGAATCTTGTAGTCTGTGCAGAGCAGAGAGACTGGCCTCCAGTTCTTTAGGCTCTGTAGGTCCCCCTTTTTCGGCAACAGTGTGATGATGGCCCTCCTGCAGGTCGTGGGTAGGGTCCCCCGCCGCCAGACAGCCTCGCGGCCTCGGCCGAAGCGCCGCCGCCAGACGGCCCTGCGGCTCCGGCTGAAACGACCGACGGCGCGGTAGCGCCGTCAGCCTCGGAGGGCGGCAAAGCCGCTCCGCCGCCAGACGGCCCCGAGGCCGCACTAGCGCCCCCCCCCCCCCCGAGTGATCACCCCCCACTCCCTGAGGGCATGATCGAATCAAGTGTCCCTCCATTCCGCAGCCGAAACACTTCATATTATCGGAGGTGACGTGGATGGTATAATCAAAGCCGTCAATCCGGTATTTAAACACGAGGTTGAGGCTTTCCTCGCTATTCTTTAAAATCATGAGCACCTGTCGCCTAAAAGACATGACATGCTTTAAACGCGGGGACTTACAACCGAGAGGGATGTGCTTAATCGGGGACAAAAGCTGCCCGTGTCTCGACAGCTCCTTCTCCAACAGCTCGTTCTTTAAAAATGGTGGGACATTTGAGATGGTAATTCTCTTCGCGGGATTTACCAGAGACAGAACAGGAACCAGTGTGTCTTTAATCACAACCCCGCTCTCCACTACCCGGTTAACTTTTTCCACACTATCGAGGAAAATCACCACGGCACTATTCATTCTCGAAGCTGATCTAACACTTTCATAACCGACCAGCTCCCCCACAGCCAGACTACACTCCTCCACTGAGCAGCTGACAGCCGGTGTCAGTTTGACAGCATGCCGGCGTGTCAGCGTCCACACCAGTGGGAGCACAGAATGCCAGTAAGGAGCAAGGAGTGACGTCAAAGTCCATATAGAGCGTGAGAGAGGGAAAGGGGTCCGTGCTTTCCGGCTGCAGCGTGCCATTGCTAAAGTCCAAGAGTAGGGAGTGCTCAAGTCCATGAAGCTCCTGTTTCCAGTGTGCAAGAAGACCATCGATGAAACGATTTGACCTGACACCAAGATGAGCTGCTAAAGCTGAGGCGTTGAGGCCAGGACCAGCCAGTTCCACCACTTGCTTCAGAGTGAGAACGTTCCTGGAACACAGCCTATCAAGGAAGGTCCTCCCAACTCCCGGCAGGACACCAAGGCGACCACCAAAAACCAGCGGCTCCCTCAACAACCAGTAGAGGGAATCGCATGGCCCTCTTTGTTTTTAAAAAACAGTCCACACTGAAAAGAGACTGCGGTAAAAACTGGGTAAAGACAGTGCATTAGAGTTCTTAAAATCCATTAAAAACACAGGGAGGTCTAGCCCAAGCCCAAGGACTCTCTGTAAAATAACACAGGCCAAAGGCCTCCATACCAGGTCCTGGGGGCCCGTCAGCAGTCTCTGTATGAAAGTCAGTCTAAAAGCAGCACCTCTACTAGCTAAATGAATCACTCCTTGCCCCCCCTCCTCTTTAGGAAGAAATAACAGGGCTTGAGGAACCCAGTGGAGTCCACCCCCCCAAAAAAAGTCCACCAAAACAGACTGAATTTTGGACAACAAACCAGCAGGGAGGTCCATGCACATGAGGCGGTGCCACAGGGATGAGGAAACAAGATTATTTAAAATGAGCACTCTCCCTCTAAAAGATAGCCACCTCCACTTGTTTAGTCTCCCGTTAATTTTCTCTATGACCCCATCCCAATTTTTTTGCTCAAACTGCTGATTTCCAATAAAGACACCAAGATACTTAAACCCCCCTTTTTTCCAAACATCCCAGTTTTAAAAGGATCCTCCTCAACAAACTTACATCCCTGCATTTCCTCGTCAAATACAACGTTTGTCATGCAGTGTTTACTCTGAGTGTCCGCCACAGCCTCAAACCGCTCCTCCCCCGCCTGCAAAGTCTGTTCATTCATGTTCTTTCCTTCAACTGCACTCATTTCGCCCTCCACTTCTTTACTCCGGGCGACTTCACAATGATCGGAGCTGCCGCCAGACAGAAAAACCCCACCATCACTGTTTGGGGGGGGCAACTACCGCGCCCGCCGCGGCCATCCCAGCAGAGGCGGCCGCGGCCGCCCCAGCGCAAGCGGATGCGGCCGCGGACGCCCCCGCAGAAGCAGAAGCGGACGCGGTCGCGGCCATAGCCGCGACCGCCCCAGCAGAAGCGGGCGCCGCAGCGGCATCCGCCGCACCACATGTAGCGCTACCCTCCGGACCACCAGAAACAGCGGCGTCACCTTTCTTACTGCCAGTGCTCTTTGTGTTCGCCTTTTCAGGACATGATCTAATAAGATGGCCCTCTGCACCACACGCAAAACACTTCATGGTTTCAGATGTTGCAAACACCAAGTAGCTAAAGCCGTCAATCCTGAAGTTAAAAGATGCGTTCAGTTCAGCAGAGCCGTCTTTTAACACCATAAAACACTGCCTCCTGTGACATACAACATGTTTCAGCAGGGGGGACTTACTACCCAGAGAGACCATTCTGATGGGGGAAACAACTTGGCCAAAACGGGACAACTCTCTGACCAGCTGATCTTTTTTTTTTTTCCACAATATCTTTATTGAACCTTTTTTTTTTTTTAACAAACATGATACAAACAATCAAACACTAACGCTAAAGTACTACAAAAAAAAAAAAATGCACTAAAAACACCAACAACCACCAACAAAATCAAGTCTTCAACAATGCTCCTCTGTTTAGTCTAGACAATCCAATACATAAGTATACATATTATGTTCACCAGTTTGGAATTTACAAGGTCCACACACATCATTCACCTTCTTCTTCAAGAGTTATGTTTAAATTTTTTACATAATCAATAAAAGGTCTCCATATATTCTCAAACACAATTTCCTTTGATTTCAGTATATATGTTATTCTTTCTAATGGAAGGTTTGTTAACATCTGTCTTAACCACTGAGTCACATCTGGTCTATGAGTCTTTTTCAATAATAGTGCAATACATTTTTTGGCATTAAGCAAACTGAGGTCTATGAATGTTCTTTCACTTTTATTAAAATTATGCTTTTCTGGGTACAGACCCAACAAAAACAGTTTAGGATTCAGTATGATTTGTTTTGAGATTATTTTTTCAATTGTTACCCTAACCTCTTCCCAAAACATTCTTATTAATCTACATTCCCATAAACAATGAAATAGGGTTCCTTTACTTTCCATGCATTTTGTGCATGTATCTGGTATATTTTTGTTATATCTATTTAACTCCTCCGGTGTAACATACATCCGCATTAACCATTTGAAATGTATCAATTTAAGGCGTGCATTTATTGATTTGGTTTGAGCTTCTGTACAAGCCAATTCCCATTGTTCCTCTGAAATTTCAATTTGCAGATCTTCTTTCCAGTAGTTTAATCTTTTCAGTGAATTTTCACTTGAAGATAGTGTCAATGAGTTATAAAACTCTGAAATAATACCCTTTCTTTTACTATCTTTCATCATCATTTTTTCCAAGGATGAATAAATAGGTCGAGTGAGAGCTTTATTTTGATTTGATCGAATAAAGTTTCTAAGTTGAAGATATTTAAAAAAAATGTGTTCTATTGAGATTAAATTTGATCCTCAGCTCTTCAAAAGACATTATGTTGTCTGCACATGGCAAATATAAATCCTGAATCTTTTGTATCCCTTTTAAATTCCATACTTTAAATACAGCGTCCGCTCTCCCTGGTTTAAAATATTGATTACCCCATATTGGACTAAATTGTGACAATAACTGTGGTTCTTTTAAATAGTTTTTAGCTTCACACCATATTTTGATCATATGCTTTACAAATGGATTTTTAACTTGTTTTTGTAATTTTTTTGCCGAATCTGAGTATATGAATATGGGAAGAGGTAAAGGTAAATTGTATGATTCCATTTCAGTCCAGTGAGGGAGATCATTTGATGAAAAATAATATGTCATAGACCTCAGTTGTGCCGACCAATAATACAACATAAAATTTGGACATTTCAGACCTCCACGATCAAATGGTAAATATAATAAAGACAGACGTAATCTAGCCCTCCTGTTGTTCCATATAAATTCCACTAACTTTTTTTTTATTCTTGAGAATAGATCTAAAGGTGGTGATAAGGGAATGTATTGAAATAAATAAAGTATTTTAGGTAAAATATTACTTTTAAGTATATTGATTCTCCCGATCATCGACATTGGTAGTGACATCCATCTCTGAGTTAACTCATTGATATCTGACATTAAGGCTTCATAGTTGACGCTGGCGACTGATTCTAGCTTAGGCATAATTTGGATTCCTAAATATTTAAACTGATTTACAACATTGAATTGATTTGCCTCAGGGGCTGGGTAATTTCTCTGGGTCTCATTTAGCATTAATATTGAAGATTTAGTTTTATTTATTTTATATCCTGATATTTCCCCAAAATTCTTTATTAAATTCAACAAGGTTGGAATTGATTTTTTTAGATTCGACATAAACAAAATTATATCATCGGCGTACAGGGAGATTTTATGTTCTGTTGGTCCAACTTTAATTCCATATATTTGTGAATGTAAACGTATCGCTATCGCTAAAGGTTCAATTGCCATAGTAAACAGTAAAGGTGAAAGTGGACAGCCTTGTCGACATCCTCTATTGATTTTTATTGGTTTTGAAATATTGTTATTTGTTAGGATTTCTGCTGTAGCATTATTGTATATTATTTGAACCCATTTTATGAAATTATTTCCAAGTCCAAACCTTTGTAGGACTTCAAAAAGAAAGGGCCATTCAACTCTATCAAAGGCCTTTTCGGCGTCCAATGATAGGAGAGCTGTATCCGGTGCTTCTTTATTAAAATAAATAATATTAAATAGTCTTCTTACATTATGGAAGCCTTGTCTACCCTTTATAAAGCCATTCTGATCTCGATTAATAATATTTGGTAAAATTTCTTGTATTCGTCTTGCTAAAATTTTACAGATTATCTTAAGGTCGGCGTTTAATAGGCTTATTGGTCTCATATTTTCACATTTATTAGAGGGCTTACCTGGTTTTGGCAGCAGTATAATTAAGGCATTATTTATGTATGATGGTAAATTATTATTTTGAAATGCTTCTAAAACCATTTCCAAAAAAGGTTTTATTAATTTATTCTTAAATTTTTTATAAAGGTCAACTGGAAGACCATCTGGTCCTGCACTTTTTCCTGATTTCATATTATCAATGGCTAGCCCAACTTCTTCTTGACTAATTTTAGACTCCAATATCTCCCTGTTTTCATTTGGTATACACGGTATAGATAGTTCGTTCAAAAACCCATTTAGTTTTGTTAAATCAGGTTCATTTTTGGTATCATATAATTTTTCATAGTAATCTCTAAAGGCTCTATTAATTTCTAAAGGATCTATAACTACCTGTCCCTTACTTATAATACTGGTAATTGGTGTTTTAATTTCCAATTGTTTAATCTGCCATGCTAATAATTTTCCTGATTTTTCACCTTGTTCATAAAAAGATTGTTTCAATCTTAGAAGACTCGAGGCAGCTCTATTCGCTGATTTTTTTTGTCGTATTCAGCTCTCAAAATCAGTAATTCATTCTCCAACCTTGGGTCACTTCCTGCATACACTTTTTCCTGAAGACTTTTTATTTTATGTTCCAATTTAGCTCTCTCCTCTCGAGTCTTCTTAGATTTTGATCCTGTATAACTAATATGTCCCCTAATAAAAGCTTTGAAAGCCTCCCACTTTACACATGCTGATGTTTGTGTAGTATTGATGTCAAAGAACTCGTCTATCTGTTTTTCTATATACTTGACAAATTCCTCATCCTGAAGCCATTTATGCTGAAATTGCCATCTACCTGATTCCTTTGTCAATTTTTTATCTACATATATTAGACAACAGGGTGCATGATCAGAGATCACAATGTTATCATAAAAGCAGTTTTGAATCTTGGACCTTAATTCTGTGGAAATCAAAAAATAATCAATACGTGAGAATGTCTTGTAGGTACTGGAATAACAAGAATAGGCTTTAACTTGTGGTTTCATTTCTCTCCATATATCTAACAATCTCAATTCTTTCATAAAATGATTAATACTCATCCTACATCCAATGTGCGTACAATCCAGTCCTGTTGATCTATCCACACCTGGATTCAATGTACAATTAAAATCCCCTGCTATTATATGTTGCCCTGTAAGTGATGATAAGATGAGAAATAAATTAGCAAAGAACTTCTGATCATCTATATTGGGACCATATAAGTTCACAAGATTTATATTTTCTAATAGCAAAGAACCTTGAATGATTACATATCTTCCAAATTTGTCTCCAATTACATTTTTCACTTGAAAAGGAACTGATTTATGTATGAGAGTCATAACTCCCCTGGCTCGGGATGAAAATGAAGAGGTGAATACACTTCCCTGCCATCTACTCCTAATTCTTTTAACATCCTCCTCTATCACATGAGTTTCTTGTAAAAACACAATTCTTGAACCCATGTCCTTTATTTTATTCATAACTTGTTTAAGTTTTTTTAAATTTTGTAGACCTCTGCAATTCCATGAAGTTAAATTAAGATTAACACTTTGGTCCATGATCAATAGAGAGTTTGGGATTACCTTGCAGTGTAAACATGCTCATACAGAGAAGCAAAAACATGAGTGGTTGAACATTCATCCTACAAACTACACACAAACAAATTTCCCCTTCCCACACTTGTGGCAAACCCCCCAAAATCAAAAGAAAAATTCTGTCTCCCGATATAGCCATCGACCGTTCCACACCCACGGGGAACAGCCTAAGCCACTCCTTCTTCATCCTCCCAATCACCCTAACTCTACTGCTTTTAATGACGTAACATTAACTCTCCTCTGTAGTTTTCCAACTTAACTCCAAAATTTTTAACAACTTTGTACATCATAGTTTTTTTGTTTGTTTGTTTTGTTTTTGTTTTGTTTTTTTAATATATAATACAATCTATATTTTGTAAACTTACTATTTACTTCAAGTCAGTCAGATGCCTGTGCAAATGCTTAATTATTCTACCTTATATTTTGTTCATGCTTAGCTCCCACCAGTCTCTTCTTCTTCTTTGATCTTCTTGATGAACTCCTGCGCCTCCTCTGGGGTCTTGAAGATGTGGGTTCTGCCCTCATACGTGGTCAGCAGTCTCGCAGGATAGATTACACCATGACGAATCCCAAGGTTGCGCAGCTCCTTACGTACGGGATCAAACTGCTTCCTCAATTGCTGGATTCCTGTGGCCAAATCTGGGTAGAACCGCACCTGCTGGTCCTGGTGTTTAATCTCTCCTTTTTTTAGCTCGTGCAGCGTTGAAGATCTTCATCCTGTCTCTGTTGCTAAGAAACTTCATAATTAAGGTCCTCGGCGGTCCCTTATCTCTCCGTGGGCCAATACGATGTGCTTTTTCCAGAACCACTGCTGATTGCAACTCCTCGCTGCCCAGCACCTCCGGAATCCACTTTTCCAGAAAGGAACATACGTCCCGACCTTCTGATTCCTCTGGAAGACCCACCAGCCTCAAATTATTCTGTCTCGACCGAGATTCCAAATCCAAAATATTATCTTCCAGAGATTTTTTTTTTTTTTCCAAAGTGCGCACCTTTAATTGAAGACGGGTGACGTCATCTTCAGCACTAGCGAGACGGAGCTCCATCTGCGCCGTTCGTTCTACACAGTCACCCAATTCCTTTCTTATTCCTTCCAACGCTGTCATAATCCCATCAAATCTAGAGGAAAAGTCCGCTCTCATTGAACTCATGGCAGCCATCAGCGCATCTGCGCCATTCCCCGCAGATATCGCAGCGTTGCCAGCCTCCTCCGCCATATATGGAGTTTTGTTTACTGCGTCACAGACCTGAAAGTCCGTTAATTTGGACTGTTTCGGCGGCTCGCTTTTTCCTTTTCCTGGTTTTCCAGCCTTAGGCTTCGCCGACATATCTTCGCCCAAATGCTGGGATACGTTCTGTCCCAAATGAGAGAGTTATTTGCCGATTTTTTTTTTTCCAGGAGCAGAGCAGAGCGAGACACGTCCGTCCTACGTGGCAGCCATAACCGGAAGTCCAGCTGATCATTTTTAATGAAAGGAGGAGCGTTTGAGATGGTAATCCTCCTAGAAGGGTTAGCCAGTGGTAGAACAGGAGTAAAAGTGTCATTTATGACCACTCCCTGTTCCACCACCTGATCAGCTTTTTCAATTGAATCCAGAAAGATGACAATTGCGCTGTTCATCCTCGATGCTGATTTTATGCTGCCATGCCCAACCACCTGTCCTGCAGCGAGGCTGGCCTCCTCCACAGAACAGGGAACTGTCGAGAGGATTCTCATGCCATGCCGCCGGGTCAAGCGCTCAAACTCCACACCACCATCAATCACCGGCATGATGGCCGGCCGGGAAAAACAGGCAGCAGAAGCTACCGTTCCCCGACACACTCACACCAACACTCCACAACACACCCCAGCACACACACACTCAACCCAATATATTAAACACACACACCTCAAACACACACGATAGAGAAAAGTTTAAAAAAAAACAGAGTTTAAAGTACCCACTCGACACCACTCCACACCCCTGCTCCCGCAAACGCTCACGCATGCGCACGAGAGAGAGAGATTTTTGATTTTTCAACACACCTTTATTGTCACAAATTCAACAGAAAAACACAACAACTAAAAGAAGCAATGGAAAAGAAAAATGACTCACTGACAAGAAATCAAAGACAAGTAACCAAACCAGGAAAACAAACAAAAAACTTGCTTTTTACATCAGGATTATACCATAGGTAATTTTCCCCTCCTTAACACAACACAGGATGTGCTTAAAGCACCACATAGCCTCAAAGGTTTCAACATTTTGCATCAGATGATAGTAATTGTAATCAATTATTCGAGCCTTAATCATGCCAACCAGCATGTCTTTTACATTACAATCCAGTATTTGTTCAATTTTTCTTTTCCTACTAATATAAATAGCCATTTTAGCCTGACCCAGGATGAAATTTAAAAGTTCACTTTTTCTTAGTTCTCTGCCTATATGGAAAACCCAAGATAAAAATCTGCAGGGAAAAGACTTCTCCAAACAGATAAAACAGCTTCCCCAAAAAAACAAACAACAAATGCAGTCTGTTACAGTCCAGAAAACAATGAAACAGTCTCTGAGGACAAAAAGGACAAACCTCAACAACATTTGGGTTTAACTAACTACTAACTAACCTGCACTTATATAGCGCTTTTCTAGTCACAAAGACCACTCAAAGCGCTTTCATTAATACTAACCCTCTATTCTAAGGGCCTATAGGAAACCGATATCTAGGGACAATTTAGAACAGCCAATTAACCTAACATGCATGTTAAAATGGAGATAAAAGCATTTACAGCCACAGCACCATGTAAAACTCTCCATTGTAGGTCTCCAACCTTCTTAGTTAATGGTGGTTTATAGAGTGCTCTCCAGGCAGGCCTCACCTCTGAACCCAAACCCAAGTGTTTCCTCCATGGTGTATCAGCTCGACCTTTTAACTTATTTACATTTAAAACTTTCACCAAAAGTCCATACATTTTTTTTACCCGGAGAGTCACAAATGTTAATGTGTTCAGAGTTTAAAAACACACCAGTGCCATCTTTAAAATCAGGAGATAAAACACTAAAAGGAAAAGGCTCATCAGAAGTTCGCACAGAGTTTTTGCAGTGTAAAACAATAGCAGAGTGTTCTTCTGCAGACAGGCAGTCTCTCCAATCTTTCAGCAAATTCATTATAGTTCTGACTGAAGAAACACCAAGAGCAGAGCACAGGGCAACAGCACTGTCCAAGTTAGGACCACATAAATTTACCAAGTGTCCCAGCGTTGTGACCTTTGCAGAAATGAACTTTTTTAAAACAGAAGGTCCTAAAGCATTGCCCACATCAAAACGGGTCCCGAACACAAGTGGTTCCTTTAAAAGCCAGAAAGGTGACAAGGAAGCCTGGGGAGAGTTCTTTTTAAAAAGTCCCCAGATTTTAAAAGCACTTCGGTAAAACTGGGGAAGTTCTGGGAGTTTTTGGCTCCTTAAGTCCATTAAAAACAGCGACGACTCTAGTCCAAGCCCTCCACAGCGAGCCAGGACAGCCCTGGCAATAGGTCTCCACGCAAGGTCGAGGGGGCCACTCAGCAGTCGCTGAATGAACTGCAGGTGGAAGACAGCCCCCCTGCTGGCCAGATGGATGAGCCCTTGACCACCTTCTTCCCTCGGTAAAAACAGGATGTTCTGTGGAACCCAGTGAAGACGGTCCCAGAAAAAGTCCATGACTATAGACTGCACTCTGGCCAGCAAATTGGGTGGAGGGTCCAGACAAGACAGTCCATGCCACAGCATCGAAGCAATCAAATTGTTGATGATTAAAACACGACCTCTGAAGGACAAGTTTGGCAGAATCCATTTCCATTTTTTCAGTCTTCCTTCAACTTTTTCTAAAAAACACTCCCAATTTTTCCCAGTAAAAGTCTGATTTCCTAAGAACACACCAAGATATTTAAAACCACCTTGTGTCCACGAGAGGCCACCAGGTAGGGCAATTTTTTGTGGTCTCCCCCCCACCACAACAGCTTCATTCTTACCCCAATTCACTCTCGCTGAGGAGCACTCACCAAAAAGATTGACAGTTCTTAAAAGGTAGTCTACATCATTTTGATTTCTTGTAAAAACAACAACATCATCAGCATAGGCAGACACTTTAAAAATAGAGTCAGAGTTGGGGACTTTAAAACCAGTGAGGCCTTGCCTTAGTTTACAAAGGAGGGGCTCAATGGCAAGAGAGTACAGCATACCTGAGAGGGGGCAGCCCTGTCGGACACCCCTCAACTTTGAAAGGAGCACTCAAACCACCATTAATCTTAAGAATACTCTCAATGTCTCTATACAAAGCCTGGATCTTGGCAATGAACCCTGAGCTGAAACCAAAGGCCTCTAATGTCTGCCAAAGGTATGAATGTTCAACTCGGTCAAACGCCTTTTCTTGGTCTATTGAAATAAGACCAAGTTCTTTGACCAATGAGCTGGAGAGGTCCAAAACATCACGAATTAAAAAAATGTTGTCTGTGACCAACCTACCAGGTACACAGTAGGTCTGGTCTACATGTATGACCTGCTCCATCACCTTCTTCAGTCTGGTAGCCAACACTTTGGAGAGAATTTTGTAGTCAGTACAGAGGACGGCCACCGGACACCAGTTTTTAATGTCTTTCAAGTCGCCTTTCTTGGGAAGGAGGGTGAGGACTGCTCTCCTACAACTTAGGGGCAGGTGACCCTTCCGCAGACTGTCAGACAGTACTTCCAGTAAGTCCTTACAGATCTCAGACCAGAACGCCTTGTAGAACTCCGATGATAGACCATCTATCCCTGGGGCTTTTCCACACTGAAGAGACTGGACAGCCACTGCTAGTTCTTGCAGAGTGATCCCGCTCTCCAGCTCCGCATTCATGCTAGCCATCACCTTTGGCAAGTCCGTCAAAAAATGACTCAGTGCATGTGGATTCTCAACAAATTCTTTCTTAAAGAGATCCTTGTAGAAAGCAGCTGCAAAGCGACGGATCTCCGCAGACTCATGGATCGGCCGCCCGTCCTCGGAGCTAAGAGAGTGGATCATCCTCCTCTGACCATTCTTCCTCTCCAGACCAAAGAAAAGATGAGATGGAGCGTCCATTAGTGTGATGTTCTGGAACCTACTGCGTACCACAGCGCCCCTGGCAGCCACACCCAGTAGGTCAGTTAAAACAGACTTTTTGCCATTGAGGGCCTCAAAATGTCCTCTTTCTCCTGTGGAGCCTGCCAAAGACTGCAGCTCCACTACTTCTCTCTCCAGGTCCCTGACAGACCTGACCAAGTCTCCAGAGACATTGCGAGTATACTGTAGGCACAGATTCTTTATTTGGCTCTTCCCTACATCCCACCACTGCTGCAAAGAACTAAAATTTGATTTTGTTAATTTAAAATTACTCCAAAAAAAACGAAAGCAGTTTTAAAACGGTTATCTGATAAAAGTGACGTGTTAAAATGCCAGTATGCACTACTGCACTTTATATTCTTGATAAAAACACAACACTGAACCAGGGAATGATCTGTGAAGCCAACAGGGACTATAAAAGCACTTTTAAAAATGCTAAAATGGTGCTTAAAACTGTAAACCCTATCCAGTCTAGCTAAGGACAGAATATTGTCCTTTCTATGGCTCCATGTGTACTGTCTAGCCTTGCCATGAAAATTTCTCCACACATCACGAGCTTCTATGAGACCTTTTAAAACTCTCTTGGATGCAGCATGTGGCTCTGGGTGATTCCTATCCATAAGAGGATTTTCTGTACAATTAAAATCACCTCCCACAAATACAAAGTCATCATTACTGCAATTTTTAATCATGTCATCTAAAATATTTAAAAAGGCCAATCTTTCTGTGCCTACGGTTGGAGCATACACATTTATAAAAACAACTTTCACATTTTCAAAAACAGCTCGAACTTTTAAAATGTGGCCTGCAATTATCTCAATGTCATAAGAAAGTGGAATAAAATCTCGAGAAAATAAAATACCCACTCCACCACTGCTGCTGCTTTTATGACTAAGAATAATTTTACCTTGAAATTCCCTCCTCCAGTCAGCAGCATTGTCCTCAGAACTATGAGTCTCCTGAACAAACAGAACATTAATTTTCTTGCATTCTGCAAGAGTAAAAACACACGCTCGCTTGGACATTTCTCTTGCCCCATTGATGTTGAGTGTGCCAAAATTAAAACTACACATGTGTATAAGAGGGCAAAGCCAATACAAAAACAGAAAAAAAAGTGAGCGATAAAAGACTAATCCTGGGCAATTTGGTTCTTAACTTTTAGCACAAGTTTTTTTAGTCTGTAGACCTGATCAGTAAAACTTTCCTGCTCAAGCTCTCCCCTATTTTTCATGTAGACCCGAGCAGAGTCAACAAAGCGTTTTCGATCGGGGAAGAAGTTTTCAACTTTAACCATTCTGGATCCCTTAGTGTCCTGCAAAAACTTCTGTATTTTTGTGAAGGGGTAACCGCCTCCACTGGCCACATCATCACTGCTTTCACCATCACTCTCTATCTCAGACCCAGCATAAGAATCTGGTTGAGATAGAGAAACCTCAGAACTGTCTTTAACAACCCTTTTTACTTTACTCCTCTGCTGTTTGGTTTCCAAATTCTTCCGCTTGATTGAGATTTTACATAACTCTTCATCTATTTCGATGTCATCCTCATCCTCCAACACTGACTCAGCCACCCTGGTAGCTGTCTCTTCTTGCTTCTCGCTCACCCTGTGCTGTGCTTTTATATTCATCTTTCTAGTCCCACCATCTACCTGGGCCTCATTTGGCTCATCTGTCTGATCCTCGGCGTGATCCCTCTCGGTAATCTCACCCTTGTCCGCAATGTTGGTCTGTGCAGCAGCCCTGCGATGTACTTTAACTTTTGCTGCCGTTTCATTTATGATTGACAGGCTGGCTGTGGAGGGCGGCAAAGCCGCCCCGCCGCCAGACGGCCCCGCGGCCTCGGCTGAAGTGCCCGTTGGCGCGGCAGCGCCGTCAGCTTCAGAAAGCGGCAAAGCCGCTCCGTCGCCAGACGGCCCCGAGGCCGCACTAGCGGCCTCCCCCGAGTGATCACCCCCCACTCCCTGAGGGCATGATCGAATCAAATGTCCCTCCATTCCGCAGCCGAAACACTTCATATTATCGGAGGTGACGTGGATGGTGTAATCAAAGCCGTCAATCCGGTATTTAAATACGAGGTTGAGGCTTTCCTCGCTATTCTTTAAAATCATGAGCACCTGTCGCCTAAAAGACATGACATGCTTTAAACGCGGGGACTTACAACCGAGAGGGATGTGCTTAATGGGGGACAAAAGCTGCCCGTGTCTTGACAGCTCCTTCTCCAACAGCTCATTCTTTAAAAATGGTGGGACATTTGAGATTGTAATTCTCTTCGTGGGATTCACCAGAGACAGAACAGGAACCAGTGTGTCTTTAATCACAACCCCGCTCTCCACTACCTGGTTAACTTTTTTCAACACTATCGAGGAAGATCACCACGGCACTATTCATTCTCGAAGCTGATCTAATGCTTTCATAACCGACCAGCTCCCCCACAGCCAGACTACACTCCACTAAGCAGCTGACAACCGGAGTCAGTTTGACAGCATGCCGGCGTGTCAGCTTCTCGAACCTGGAGCCTCGCTCCAAAACCATGCTGACCAGCAGAGCTGGCAGCAGAAACCCCCCTCCCAGAACGCCTACCCCACCCCAGCTACAGAAAACGACAAAAATTAAGATTATTTAGCAGAAAAAAAACCCTTAAACACAAAAAGATAGAGAAAAGTTTTGAGATAAATCATTCACGCTGTCACACGCTTTCAGCTCGCACTCACGACCACGCCCACTCAGAGAGAGACTTTGACTTTTAAAAAAGGCTTTATTGCACATTCCAAAATTGCAAAAACACCAATATCACTTGTCCAAGTGTGTCACATCTCAAAAGTGCAAACATAACTCTTCCCCCTGACCCACTGAACACAAAACATTCCCTACAGCCCATCTATTGATGAATGCCTCCAAATTGTCCACCATTTGATAGTAAGAGAACTCCACCCGGAGTCTGACTTTCAACAAGACCTTGAAAGCGGACACAGGATCCACATTGGCAGCGTTGCTTGCCCGATTTTTCCTCGTCAGCCAGATGGCAAGCTTAGCAGTACCAGATAGGAAGTTCATCAAAGTGTGGGCAGCCTTCCTTGCCACTTTATACTTCGGACCGTAAATGAACAGACCAAAAGAGAAACGTTCACCCAAAGCCCGAAACCACTCGCGCAAAATCTCAAAAAGTCCAGATAAACGAAAACATTGGACAAACAAATGCTCGAGGGTCTCAACTTGGGAACAAAAACATTCCCCCCCCCACAGTCGGATCAAGGTGTGCCCTGTATTTATTCGTAGCTATTGCCCCATGCACAATCCTCCGCTGGAGATCTGCTGTGCTTTTCTCAATAGGTAGCTTGTACATGCACCGCCAGCTGTTTTTTGGGGAGACCTCTGGCCCCAAACAACCCGCCCACCTCGACTCCGTGACATCCTTCAGAGAGCGCAGATTCAGAACTTTCACACAGATGTGATACACCGCCCTTGTCCCGACAAACTGGAACTTGCCCAGGCGAGAAATCCTGAAGGTCAGTAGGTGATCCTCTACTCCCTGCCACTCCCCCACAGCTGGAGTTATGGAAATTGCAGGAAAGGTGGACGCAGTGTCGTCATCCCATTGATTGGAAAGAGTGCGGTTTGTCGCAAACGCTCAAAGCGGTTGTGGCAGGGCGGCGCACACGTCCACCACCCTTTGCAGCAGTCTGACAGATGTAATGTTGGCACTCCGCCTCAGTGTATCCATCGATGTGGTCGACATCCTCATAAGATGACCAAGCTTGGTACAGCGTGCCTCCCACAAACAACTCCGCAGATTGACAGACTGCAGCACCTCAGCTTCGATGAATCGATTGAAAAACAGTGGTTCCTCAAACAGCCACATGCCCGGCGTCTCGTCACGGAAGCGGGCCACGTTGAAGACTCACCATGCATGCAAAACGGACGTGTAAAAAGCAGATAGTCCAGTAAGGTCCACCTCCCCAGATGTCACGAGGAAGAGCTGCTTATCATAGCCCAAGCGACCAACTCTCCTCAGGAGCAGTTTAGCAGTGTCCATCTAGCAGGGTCCGCATCAGTAAAGGAGGCGTTGTGCAGTTCGAAGCCTGAAGCAGGCGATCTTGGAGTGTATGTCCACCAGGCCCTGTCCCCCCTCGGCCACAGGCAGGTAGAGAACAGGCGCACGGACCCAGTGCTGACCAGACCAAAAGAAGTCCACGATGATCTTCTGAACCTCCTCCACGAGGCTCCTGGGCAGTGTCAAAGCCACAAGCCTATGCCAAAGAGCCGAGGCAACCAGATTATTGGCGACCAGAACCCTGCCCCTATATGACAGCTGTGGTAGCAACCATTTCCATTTAGAAAAGTGAGCACACACCTTGTCCTCAACACCCTCCCGGTTCTTTCGTTCAAAAGCCTCCGAACCCAGAAAACCCCCCAACACTTTGAGACCGGTGGTCCCCCACTGAAGACCGCCGGGTAGGCGAGGGACGTCTTGACGCGACCACTGACCCACCAATAGACCCTCACTCTTGGCCCAATTCACCCATGCAGAAGATGCCCTTTCATAAACTGACAAAGTGTCCACCAGACGCTGCACATCCCCGTGGGAGGTGATGAAAGCGTTGACGTCATCCGCATAAGCAGACAAGACGATCGGGCGGCAACAGCTTGATGGCCCCGGCAGAACCAGACCACCCAGGCGAGTGCGCAACCTGCACAGCAAAGGCTCAATAGCCAAGCTGTACAGCTGACCCGAGAGTGGACACCCCTGGCGTATTCCCCGGTGTACAGGGATTGGCCGACTCAGGCCTGCCCCCATCTTTGCCAAACACTCAGCTCCAGTATATAGCAGATTGACCCACCTCAAAAACATATTGCCAAAACCAAACCCCCTCAGGGTGGAAAACAAATAGGAATGGTCAACCCTATCAAAAGCCTTTTCTTGGTCCAAAGACACAATCCCAAACTGTAAGTCATGACATTTACTGAGCTGGAGAACGTCACGTATGAGGAAAACATTGTCCATAATGTTTCGGTCAGGAATACAATATGTTTGATCCTTATCTACGATCAAACCCAAGACAGTGTTCAATCTGTTTGCCAGGGCTTTAGAAAGCACCTTGTAGTCCGTGCAAAGAAGAGCCACGGGCCTCCAGTTCTTCAGCAGGGCCAAGTCCCCCTGCTTAGGCAACAGAGACAGCACTGCACGACGGCAGGAGACAGGTAATGTTCCCTTACTGTAACAGGCAGTGAGAATGTCAGAAGTCTGATCCAATAATATTCCAAAAATGCTTAAAAAATTCTGAAGAAAGGCCATCAAGTCCAGGTGCGCGTCCCAGAGCCATCTGATTAACAGCCACAGTTAACTCATCCATTGTCAGGGCACAGTCCAGAGCGGCCCTGTCCTCCGGGCAGAGCACCGGAAGGGCTTCGAAGAGCTGATCTTGAGATTCTTTGAAACACATTCCCGCAGCAAACAGGGCCCCGTAGTAATCCACTGCATGGCGCCGCGTCTCGGATGGGTTCGTAGTCAGCCAACCATCTGGGAGCGTCAAGCAAGCCATCAACTTCTTTTTCGCAGTAGACTTCTCCAAGTTGAAGAAGAAGGACATTGGTGCATCCATGTCCTGCAGGCGAGTGAAGCGTGACCTCACTAGCGGTCCCTCCACTCTTTCCTGCATGAATGTGCGCAGGGCCGATCTCTTCTCCTGCAGCAAAGGACCAGCGGTAGAATCCTGACCCGTAACCAAGCTGGCCTCAAGCCTCTTGACAGCGTCCTCAAGTTCACTGACCTTGGCCTTGATGATGGCAGTTGAGTTCGCAGCGTACCGTTGACAAAAAAGGCGAATTTGCACGTTGCCAACGTCCCACCACTGTTCGAGGGAACTAAAACGAGCCTTTGTGGTCGTCCAGTGTTCCCAGAAGCACACAAAATACTGACAAAAGGCGTTGTCCTGAAGGAGCTTGTTATTGAAGTGCCAATAAGATTTTGCCCGTTTCCCTGGTGAGTTCAGTAACACCGCAGTAGCCAGGTGCTGATCCGTGAAACCGACGGGACATATGTTACTGTGAAGGAGTCCGGGGCTAAAGGTTCTAGAAACATATATCCTGTCTAATCTAGCAGCACTGACAACACCGTCAGTGATCCTGACCCAGGTATACTGTCTCGCGTTTGTATTTTTAGACCTCCACGTGTCCACTATGTCGAACTGCACAGTGAAATTTTCCAAGATTCTAGAAGACTGCAGATGAGGTTCTGCATTAGTGCGATCTACAGTGAAGTCCAAGGTACAGTTGAAATCACCAGCAACAACAAGTTGTTCTTGGTGATAGCGCTGCAATTCAGTAGTCAGTATATTGAACAAGGCAACCCTTTCAGCACTGTGGTTTGGCACGTAAACATTTACCAGGCAAAACACGGAATCCCCTATTTGGGCCCTAACAAGAAGCAGCCTGCCCCTCACTATCCCCACCACCGATAAAACTTGTGCATTTGCTGATTCCCCAAACAAAATGGCCACTCCTGCACTAAGATTGGTACCGTGACTGAGTGAAAAAGGGCCTTTCCACCACAAGCCCCAGTCGACTTCATCTGCCGAAGTGATATGAGTTTCCTGCAAAAACAAAATGTTGAGACCTTTCCGTCTGAACAGGTCAGCAATGAATCCCCTCTTATGATTACCCCTCCCGCCATTGATGTTTAAGGACCCTAATTTTATGTTCTGCATTAGGTGATCGATGTGAGGAGCACCGTGCTGTTGCCATGGAAATCATTCCATCTTTGCGCGCTTGGCCTTTTTTCCCCCTGCTGATGTGTGCAGGGCTGTGAGGTGCTTCTTCAGGCGAAAGCGTTTTCTTTTATCCAGGAGGTCAACACTAACCTGCTTCTTCAGTACATTAACAGACCGAATGAATTTGTCAGTGTCACTGAAGTAATCAGCGACGTTAACGGCCCTATTATTATAGGTTCCATCCAGGAAAGCATTTATTTCTTCTAGTGAATACAAATCCGCATTGGCATTGCCAGTTGCCCCAATAGACTCATTTTTAGCAGACACAGATTCACACTCCATTCCCTCGTCAGCACAACTTTGCTGACTGTTAGATCCAGCTGGCATGTCAGCTGGTGCAGCTGATCCTTCATCAGCCACGTGTTCCGGGGTGGCGCCTATATCAGGCGACCGGCGTTGTTGCGCCTGCTGCTCTGAAGTTGCAGCAGGCTGTGGAAGCACAGCCGCTGATGTCACAGCGCGATGCTGAGTCAACGTCATTGACTGTTTGGGCGCCATCACCAGTCACGCCCCCAGCTGCAGGCCGCGCTGCGGGCGCCACAGGCCGACTGTCCACAGCCATAGGCTCCGGAGCAGGAGCGGTGGAAGGCCCCGCAAAGTCGTCCGCAGCAGCGGCGGGTGCGGAAGCCTCGCTGGCAGGCTGTGCGGCCCTGCCGGGCTCCGCCGCGGCAGAAGCCCCCGCAGCGCCGTCCGCAGCAGCGTCGCGAGCGGAAGCCGCACCGGCAGCCTCAGCCACGGCTCCACCAGAGCCCCCCGCCAGGCGCCTGTGTGGGCAGGCAAAACGTTTATGGCCCACATCGCCACATTCAAAACACTTCATCTATCCCGAGTTCGCATGCACCATATAGTAGCCGTCCCCGTGTTTGACCCGGAAAGACACTTCCAGAGTTTGTGTGGGCGAGTTTAGAAACATGAACACCTGTCGCCTGAGTGATTTCACATGTTTAAACTCAGCTTCCCTGAGTCCCAAACTCACGTGTCTAAACGGGCCCGCAAACTTCCCGAATCTGCGGAGCTCCGTCGCCAACTGCTCGTCAGTAATGAAAGGTGGAACACCCCAGACGGTGATAAGCGTTGATGGAACTGATAAGGGGGACACCTGTACAGACATGTCCCCGATTACAATACCGCTCGCAACCAGAGCGTGGACGTTCTCCTCAGTAGCCAGAAACACAACTACAGCTCCATTCATCCTGGATGCATAGCGGATCGCATCAGGGCCCACCTGGGCACCCACAGCCATAAGGACCCCCTTCACAGTAACAGTGTCATCCGGGGGAACGATCCGCACCCCCTGGCGAATAGATGGAGGTGGCATTTCCAAGGTCGCCATCCTCCTCCCCAAAAATCAAGAGTTAATTATGCGGGCAGTGATGGAAAAACGAAAAAAAAAGTCCAAAAGACCACGGAGTTCCCTATTTCCGTCCTCCTTCTCCAGCCGAAGTGTGTATATATATCGACAGTCAGCTGCTGAGGGTGGTGTCCAGGAAAATGTGGCCCATGATGGATCCACTGGCCTGGGAGAACCAAGCGGTCAGCTGAGTTGTGCTGCCGAGGAAATAGAATCTGAAAACGACGCTGTGTCTAATACTGGGTCTATTGAGGCAAAATGCAGTACAAACACGAGTTTGTACTCACTGGACGAAATCAATGCTTTTCTGGATGAAACCTATAACAAAGCCATTAGGGTCACCGACTACTTCAGTGACACTGATAAATTCATTAAGTCTGTGGATGTGCTAAGAAGGCAGGTTGGTCTGGACCTCCTGGATGAAAGGAAACGTTATCGCCTCAAGAAACACCTGACAGCCCTGCGTAAAGCAGCAGGGGGGACGCCGGTCAAGCGCGCCCGACAGGAGGAATGAATGGCGGTCGTTCCTCTGCCCATTTCACGCATTTTTGGGGTATTGTTTGAACAGACTTGTATATGACATTTAATTGACTGTAATTGACTGTCACAGGACTGCATCTTTGACTAGGTGGGCTGCAAGGAATGCTCTGTGTGGTGTGGGGGGAGGAACATTTCAGTTTGCACTTTTTCCAATGTGACACACTTGGTGGAATGATGTTGGTGTGCTCACATTTTTTTGAAGTGTGCAATAAAGGCTTATTTTAAAAGGTATATATATATATATGAGAGAGAGAGACCTTTGACCTTTAAAATAAGCCTTTATTGCACACTTCAAAAAAATGTAAGCACACCAACATCATTCCACCAAGTGTGTCACATTGGAAAAAGTGCAAACTGAAATGTCCCCCCCACACACACACAACACAGAGCAGTCCCTGCAGTCCACCTATTCAAAGATCCAGTTCTGTGACAGTCAATTAAATGTCATATACCAGTCTGTTCAAACAATATCCCAAAAATGTGTAAAACAGGCAGAGGAACGACCGCCATTCATTCCTCCTGTCGGGCGCACTTGACCGGCGTTCCCCCTGCTGCTTTACGCAGGGCTGTCAGGTGTTTCTTGAGGCAATAACGCTTCCTTTCATCCAGGAGGTCAAGACCAACCTGCCTTCTTAGCACATCCACAGACTTAATGAATTTATCAGTGTCACTGAAGTAGTCGGCGACCCTAATGGCTTTGTTATAGGTTTCATCCAGAAAAGCATTGATTTCGTCCAGTGAGTACAAACTCGTGTTTGTACTGCATTTTGCCTCAATAGACCCAGTATTAGACACAGCGTCGTTTTCAGATTCCATTTCCTCAGCAGCACAACTCAGCTGACTGCTTGGTTCTCCCAGGCCAGTGGATTCATCATGGGCCACATTTTCCTGGACGCCAACCTCAGCAACTGACTGTCGCTGTTCCATTCCCCGCTGTGTAACGGTAGCAGCCTCCAGAAGCACAGCCGCTGATGTCACACAGCGAGATTCTGACGCACCATCAGGTCGGTGCTCCGTCTCCTCCACCGAAGCGGCAGCAGCTGGCGGAGGCACAGCCGCTGACGTCACACAGCGAGATGATTGTGACGCACCATCAGTGACCCTTGTGGTGCCATCGCCATCCACGCTCCCAGCCGCAAGCTGGGCCGCGGGTGGGAGCGTGGATGAGAGAGAGAGACTTTGACTTTTAAAAAAATGGCTTTATTGCACAATTCAAGAAAATGTAAGAGCACCAATATCATTCCACCAAGTGTCTCACAGTGGAAAAAGTACAAACATAAGTCTCCCCCCCACACACACACACACAACACAGAGTATTCCTTGCAGTCCACCTAGTCCACACTGCCAGTGGCAGTAGCGTGAGTCTTCCTCGTAGGCCGTGCAAAGACGAGCCAGAGGCCCCCAGTTCTTAAGCAAGGCCAATTCCCCTTCCTCCGGCAGCAGAGATAGCGCTGTGCGGCCGCAGCCAGTTCTGTTGCATGTCCCAGAGACAGGTTCCTCATCTCAGATGGATTGTAGTCCTTAGACCATGTGGGATTTTCAAGCAAGTCATCTGTGCAGCAGGCTCGTCCAGATTGTAGAAAGAAAACTTTGGGGCATCCATGCCCTGCAGGTAACAATCCAGTTCCGTGACAGCCAATTACAGTCAATTAGAAACGTCATATAAAAGTCTGATCAAACAATATCCCAAAAATGTGTAAAACAGGCAGAGGAACGACCGCCATTTATTCCTCCTGTCGGGCGCGCTTGACCCCTGTTCTCCCTGCTGCTTTACGCAGGGCTGTCAGGTGTTTCTTGAGGCAAAAACGTTTCCTTTCATCCAGGAGGTCAAGACCAACCTGCCTTCTTAGCACATCAACAGACTTAATGAATTTATCAGTGTCACTGAAGTAGTCAGTTACTTTAATGGCCTTGTTATAGGTTTCATCCAGAAAAGCATTTATTTCTTCCAGTGAATACAAACTCGTGTTTGTACTGCATTTTGCCCCAATAGACTCAGTATTAGACACAGTGTCAGGATCAGATTCCATTTCCTCGTCAGCACAACCCAGCTGACTGTTTGGTTCTCCTGGGCCAGTGGATTCATCATGGGCCACATTTTCCTGGACGCCACCCACAGCAGCTGACTGTCGCTGTTCCGTCCCCTGCTGTGAAATGGTAGCAGCCTGCGGAAGCACAGCCGCTGATGTCACACAGCGAGATTCTGACGCACCATCGGTTCGGTGCTCCGTCTCCTGCTCCGAAACGGTAGCAGCTTCCGGAGGCACAGCCGCTGATGTCACACAGCGAGATGATTGTGATGCACCATCAGTGACATTTTGGGCGCCATCACCAGCGACGCTCCCGGCTGTAAGCTGGGCCACGGGCGCCACAGCCGGGCCGTCCACAGACACAGTGGCAGGCTCCGGAGCAGGGCCGGCGGAAGGCCCCGCAACGTCGTCCGCAGTAGCGGCGGGAGCGGAGGCCGCGCCGCCGTCCGCAGCTGCAGCGTGAGCGGAGGGTTTGCCACCGGCACCATCCGCGGCTCCATCAGGGCCCTCCGCCCGCTGCCTGTGCAGACAAGCGAAGAGAGAGAGCTATCCAAGTTAAATTAGCTATAATTTAATTTGTTTCCTTGCCAAATAATTTAATCTATATCAAGAATTGTTAATCCAATAACTTTTATTCTTCAAACATTAAAAATAATGCATCATATTTATATAGTGCTTTATCATAGACACTTTACAAATAGACACATTATTCATTCACTCCAGACAGACAATGATCGTGGTGAGCTACTACTGTACCCACAGCTGCCCTGGGGCAGGCTGATGGAAATGTGGTAGCCAATCCGTGACAATGGCCTCTCAGGCGACCACCAAACATTTATACACATTCATGTGTCATGGACACTGGGGGCAAGGTGGGTAAAGTGTCTTGCCCAGAGACACAATGGCAGGATATCTGGGGAGAGCGGGATTCGAACCACCAACCATCTGGTTATTGGACGACCTTCTCTACCCCCTGAGCCACTGCTGCCCCAAGACATTAAGTGTCTTCTTTTATAACAATGTACATATGTTAAACCAACCAAAATGTAATCAGTTTTGTCTCTAAATTAATAAGATTTGTCAAACTTATAATATTGTCTCAAAGTGAATATATAGGGAAAAATGAAAGGGAAAGAAAAAAAATTGCCAACAAATAAGGAAACTGCTCCTAAAGTATATTCCAAATATTGCCCCCCCCCCCTTTTTATTTCTTTTTTTTTTTCTCCACATCACCCCAAGGGGAGATGGACAAACAGACCAAATAAACAATTTAGGACAAAACAAACAAGCAAACATTAAGCAACAGAAGAAAGAAAAACAGAAAAGGTAGAAGAAGGTAGATTATCAGTGACATCTGAAGTCATTCTAAACGTAAGAGATAATAATCAAGTCATTCAAGTCTATCAAACTTCAAAACGTCAATAGTCAGTTTACTTTAGAATCAAACTATATTTCAGTCAGGTCTTGAGGCCTTCTCCCACTGACTTATCAGGGATGCCTGCATTTTGATTAAGCATTCTGATAGAAAGGATCCTTCGCCAATATTATCTTTATTTAACCATGGTGTCAAAACTTCTTGTGAAACACTGAATATCACAGTTTTATTAGAATTCATGTTCTAAGTGACAAAGGTCTCAGTGTAACAGTATTGTTGTAGCCAAGTGTCTTACTTGTTATTGTGACATAATTTTATCTCTTAAAAATTTGAAATACAGTCATTTAATAATTGTTTTCTTTTAAATTTTGTACGTATGTGATCACATTGTTCAGATTAATCTTTGCTTTACAAACCAAATTATAATTTACTTTTTTTCAATTTATGGCCATGTAGTCAAAATACTCTAATTACTTGTTAGACTTTATAGTTTCTGTTTTGTTGATCAACATTTTATGAAATCAATTAATCATACAGTTCACAGGACTGCCTCCTCTGGATGCCAGTTTTTCAAGATTTTCTCCATAATCCATGCTCAAGTTTGCCCTGTAACGAGAAAACAGTCATTTTTCTAAATTTATTTTGTAGTCACCCTTGAAGGCAGAAATCTGAAAAGGGTATGAGTAAGATTCTTAATTTTCAGGCAATGAAAGAGATCTTCAGTTTCTATTTTTGTCATTTTGATCTCAAAATATATTTATTCCATGCATGGTTTAGATAAAACTTTTGGTAATTATTTTGAAATTCAAATATAAGCATACACTTTTACACTTCAGAAGTATATTTAGATGTTAAAAGGTTAACCATTATCGCAGACTCATTGGCTGCCATATTAAATAATATTTAAATAATGTTGCACATAACTGTTGATTAAAATTTATCAACAATGATGGTTTAAAAAACTTCTCTCTCTGGTTTGCAGCTCATCGACCATTCGTTCACTCACTGACACATTCACTCATCTGTCTGCTCCAGTTCTGGTTTGTAATCTGTCTGGTGTGTAATCAGTTAAGCGTGAGGGCATTATTATTATCATTATTATTTTGTACTAGTAAAGGTGTGATTACTTAACCCTCAAGCGACCGAGTGGGGTCATTTACGACCCCAGCCATATAATTTAATGTGCCGTCTCTATTTTTTATCCAAATTTTCTTTCCTAGCATGAATTTGTCAGTCTACTAATCCTACACACTTTCATAGTTTTTTGCAGGGATCAACCAATTGGTGTGGCGTAGACATCGCAAACTCTTGTGGGGTCATTTATGACCCCGAAGAGAAGCACTGGTTTTTAAACATTGGTTTTATAAATTTTATTCAAATGTTCCACTTCTAATAGTTAGTTAGTTAATCCCTTCACACCTGAAGGTGTATATGGGCGGCGACTATCTCCGTTTCTCTGACCCTAGGCCACACAGCTACTGTAAGTAGTGAAAGCTACGGCGGGGGGTCAGTCCTCTGGTAGTTCTGTGTGTAACTTTACTTTCCCCATTCCATTATGCGGAGCACCACGCTAGAAGGCAGAAAGCACCATTTTTATATGGTCTTTGGTATGCCCCGGCCGGGATTTGAACCCCTGCCTCCCGGGTGTGGGGCAGATGCTCTACCAACTGAGCCACCACTCCGGTTTCCACTTCTAATCAGTACTTTATATTGTATTGCAGTGAACCATGGCTAACAGACCTAGGATAACAAGATTTACATTTGTCTGTCTGGATTTGTCTGTTTGTTTGTCTGTTTGTTAGCAAGATAACTCAAAATGTTATGGACGGATTTTCATGAAATTTTCACAGATTGTCAGAAATGGGGTATCCTACAGATTATTAGATTTTGGTGGTGATCCAGATCACCGTCCACAAGAAAACCGCCATTATGCAAAATGCCATAATAGGTATCATGATCATCATCGTAACTACAGTAATTGGTATCATCATCATCGTGATGATGATACGATGATGATGATGATGTTCCAAGAGTGAACTGACAAGGACTGTCTAAATAAATGTAATGTTGTTCTTACAGTCTGCGTTTTGGTTATTTCTTACAATAAAAGTATTATTAGCAAACACATTTTACATTAGATCATTATAAAATACCTGTCTTAAATACAGGGAGTAGTTTTGGTATGATAAACCTCCAACCAGCCATTTATAATAAGGATCCCTGTACAGAGCACAACGGGGTCATAAATGACCCCACTTGGTCATGTCACCATGGGTTGAGATGCCGTCTCGGCACTCAGCCCATGTTTTCCCTCATCCCTGCTTCCCATTGAGCAGCGTCTCAGCTGGCCCCCAGCTGGCAGCATTATGGACGGCTGGGGCCAATTAGTCTTCATCAGCTGGGGCGCTGCCAATGAGGATAAATAGGAGCAGCCTCGATGACTCGGGGCTGCGACATAAACACATTGCTAAGCTGAAGCCCCTTCGTCTGGTGTCAGCTTATACTCCTCTTGCAGCATTCCTGTGTTTGTATCCCGCTGTGAGTATGTACGTCTTGCTACCCCCACGTCCGGTACGAGCTGCTTACCTCTGCGCTGTGCAACCTGTGAGTGTACGTCTGCATGAGTATCTGTGCTCTCCTCATCCCTTCCCCTTTACCCTGAATAAAATATCACGACTCACTGGCTTGCCCCTGGCTCTGATTGCCCGGCTCCCTAGAGCCGGATATGACAGTATGTCGCAGCCAGAAGAGCTACCGGCGGCCGTGAGTCGCCGTGGAAATGTACCTTTCTGTCCGGGTGTCAGCGCTGCTAGCATGCCGTTTCCCAGGAGTCACTTCCGGCGCCAGGGCGACGAGCTGAGGTCCATCTCGGAGGCTGTCGACGGGACGTTCTTCACCCTGCACGACGCCTCCAACGCGAGACGCTGGCATCCGGGCCGTGCTGAGGAACTCCTGGACTGTCACCCTCACTCTCTGTACCATCTGGAGGACAGTGCCAGGATAGACGCTGCAGGTACACAGCGAGAGAAGCTCCACGGGGTGGATGGAAATCCCGGCAGGGAGTCGAAGTGGGCGACGTCTTTCCCCGCTTCGGAGTCCCGTTCCTGCCGCCATTCCAGTCCGGGAGTTCGCGCCAACCAGAGGACTTCCCCCGACCTGCGCCACGTCACTCGGGATTCCCTTCAAGGAGCCGCAGCTGACAGCAGTTATGTCCGGGGTCGAGTGGCTGTCGCGAGCTCTACTGTGTTTCCTGTCACCACCTTCAGGCATGTGGCGGCGGCAGTGAGATTGATGGTGAGGACTTCAGGGCTACGAAGTGTCACGCCGCGCCATTCATCAGCGGCGCCACCTGCTCACGCACCTGCCAATCATCAGCGGCGAGGGATAAAGGCCGTCTCGCCCGGAGGCTCGGCCTGAAGCCGTCAGACTTCGTCCCTCACCGTTGTGAGCATACTTCCCTTCAGCGTAACCATTTTGGTAAGAAGATCGCTTACCTTTTCTCTTCAGTCTTCTCCCCTGTGCACAGGTGGATTTCCCAGCGGCGGACATCTCCTCTCCATCGCCCAATCCTCGCTGCTGCACGGAGCTCTCCAGGTGGCTGTCTTCCGGGCTTCACCCCCTTGTTGTGCCAGCTGTCCTGACCCACCAAGTAAGTCCTTCTCTCGCCATAAATTCCTCCTGTGTTGGTGTATGCCCGTCACCCTCTCCCTGTGCTCTCTCCATAGGGTTGCTCGGCTGTACGGTCACCTGCCTCTGTGCCTGGAGCAGACACCATCACCAACACATTTACATCCCGCAGACACGCACTCATTCACTCCTGTTGTTAATAAACTCTTTGAACTACTCTAAGCCTGTGTGTGTGCGTCTCCTGAGCCGTGCGTTATGTCAGTACGGCTTCAGCAGAGCGGCTCGGCGGACGGCGGGCTCGCACACCGGTTTTCCACTCTCGAGGCTAGAGTGGATCAAATAGCTTATCAACAACAGGTGATCTTTAATCAATTATTGAATTTAACTAACCGGTTGGGCCGCTTGGATCCTCAACAGCCGTTCCCCCCGGCTCGCCAGGGTGGCGCGGCTCCTGCTGTTCCAGCGGCCGTCCAGCCGGCTCCAGTGGCACCGGTTCGGCTCACACCGATTCCGACCCCCGCCCGCTTTAGCGGTAAGCTCGGCGGAGCGCGGGGGTTCATTATGCAGTGTGAGTCCGTGTTCCACCGTGTGCCCGGAGATTTTCCCTCGGATCACAGTCGGATTGGTTACATAGGGAATCTTCTGGAGGGGCGTGCGTTAACTTGGACCTACGCCGTAATGGCGAGGCCCAGTTATGCCACCCTCACCTATGACCAGTTCGTGAGGCGCTTCCTGGAGGTCTTTGACCATTCTCAAACCGAGACGGTCCAGGTCGATCGGCTCCTCGCTCTCCAGCAGGGAGGCCGGTCGGCAGCGGACTACTCGGTCGACTTCCGGGTAGCGGCGGAGGAATTGGGCTGGGAGGATCGCTCCCTCTGTGGCCTGTTCCTCCGCAGCCTCAATAGTGATCTGAGGGATGAACTGGCTGGACGGGATATCCCTGGGACGCTAGCGGAGCTGACGTCCTTAGCGATAAGTTTGGATAACAGGCTGCGCGAGCGCTCCTCGGGGCGGAAGTCTTCTTCTTCTCGCCCTCGTGGAGTCTCGCCGCACCTGTTCCAAGCTCGCCCCCTGGCGGCGCCGCCAGCATTGTGCCCCGAGGAGTCGGAGCCGATGGTGACGGGCTGGACCAAGCTTTCCCCTGCGGAGAAACAACGCCGCCGTTAGTTGGGCCTCTGCATGTATTGCGGAGGTGACCAACACACTGTGGAGCGTTGCCCGCGGAAAGCCAGTCGGCGGGGTCCGCGAATCGCTGTAGGGAGCCTCGCGGATCCCAACCGGTTAGACTCTCTCACCCAATTAAAGCTGCCCATCCGTTTTTGCCACAATCCCACTGGGCACCTCACCCACGCACTGGTGGATTCGGGCGCAGAGGGCAGCTTCATTTCACAAGGCCTGGCAACCCGATTGGGCATCCGCTGTCAGGCATTAGAACACCCCATCTCCCTGGTCCATCTCTCCCGTGCCTCCCTTGGGAGAGTTTCTCACCAGACCATGCCTGTCCCAGTCATCATCTCAGGGAACCACCGGGAGGAGATGGTATTTTACATCCTGCCCAACTCTGTGTCGCCCGTCATCCTGGGGTATCCCTGGCTACGCCTCCACAACCCTGTCCTGGACTGGAGGTCCGCTGGGGTATCGGCATGGAGTACCTTCTGTATGGGCACCTGCCTTCAGTCCGCTGCCTGCTCCCCATCCGCGGCTCCCCCTGTGGCGGATACAGCACCTCCGGACCTGTCACTGGTGCCTCCAGAATTTCACGACCTGGGTATGGTATTTAGCAAATCGAAAGCTATGTCTCTTCCCCCGCATCGACCATATGACTGTGCCATCAACCTCCGCCAGGGGGCTCCCCTGCCATCTGGTCGGCTCTACAGCCTGTCGGCGCCGGAGAAGGAGACCATGAATACATACCTAAAGGAATCTCTGAGCGCTGGGATTATTCGCCCATCGTCGTCACCCGTGGGGGCAGGGTTTTTCTTTGTCGGGAAAAAGGACGGATCCCTCCGCCCCTGCATAGACTACCGAGCGCTGAATGACATCACTGAGAGGGACCGTTACACCCTGCCCCTCATGGACACTGCCTTTCACTCCCTCCAGGGGGCGACCTGGTTTACCAAGCTGGATTTACGCAGCGCTTACCACCTCGTCCGGATCCGGGAGGGAGATGAATGGAAGACAGCCTTCCGTACCCCGAACGGCCACTTTGAGTATCTCGTCATGCCGTTCGGGCTGACCAACGCTCCTGCCGTCTTTCAGCGCCTCATTAATGACGTCCTCCGGGATTTCATCGGCCTTTTTGTGTTCGTCTACCTGGATGACATCCTTATCTTCTCCAGGTCCAGGGACGAGCACCAGGTCCATGTGAGGCGGGTCCTCCAAAGACTGCTGGAGAATCGTCTGTACGTGAAGGCTGAGAAATGCGAATTCTACGCTAGGACCACATCCTTCCTGGGATTCATCATCGCTCAAGATCAGGTGCTCCCAGACCCAGAGAAGGTGAAGGCGGTGGTGGAGTGGCCTACTCCCGCATCCCGGAAGCAGGTGCAACAGTTTGTTGGCTTCGCCAATTTTTACCGCCGCTTTGTCCCAAATTTCAGCTCGATCGTCGGACCGCTGACCCGCCTCACGTCCCCGAAGGTCCCGTTCCGGTGGACTGAAGAGGTCGCTGCTGCCTTTAGGGCGCTGAAGGCGGAGTTCTCCTCCTCCCGGGTCCTTCGCCAGGTCGACCCCGCGCTGCAGTGCATTGTGGAGGTGGACGCATCGGACACGGGAGTGGGAGCAGTGTTATCCCAGCGGTCACCTGACGATGGCGCCAAGCGGCCGTGCGCCTTCTTCTCCCGGCGCCTGTCCCCGGCGGAGAGGAACTACGATGTGGGGGACAGAGAGCTCCTGGCCATTAAACTCGCCTTACAGGAGTGGCGCCACTGGCTAGAGGGGGCGGACCTGCCGTTTGTGGTCCTGACGGACCACAAGAACTTAGAGTATTTACGATCTGCCAAGCGCCTGAATGCCCGCCAGGCGCGCTGGTCTTTGTTCTTCGCCAGGTTCCGCTTCTCGATCACCTTCAGGCCGGGCTCCAAAAACGGCCTGCCTGACGCCCTCTCTAGGCAGTTCACCCCCGTGGAGGCTGAGGAGACGCCCCACACTATCCTGCCCAGGTCGTGCGTCCTCGGTGCCATCTCTTGGGACATTGAAGACAAGATCCGGAAGGCGCAGGAGGTGGAACCTGATCCTGGCGGCGGACCGGAGGGAAGACTGTTCGTCCCATCTGCGGTCCGAGGAGAGGTCATCCACTGGCTCCACACCTCCCGGCTCACCTGTCATCCCGGCACCTCTCGGATGATCAGCCTCCTCCAGCGGTCCTTTTGGTGGCCAGGCCTGCGGAGGGATGCAGCCCGCTACGCCCGGGCTTGCCCAATCTGTGCCACCAGCAAGTCGGGAAATGCCCCCCCAGCGGGTCTGCTCCAGCCTCTGCCCGTCCCCGGCAGGCCCTGGTCGCACATCGCACTGGACTTCGTCACCGGACTCCCCGTTTCCAACTCCTTTGACACCGTCCTGACCATTGTGGACCGTTTCTCCAAGGCGGCGCACTTCATTCCCCTGCGGGGTCTCCCTACTGCCCTGGAGACGGCGGGCCTCCTCGTCCAACACGTGGTCAGGCTGCACGGGATTCCGGTGGACGTGGTCTCGGACCGGGGTCCCCAATTTTCGTCCGAGGTTTGGAGATCCTTCTGTAACGCCATCGGAGCCAAGGTGAGCCTCTCCTCCGGCCATCACCCCCAGTCTAACGGGCAGTGTGAGAGGACCAATCAGGAGCTGGAGGCTGCGCTCCGCTGTGTTACCAGATCCAAGCCGACGTCCTGGAGCAACCATCTCGCCTGGGTGGAGTATGCCCACAACACCGCCCGCTCTTCTGCAACGGGGATGTCCCCCTTCAAGGCGTCCCTGGGTTACGACCCCCCGCTGTTTCCAGCGCAGGAGAACGAGGTGACTGTCCCCTCCGTTAGGGCGCACCTTAGGCAGTTCCGCTCCACCTGGGCTGCCGCGCGTCATGCGCTTTTACGCACAGCGGAGCGCAACAGGACCGTGGCGGACCGGCACAGAAGACCTGCCCCGGCGTACAGAGTTGGGCAACTCGTGTATGTGTCTACCCAGGACGTCACATTAAAAGGCGAGAGGAGGAAGCTGGCACAGCGATTCATGGGTCCCTTTCCCGTCACCCGGATCATCAACCCGGTGGCTGTGCGCGTGGCTATCCCCCCCTCCCTCCGCATCCATCCCACTTTCCATGTGTCGAGGGTGAAACTGGCAGTCACTGACCCCCTTTGCCCTCCTCCTGCAGCGCAACCCGCGCCCCGGATGGTTGGTGGCCATCCGGCCTGGTCCGTCTCCTCCATCCTGGACTCCCGGCGCCGAGGCCGTGGGTTGCAATACCTGGTGGACTGGGAGGGCTATGGGCCCGAGCATCGGCAATGGGTGCCCCCGTCGTTTGTGTTGGACCCATCGCTCATCGCGGACTTCCACCGAGCGCACCCGGATAAGCCATCGCCAGGAGGCGCTGCTAGAGGGGGGAGTACTGTCACGCCGCGCCATTCATCAGCGGCGCCACCTGCTCACGCACCTGCCAATCATCAGCGGCGAGGGATAAAGGCCGTCTCGCCCGGAGGCTCGGCCTGAAGCCGTCAGACTTCGTCCCTCACCGTTGTGAGCATACTTCCCTTCAGCGTAACCATTTTGGTAAGAAGATCGCTTACCTTTTCTCTTCAGTCTTCTCCCCTGTGCACAGGTGGATTTCCCAGCGGCGGACATCTCCTCTCCATCGCCCAATCCTCGCTGCTGCACGGAGCTCTCCAGGTGGCTGTCTTCCGGGCTTCACCCCCTTGTTGTGCCAGCTGTCCTGACCCACCAAGTAAGTCCTTCTCTCGCCATAAATTCCTCCTGTGTTGGTGTATGCCCGTCACCCTCTCCCTGTGCTCTCTCCATAGGGTTGCTCGGCTGTACGGTCACCTGCCTCTGTGCCTGGAGCAGACACCATCACCAACACATTTACATCCCGCAGACACGCACTCATTCACTCCTGTTGTTAATAAACTCTTTGAACTACTCTAAGCCTGTGTGTGTGCGTCTCCTGAGCCGTGCGTTATGTCACGAAGCTTTCCCGTGCTTGACGCCTTCCTCGTCTCGATCTCCGATCTGGAGCGGCGAATCCTGGGTTTCCCCCTCGCTTCGTCCCCTGGGAGTAGTCGTCATCACATCGCCGAGTCACCTCTGCACGAACCTCATCCGGATCCAGTTCTGGGTCATCGTCAGGACCGTTCCTCCCACGCAGCTGTCATCCCTTCGCCTCGTCAGTGTGGAGATTCTACAGCCTCGTCCCCTGAGCCTCGTTCCCCCGCTGTCATTCCTGGACATTCGGGCTGGCTCACCCCGGCTGTTTCCCCCTCCTCCTCGACGCGCTTCCTGACTGCTGTGTGTGCCTGGAATCCCGGCCTGGTGAGCTCTCTGCTGGAGACAACGCGAGCGACCCTCAGACGAATTCCCGGGGGGTCCTCCGTTATCGCCGGGCGGGGAGAGGAAGAAGCAGATTCCACTACAGCAGGCGATACTCAACCTCCAGGGGGCAGGCAAGTCATTGTTTTTTCACACCTGCTTAATGATTTGCTCTGTCACATCCCTGGAGGAGAAGTTCAGGGTTCGCAGCTCCCTGAACTCTCCCCACCTGCTGTAACCTGTATGCCTAATCCCGCATCCTCTGTGTCTCTCTCCGCCGAGCGGTCCCCGGCTCCGGGTCAACGTGGTGGGATATGGAGAGGGCCTGTGGTTCCGCAGCTACATTGCGGACGGAGGAGGGGGACTGACTGCTGCGTGGAGTCTACGCCGACGACTGAGCGTCCCCGGGTCTCCACGGAGGAGCGGTTCGGTCCGGCGGGACGAGATTCTTCTGGCTTCACGCCGAGTGGATCGTCGGCGGGGTTACCTGAGCTGGAGGGATCTCAAGCTGCGCTGACCATCGTGCTGGCTGCGGGGCCCGACGCGGCTAGATGGGAGCCTGACAACGACCTCCTGACGACGGATCCTGGATCTTCGCAGTCCTGGACGGCGTCAGAACCCGAGATCAGGCGAGTGCTCTCCTTTCTTTTCTCTCTTTTTATCCCCGAGCACTTCAGCCTATCTCCAGGGGAGACGAGCCGGGTGCAGCCGTCCGCTGCGTCTGAGCTCGTCTCGCCGGGTTCTGGTGCTGCCGGTGATCCTGATCCCGGTTCTGTTTTCTCTTCTGAGCCTTCTTCCAGGGTCACCGGCAAGGAGTTGCTGTTCCTCGTGGTGCTGGAGGGTCCGGGTTCAACGTTGGAGGTCGGTTCTGGTGCAGTATTCAACGTGGGTTCGCCCGAGACCCAGTCGGGGTCCAACGTGGGTTCGCCTGAGGCCCGATTGGGGTCCGACGTGGGTGCTGCCCCAGTATTGTCCAGGTCTGGTGAGGAGGTGGCCGTTTTCCTGCGGCCTGACGCCCGCCGCCCTCGTCATCGGCTCTCCCCTGAGCCTCTTCCACCGGGATCCGCTCTGATCCTTTGCCCGTCTCAACGGTCCTGGTGGTTGAGTGATGCGGGTCAACGACCCGACCCACAGAACTTTCGGTTCGGTGATCTGGTTCCCCCCACTGGTCTGTGTTTCCCTCTGGGCAGCCTGGTTCGGCTGCCGGTGGACTGGATTCCTGGGATCTGGGTCCAGAGTTCGCCGTCCGAACACTTCTCTTTCCCTGATTCGCCAGCTGGACAATGGGCGGGGAGATCTCCGGAGCCATCTCAGCCATTTTTGGACTCTGCCTGCCATTCACCTCGGGTGTCACTTTTTCTTTTGTTATTAAGGTCACTCGGGTGTAATGTGTTGTCCTGTTGGTGGATTCGTTTTTATAGTGCTGTGTTTTCCATCGCTCTTGCTCAGCATTTTACTTTTTGTGCCATGTTTTTAGCCTCGTTTTTTGTATTGTAGAGTTATGTTTTGTTTTCCGTAACACCATGCTCTGCAGTTATCCATTTATTCCAGTCACTTTCATTTCTTTAGGTGACTGGGTATTTATATATTCGTGTGTGTGGGTTTTTCTTTGCCTGCACTCAGTATTTCTTTTTTTGTCCTGTTGGTTCATTATAGAGTCATGTGCCTTGTTTTCCATAACACCATGCTCTATAATTGTCATTTGTTCCAGTCACCCTCACTTTTCTTGGTGACTGTGTGTGTATGTACTTAAATTAGCACTGTGTATAGGTTCCCCTTTATTTAACTGTACTCAGCATTTTTTGCCCTGTACCTTTTTGGTGGTTCTTTTTTCCTTGCTCTGGGTCACGCATGGTTGGTACTCTCTGGGTAGTATGTAACCGGCGTGCTGACCCAGTTCTTCTCCCCATCTGTACCTGGGTTAATTATTCTGTTTTGTCAATATTGTATTTGGGTTTTTCTTTCCCGCTACCCTACATTGCCCCATTGGTGTTGTCCTTCCCTTGGCTTCTTCCCCTCCGGTCCGCCTCCCTTCCTCCCACCCTAGGTGGGGGGGTGGGGGGGGCTGGGATGTTCCTGGTCGTTCAGGAGCCCGACCTTGAGGGAGGGGCTCTGTCACCATGGGTTGAGATGCCGTCTCGGCACTCAGCCCATGTTTTCCCTCATCCCTGCTTCCCATTGAGCAGCGTCTCAGCTGGCCCCCAGCTGGCAGCATTATGGACGGCTGGGGCCAATTAGTCTTCATCAGCTGGGGCGCTGCCAATGAGGATAAATAGGAGCAGCCTCGATGACTCGGGGCTGCGACATAAACACATTGCTAAGCTGAAGCCCCTTCGTCTGGTGTCAGCTTATACTCCTCTTGCAGCATTCCTGTGTTTGCATCCCGCTGTGAGTATGTACGTCTTGCTACCCCCACGTCCGGTACGAGCTGCTTACCTCTGCGCTGTGCAACCTGTGAGTGTACGTCTGCATGAGTATCTGTGCTCTCCTCATCCCTTCCCCTTTACCCTGAATAAAATATCACGACTCACTGGCTTGCCCCTGGCTCTGATTGCCCGGCTCCCTAGAGCCGGATATGACAGGTCATTTCAGTCCGTAAAATAGCTTGGTCGCTTGAGGGTTAAGAAATGCTTATTACCTTGCACTCATAACTGTAAATTATATCTCAAATGTGTATGTACTTTGCCTGACTATTGTCCTATGTATAAAAATTTATCATGTCGACAGGAAAAACAATCAACAAAACAAACAAAAAAATTGTTGGTGTAGGTGCGTTTTACCACAGGGTTTTTTTTTTCTCTCCCCCCCCCAATCTGTTGGGCTAGTAAACAATGGCAAACAGTATCTATTCATCCCTCTCTTCGGCACCACGAAAATGTTCATCTTATCATTGTCTTTGTCCATTCTTCGGCTCTCAGCTGTTATATCTTCGGCACACACAGAGCAGAGAATGTTCATGGCCCACTTATAGAGGTGGGGTTATGTTACTCAGCAGTTCTTGGAGACGATCGCCACGAACAAAGAACACAGAGGTGGAGTTATGTTTGTCACTCAGCAGTTCTTGGTTACAGGCAATTGCCACAAGCAAAGCAATACTTGCCTGTTTTCTTCAGCCACCCGCCGGTGACTAGCAAGAGAGTTCTTAATCCGTTGTGCCAGAGAGCTGCTCATTCAGGAAGTGTGCATGCTGTAGTGCTGGTTGATGGATGGATTTGGTGATGACATCGATGCTGACACTGGATGATGATGCTGGGGTGAGGGAAGCAATGAGACAATAAAAATAGCACTAATCTGCCATGGTTCAGTTCGCCCATTAAAAAAAAAAAAGGAGAAAAAGATTCCTGACACGTATATTCTGTTCATATATCATCCACATGAAATTAATAAAATGCCACTGTTTCTCTGCTGTGAGTGTCAGTCTGTGAGGTTACAGTTTTAATACAATTAGAATATGGGATTCCTTGAAATTGATTTAAAAATGTGTAGAATTATAACATTAAGTACAATGAAAGGGGTAAATTAGGTCATAATATATACCTTGATAAATGATACCATTATGTTGTCAAATGTTGCCCCTTTTTTATCCAGGGGTAAATTGCAGCTTGTGGTGATGTTTCTTGGGCGTTAGTGAGCATGTCATGTGATAGTTGTTCTATTAATGTCAAAAGAAGAGATGCTGAGGCGTGATTTCCTGTGTGACCTTGTGCAAAAAAATTTTTAAAAAAGTATTGACTGTCAGTGTATACTGTGAGTGCTTTTCCCTGGCCTAATTTACAAGTCTTAGTTATAGCAACTAATTCAGCTGCTTGTGAAGAATAATGTGATGGGAGTTTCATGTTTGCTTTATGAATTGCAATGAACCTAAAATAAAACAGAATAAACCAAAACAAAATAAAACAAAACATGTTTTCTGCTTAGATTCATAGGGCCATATGAATTTCTGCATCCTTGGACTTAAGTCAAGTTCAACAATAAAAGTGGAAATAAAATGTAAAATGTGAGCCACAGAATTATTACTAAAAATTCAAAACCGGCACAAGGGTATGCCGAGGAGAGAAAAATTAAAATCAAAAGAAGAAAACAATCATTTAAAGAAAAATACATCCATAGGGCCCTAGTTTCAGTTTTTTTCTCTAATATTTATTTATTCATTTCAAATCCTTCAGACTTTGCTCTAATACTTGGGGGTCATACGAGCATTTTAATAGCCCACACCTCTAATTGATTCAAACCAGATACTGTTGGTAAAATAAATATCAACTATATAGTTAGCAAATAGGGTTTTGTTTTCACTTTTATAACTTCTTGTGTACAGTCTCACATTTTCATAAAAACACATTCTCACATGATGTCCTATGAAACTAATTTACTTTTCATGTACATGTCACAATTTATTTAGATGGAAGGAGCCCTTTTATTTGTCATACATTCTTATTTTCTGCTTTTTCTCATCTAACTTTTCTTTCAGATAATGTAATTGATGGAGACTAAATGATCCTTCATCTAGAAAACACATTTCAGACCAGATAGGCACCAGCCAGACACTTTCATCACCATATTTTTGCCTCATTTTTACATACGGGAATTGCTGTAAGCCACACATTCTTACTTTGTTTTTTGTTTTTTTTAAATAATGTCTCTAGGGTTTTACTTTGCTGGAATATGGGAAAATCTCAAACTGCAGTTATTTATTTTAATTTATTATTTTATCTTAAAGGCTATTTTATTCTATTTTAAGTTTTCTTATGGTATTTTAGTTATTGTTATTATATTAAGGTTATTCCTTATATTAAAATTGTCTTTATTTTAAAGCTATTTCTTATTATAACCATTTTTCCCTGTTTTTTTCTATTTTTCTTCCATTTTTTTTTCTTCTTCTTCGGCCGTTAATATCACACCACAGTACTCTGTATCCTTCCAAATGCCTATTTCCCAAATTTAGACTCAAACTAAATTCCAGTAAAAATGCATTTTCACCGAGCAGTTCTGTATAACCGCGGTATTTTTACCCAACCAGACTCGAACTGGCACTACCTTATCTCAACTTTTACGTGTAATTACAATGACCAGATTCAAACCAGTGCTACTTTATCTCAACTTTTAAGCGTAATTACAATGACCGGACTCGAACTAGCACGAGACGTCTATAAACCATTAATAATTGAGTTTACTCACTTCAATCTGCCTTCAGTTCAGCTCCATCACCCTCTGGTCTGCTTCCATCATCTCCGGACCTTGCCTCACTTCTGCAAAGCCGGCCCTTTGGAATAGGTGGGGGAGGTCTTCTCAGAAGCTGTGCAATAGCTGTCTTGGTCTAAAAATGCCAGAACAGGAGGAGAGGGTTATCTGGAGTCCCTTGTTCGGTGCACCAAGCATGTTGAAAAAAATCTCTTCAACCAGTAGTCAAGAAACAGGCAGGATCAAAGTTTCAGCAAATTTAATATGCACTGATCAGTGGAAGACATTACAGAGTACAGCTTTCACAGACTGCTGCAGTGCATTGGCTTAATTAACAGTGTTTCTGGCTAATATATATATACAAGGGACTGTCGGGGTGGGGTCTCTTCTTGATAAGTTCATTCATGACTCAGTGTGATAAGGTTTGCCGAGCCTCTTGATTATTTCATTCACGACTAAGATTGTATCTGCTGAGTCCATGCAGAAAACACTAGAGATAAGCTGAAAAGTCAGTGACAGAACTGAACATTCACAGTCACATCAGCATCCTTCAATCTGTTTTTTTCCACTACTCAACAACTCCAAATATGGTAACAGGATTTCCTAGTTATAGACATTAAGCTTTATAAAGAAAAATTCATATAACTCAGTGTAACATAGAATTTTTCCATCAGTTACTTACCTCCAATTAAAACAGGGTTAATGGACTATCCTCTCTGATGCAGCATGGTTGAAAGCAGTCCCACATCCCTGGCAAACAGAAGTTAGCAGCTATTTGACCAAACCATTAGTCTGGAGTTAGCCACCGGTGTGAAGCCTAGCGATCCATCTACATCTGTTGTGCTGCAGGTATGTGGGGGGAGTGGTGGGGCATTGACAAGTAGTGTGTGAGGAGCTTTGCTGAAGAAATGGGGGTACATGTATTTTGCTAAATCCCAACATAAACAGTAGTTTTATATGAAATGATAGATGCTTTAATCTTGTCATCCGATATACGAGGGGGGATCCCCTCATAGTCTTCCCTTCAGTCCACACACTTCTTCCATCGGTGTTGCAGCGCTTGGATCCCTGCAATTGAAAAATAAACCACATTTAGTCAAATTTGACCACTATGAACTTTTCAGTCTCTGAACTTTTCAACCCCCCCCCCCCCCCCCCCCCCGTATATCATATCTGCTCTCACTTCTCCTGGACCCTCTGCCTGAACACTTTCCTCTCCTTGGTTCCTCTCTTCTGTCTCATCTTGCCCTCTCTGAGCTCTGTCTAATTCAGATTCTCTGTCTACGGTGGTATACAAACAGGTTAGAAAATATCAAGTGTCATGTTTTGTCCTGCAGGATTTTTTTGTCATGGTTTACATACAGTGGGGCAAAAAAGTATTTAGTCAGCCACCAATTGTGCAAGTTCTCCCACTTAAAAGATGAGAGGTCTCCAATTTTCATTATAGGTATATCTAAACTATGAGAGACAAAATGAGAAAAAAAAAATTCCAGAAAATCACATTGTCTGATTTTTAAAGAATTTATTTGCAAATTATGGTGGAAAATAAATATTTGGTCACCTACAAACAAGCAAGATTTCTGACTCTCACAGACCTGTAACTTCTTCTTTAAGAGGTTCCTCTGTCCTCCACTCGTTACCTGTATTGATGGCACCTGTTTGAACTTGTTATCAGTATAAAAGACACCTGTCCACAACCTCAAACAGTCAGACTCCAAACTCCACTATTGCCAAGACCAAAGAGCTGTCAAAGGACACCAGAAACAAAATTGTAGGCCTGCACCAGGCTGGGAAGACTGAATCTGCAATAGGTAAGCAGCTTGGTGTGAAGAAATCAACTGTGGGAGCAATTATTAGAAAGTGGAAGACATACATACAAGACCACTGATAATCTCCCTCAATCTGGGGCTCCACGCAAGATCTCACCCCGTGGGGTCAAAATGATCACGAGAACGGTGAGCAAAAATCTCAGAACCACACGGGGGGACCTAATGAATGACCTGCAGAGAGCTGGGACCAAAGTAACAAAGGCTACCATCAGTAACACACTACGCCGCCAAGGACTCAAATCCTGCAGTGCCAGACGTGTCCCCCTGCTTAAGCCAGTACATGTCCAGGCCCATCTGAAGATTGCTAGAGAGCATTTGGATGATCCAGAAGAGGATTGGGAGAATGTCATATGGTCAGATGAAACCAAAATAGAACTTTTTGGTAAAAACTCAACTTGTCGTGTTTGGAGGAGAAAGAACACCATGCCTCCTGTGAAGCATGGGGGTGGAAACATCATGCTTTGGGGCTATTTTTCTGCAAAGGGACCAGGATGACTGATCCGTGTAAAAGAAAGAATGAATGGGGCCATGTATCGTGAGATTTTGAGTGAAAACCTCCTTCCATCAGCAAGGGCATTGAAGATGAAACATGGCTGGGTCTTTCAGCATGACAATGATCCCAAACACACCGCCCAGGCAACGAAGGAGTGGCTTCGTAAGAAGCATTTCAAGGTCCTGGAGTGGCCTAGCCAGTCTCCAGATCTCAACCCCATAGAAAATCTTTGGAGGGAGTTGAAAGTCTGTGTTGCCCAGCGACAGCCCCAAAACATCACTGCTCTAGAGGAGATCTGCATGGAGGAATGGGCCAAAATACCAGCAACAGTGTGTGAAAACCTTGTGAAGACTTACAGAAAACATTTGACCTCCGTCATTGCCAACAAAGGGTATATAACAAACTATTGAGATGAACTTTTGTTATTGACCAAATACTTATTTTCCACCATAATTTGCAAATAAATTCTTTAAAAATCAGACAATGTGATTTTCTGGATTTTTTTTTTCATTTTGTCTCTCATAGTTGAGGTATACCTATGATGAAAATTGGAGACCTCTCTATCTTTTTAAGTGGGAGAACTTGCACAATTAGTGGCTGACTAAATACTTTTTTGTCCCACTGTAAATGACAAAAATATGTGTATTTGTTGTATTTTTATTCTAGTGTTTCTTTTTTTCCATTGAGAGAGTAGGGAAGGGGGAAAAAAAACATTCATAATAGTAGTTTACTCATGCATACTTCAATTATATGATCAGAGGTGGGTATCATAGTCAGAAATTCTACTCATGTAAAAACAGTGCTTTGAAATTAATAATTAAAAGTAGACAACCAAAAATTTCAGCTTGAGTTAAAGGTACAAAGGGCACCCACTTAAAAACTTGAGTAATGACTTCAGTCTTGAAGGTTTGAGGTTTTTCTCCAAAATTCATAACAATCTTCTTATAGTTTTCTATTTTTCTCTGTAAATTTATCAAAATTTTAAACAATTTTCCTCAGATTTGCAATTTCTTATTGTAAAATTGACTTTTATTGTACATTTGAGACTTTATTATAAGTTTGTGGATATTTTATGGCTAATTTTTGTCTTTTTTTAAATAAAATTACTGTTTTTTTAATAAATTTGAAACGGACTGTGGTAATGTTTTTACTTTTCCCTTATAATAATTTATATTTTTGACCATAATTTTGCAGAGCCAGAACAGGACAATAATTTAACTCTGATTTCAAAGAAAAAATATTAATAAAATTGTACTTAATGAAATAAATTAACTTAAATGACCAAAGATGCAGTTATTTCTGTTATAATATTTCTGTATATTTATAGTTTTTTTTAAGGTAAAGGTCAAAATAGCTCCTTTTCATTCTTGTCTGAAATAAGAAAAACAAAAAACTAATGATTAAAAGAAGACAAAATGAACCAACTTGAGCTCTTAACCACATCTGTTAGCTAAGCGACTCTTCCATTATTGCTCCCGTTACCAGCGGGTGAAAACCATGCTAGACGCCTCCATTGCTTACATACCTCTTCTGATTTTTTTTCCGCGTTTAAAGTACTTTAATAAGCTCATGTTTCTCTCGGACGGTGACATGAGCCAGACACTCTGCCTGGCGACTGGAGTGGTCACACGGGCGCGGCGTTTCTGAACTCTGCGCAGATGACGGCCACACGGGTTGTTCATGTGCGCGCTTGCGGACCGTAATTCCTTCATATTTTTTACTTTAATTTATATTTCCTCATAGGAATGGTGGGAAATTTACAAGCGTGGCGGGCCGCCACTGGGAGATGTTACCAGAGGAAACATGGACTCCAGAACAAAAGCAAAAGACCTTGTGAAGATGCTGACTGAAGCAGTCATTATCCACAGTGAAATGAGTCCTGTACTGACATGAGCTGAAAGGATACTTGGCAAGGAAGAAGACAATAATGCAAAGGCAACATAAAAAAGACAGACTGCAGTTTGCAAATGCACACAGGGACAAAGACCTTAATTTCTGGAGACATGTCCTGTGGTCTAATGAAACTAAAATTGAACTGTTTGGCCATAATGACCATTGTACATTTGGAGGAAAAAGGGGGAAGCCTGCAAACCTTAGAACACCATCCCAGCGGTAAAGTACGGGGGTGGCAGCATCATGTTTTCGGGGTGTTTTACTGCAGGAGGGACTGGTGCACTTCACAGAATGGATGGCATCATCAGGAAAGACCATTATGTGGAAATATTGAAGCAACATCCCCAGAGATCAGCCAGGAAGTTAAAGCTTGGGTGCAAATGGGTCTTCCAAATGGACAATAACCCTAAGCATACCAGCCCCCCCCCCCGCCACGACCCGAAAAGGATTAAGCAGAAGAAACTGGATGGATGGATACCACCAAATTAGTTACAAAGTGTCCTAAGGACAACAAAGTCAAAGTTTTGGAGTCGTCATCACAAAGCCCTGATCTCAATCCCATAGAAAATTTGTGGGAAGAGCTGAGAAGAGGTGTGAAAGCAAGGCGGCCTACAAATCTGACTCAGTTACACCAGTTCTATCGGGAGGAATGGGCCAAAATTCCAGCAAACTATTGTGAGAAGCTTGTGGAAGGACACCCAAAACTTTTGACCCAAGTCATACAGTTTAAAGGCAATGCTACCAAATACTAAGGAAATGTACGGTGGGGCAGAAAAGTTCGTAGTGGTCAAATTTGACCAAACGTGGTTTATTTTTCAACATAGTCTCCCCTTCGGTCCACACACTTTTTCCATCGGTGTTGCAGCGCTTGGATCCCTGCAGTTGAAAAATAAACCACGTTTGGTCAGATGTGACCACTATGAACTTTTCTCACACACACACACACACACACCGTATGTAATCTGAGTTTGGAGAAAATAAAAACTGATCTAAAAACGTATTTAACAAATAAAAATAATTTTCGTAATCCTAAATGACCTGAAACAGGAAAAGGTTAATCTCATGTCTGACAATGAGGAAAAAAAAAAGTATTTTTATACAGTGTATCTAAACTTTTGGTTTCAACTGTATAGTCTATGTTAAAATACTCAAATGTACAGCTGAAATACTTGTGTTGTGACAATATCTTCCAGTCATGGGAAAAAAATTAGGACACCTCATTAAATATTCAGTTCTTTATTAAGAAATGTTCACATATTGATGTCTAATCTTGTTTTTATTTCTCTAGAAAAAAGGTGATTTAATTGCAGGTAAATAAAAAAAAATTAACCTTGTTTTACTCATTAAACAAAAGATATCAACAAAAATGCGTATTCTAACTGAGGAAAAAGTTAGGACACCCTACTGCCAAATAGCTTGTGCTACCCCCTTTGGCTGAAATAACTTCAGTGAGATGCTTCTTGTAGCCATCTACCAGTATATGACATTGGTCTGAGGAAAGTTTCTCCCACTTCTAATAAGTGGCATCTAATAAACAATAAATACAGAAAACGCAAAATAACTCAAAGCAAAGACGTGGGTCCAACCTACATCCTGACAAGGGCTGGGAAATTTGACCTTAAATCAGCATCATGATTAATTGAACCTTTCACATTGGTTTCAGGTTTTTGCCGTGTTTTTTTCCCTCGTTTCTTCCCCCTTATAGTTCATTGCTAAGGCTTGTAATTAAGCAATATTACACAACAGTGTGGTATCAATGAATATATACTGTGGTGATTTGGTAGTAAATGAGTAGGGGTGGGTTCAAAAGATTGATCCAACAATTCGAATCAATCCACGTTTGACGGAGCCAATATTGATCCACAGAATCCATTGATCAGTCTTTTAATATCATGCTTTTACAATCTGTGAAACGCAAAACACAAGCAGCCGGCTGAAGTTTCGCGTGATGAACAATTGCACGAGAGTTCTCTTCGCTGCAAGCTCACATTACTTCCGTGTTTACATTTGGCAGCCACAGAGCGGGCTTGCCAATGTTAATTTATCAACAAAAGTCACGGCTAAAGACTGTATTCAACAGTTCCCGAATATTTTTCATAAAGTGGGGATAAACGGTTTTGTACTACCTGCGGCGCTGTGTTGGAATGTAAAGTCGACGACTGATAAACAATTTTCAAATGGAAAACACATGGAGAACGGACAACAGACCAGAGAAGGAGACTGTTGCAGCTGCTGCGGGTAAGTAAAATATTGTTTTTTTTTTAACATTTGTGTCATAAATTAATTTATTCAGCATGATGGTGTTTTCTTTTACAAACTATGGACACAGTAGTTACCTGTTGGTTAAGAGCTGTAAATAAATGCAGAATAAAGGTATATTTTTAGTCAGGACTTCATGATGGAAGCAGCTGCCTTCATGTAACGTTTCTATTGAATGACATTTAATTTTGGACTTCTAGCACTTAAGTGAGAGATTTGAAGATAATAATAGCAAGCCACTCACTTTGTGCACGCTCTCATACACACATACAGTATGTCTCTCCTTTAACAGGTACAGATACCAAACTCATGATGAGACCTTTTCAGTAGAAGAAACAGTCTGTCTTCTGTATGTTTCAGTTGTGTCAGTCTGTCTTCTCTGTTTGTTCCTCTTTTTTCTTTCCCCCTCCCCGCCCTTCCCCATTCCCCCTCTGTCGGGTCCTTCATGGGTAAAACACTTTAAAGTATTAAAAGTTATTACAAGAGGAGTTAATAATATACAGTACATACAGTATATACCAGGGGTCACCAACGCGGTGCCCGCGGGCACCAAGTCGCCCGCAGGGACCACATGAGTCGCCCGCAGGCCTGTTCTAAAATTAGCACAACTCGCAAGTGAGCTGCGTCTAAGATGTAATTTTTTCTGCCGCTATTTTTTAAAATCACACTTGCATTTATATAGATTTTAAAATGACAATGTCTTAAAAATAAAAAAAAAATGAAAATATGTTTATTATACGTAAAGTTAATGTGAACTCTGACCTAGTTCAAAGGTCAGTATTGTGCGCATGACAAAACCTTCGCGCTTGTGGAGCATAAGCTAGCGAGCAGTGAAGGTGTGAGTGGAGTGCAGTTTCCTACACAGTTCTTTTTCCAAAAAAAAAGAAGAGAAAATTTATCATTTTCAAAGTGAGCAGGAGGAAGAGTTCTTTTTTACTACCGTGAAAGGAAGCTGCGTGTGTTTCATTTGCGGGGCGACTGTGGCCCACTGCTGCCCACTCTTTTTTTTTTTTTGACGGAAGGTAGATTTCTTCTGCAGTCCGGTGACAAGCCACTAGCCACCGGTTGCTGTGTGCGCAAGCGCCCCTTAACTCCCTAACCTGCATGTTTTTGGCATGTGGAAGGAAACCGGAGAAATCTCGGAGTAAACCCACGCAAACACGGGGTGAACATGCAAACTCCACACAGATCACTGTTGGCCGGGGGCAGGGATCGAACCCACGATCCCCCGGCCGAGGGTAAATTGTGCTGCCGCGGTTCCACCGTGCATATAAGCACTCTGTGCTGTTTAGCTTCTTCTCCAGCATGATTCTTGGCAAGAACTGTATGGATATAATTCCAGTGAAGAAGAACACACAAAAGTGTGTTTATTAAATGTAACAGATTTTGAGCAGAATTGCAGCAGATTTGTTCAGTTAAAAATGTGATAAGATTTATTTAATATGAAAGTTGATTTTTCTTAAATGTTGCATAACTTTTTCAAACATGGTTCAACATAGTTCATGAATTAACAGGGTTTAGTTTTTTATGGTTAAAAGGGACTGGTGAAAACTGGACATTTTTTTAATGTAGAAGTGATCATCTGAACAATTGCTGAGATTAATAAAAATAAAGTGTTGAATGGGCTGCACGGTGGCGCAGTGGTTTAGCACTGTGGCAGCACAGTTTTACCCTCGGCCGGGGGATCGCGGGGATCATGAGATCGTGGGTTCGATCCCAGCCCCCGACCAACAGTGAGCTGTGTGGAGTTTGCATGTTCTCCCCGTGTTGCGTGGGTTTACTCCGGGATTTCTCCGGTTTCCTCCCACATGCTAAAAAAATGCAGGTTAGGGATACGGGGCGCTTGCGCACGCAGCGACCGGCAGCTGGTGGCTTGTCACCAGACTGCAAAACAAATCTACCTACGGGTACAAAATAAGTACAAAAAAACCCAATTATTTTAAAAAAACAAACTCATGAAACAGGCCTGGACAAAAATGATGGTACCCTTAACTTAATATTTTGTTGCACAACCTTTTGAGGCAATCACTGCAATCAAACGATTTCTGTAACTGTCAGTGAGACTTCTGCACCTCTCAGCAGGTATTTTGGCCCACTCCTCATGAGCAAACTGCTCCAGTTGTCTCAGGTTTGAAGGGTGCCTTCTCCAGACGGCATGTTTCAGCTCCTTCCACAGATGTTCATTAGGATTTAGATCAGGACTCATAGAAGGCCACTTTAGAATAGTCCAATGTTTCGCTCTTAGCCATTCTTGGCTGTTTTTAGCTGTGTGTTTTGGGTCATTATCCTGTTGCAAGACCCATGACCTGCGACTGAGACCAAGCTGTCTGACACTGGGCAGCACATTTCTCTCTAAAATACCTTGATAGTCTTGAGATTTCATTGTACCCTGCACAGATTCTAGACACCCTGTGCCAGATGCAGCAAAGCAGCCCCAGAACATAACACAACCTCCTCCATGTTTCACAGTAGGGACAGTGTTCTTTTCTTGGTATGCTTCATTTTTGCGTCTGTGAACATAGAGTTGATGTGCCTTGCCAAAAAGTTCCAGTTTTGTTTCATCTGTCCATAGGACATTCTCCCAGAAGCTTTGTGGCTTGTCAACATGCAGTTTGGCAAATTCCAGTTTGGCTTTTTTATGATTTGTTTTCAACAGTGGTGTCCTCCTTGGTCGTCTCCCATGAAGTCCACTTTGGCTCAAACAGCGACGGATGGTGCGATCTGACACTGATGTACCTTGACCTTGGAGTTCACCATGAATGTGTTTAGAGGTTGTTCTGGGCTCTTTTGTTACCATTCATATTATCCGTCTCCTCCTGCGGCCACATCCAGGGAGGTTGGCTACAGTCCCGTGGATCTTAAATTTCTGAATAATATGTGCAGCTGTAGTCACAGGAATATCAACCTGCTTGGAGATGGTCTTATAGCCTTTACCTTTAACATGCTTGCCTATAATTTTCTTTCTAATCTCCTGAGACAACTCTCTCCTGTGCTTCCTCTGGTCCATGTTTAGTGTGGTACACACCATGTCTCCAAACAGCACAGTGACTACTTGTCACCCTTTAAATAGGCCGACTGACTGATTACAAGTTTGTAGACACCTGTGATGTTAATTAGAGGACACATCTTGGTTGAACATGTCCCTATGGTCACATTATTTTCAATCTTTTCTAGGGGTACCATCATTTTTGTCCAGGCCTGTTTCATGAGTTTGTTTTTTTTAAGTAATTCTGTTGAACCACAATTCAAAAGCATTGTCTGATTTTCATTGGTTAATTTTCATAGAAATTTTTTTTTATTACCACTTTTGTCAGATTCAAGTTATTTCTGTGACCATTGTGGGTTTTTCTTTCATTAACAGAGGGGTACCAACAATTTTGTCCACGGCTGTATGTGCTGTATAAAGCTCCTTTTGGCAAAGTAAATCTGTTTGGCACAATAAGGGATGCAGATTTCTGTTCTGCTCACCTAGCTGCTTGACAGGACAAGGGAAAAAAAAGAGCTGCAAATAAATGCAGAATTAAGGTATATCAGCCCCTCCAGGGTTTTGCGATCACGCTAATTCACGCGAAATACAGCCAACCAGTGCAACTATGGCATGACCTTGCAACTTTGTCTAATCACCTCAGCTTTCCCACAATGTTGGTCCGTCCTCGTCAGCTTCCACCACTTTCAATCAAATTTGTCTCTGACTGGCACGCAAATGGTCAGTCTAACCAACCAAATGCATCACTGCACCGTGTTCACTTACGTGTTTACAGGAGTATTAATGGAACACCTCAACAAACAGTGTGTGATTTACAAAAAAAAAAAAAACTCATCCGCAAGGTTTCCAGCACTGTCCCTTCCTCTGTCTCCCAAGGCTCGCCGGTGGATGTCTCGCCACGTCTCTGTCCTGACTGCGTGTATGAAGCGCTGGTTTTGTGTTGAAAAACGTCTCCCTGCCCCAAAAGCACCCCGTTGTGGGAATGCGCATGAGGAGAGACGCTGTAAAACTATCAACACTACAGCGAGTGTTAATATATTACACATTTTTAGAGGTAAAATCATTACTACAACTGGTCAATGAGCTTTTAAGCTGTTAATCTTCGGTCTGGACAGACAAATGCACCCCCCACACACACACACACGTCCCACCGTAAATGAAAGATGTGTGTCAAGACCGACGTGCAGCAGATAGACAAGTATAGAAGTTAGGCACGGAAAGAGAGAGAATATTGTCTTTTTTTTTTTTTTTTCAGAAAAACAGACTCCTATAGACAATACAGACTACCAAAATAAATTATTTTTTCCTCTTGACGCGGTACCGAGTGGTTGGGGACCGTAGGGAGTTTTCAAATGAAGGTGTTGCTAATAATTTCCAGATCTATATTCTAACATGCATTCAGTGCAATTTAGCTGTTGTAATGGATATTGTGTTAAAATCTGTATTTGCTGTTGCACAAGAGTTTTTCTGTATAGCAGAAGTTTCTGTTTAATTTGACAATCCTGTGCTTTTCTTGGATTATATATTATATCACTGCAGTAAACTGAAAAAAAAAAAAAATCTGCTTTAAAATTCGTAATTCTTCCCACAATTTTTAGAGCAAAAAACACTAAAAACATTGCAACTTTTATCAACTTTAAAAAAAAAAAAAAAAAAAAAAGCTCCCGCGAATTCAGGCTTTTTGGGCCGTAACAATCATAAAAACATCCCGTGAAATCCTGGAGGGACTGGTCTAGTTTTAGTCAGGACTTCATGGCAGAGGCAGCTGCATTCATGTAACGTTTGTATTGAATGACACATTTAGTTTTGGACTTCTAGCACTTAAGTGAGAGATTTGAAGATAATTACAATAAAATGAAAATTTTAAAATTAATAAAGACTGCAGTACAATGAGACATTTTTACTCAATAGAACTAAACTGAAATTACCAAATCTTCCAGGAAATTAATTGAAACCCTTTTCAAAAATTGAAAGTTAATTTGTAGTTAAAATATATACAAAAAAATAAAAAACTAAATTATTAAACCCTACTGTGGTGTGGGTATTTCAAAATATTTTTATTAATTTTACTTTGGAATCTACAGTACATTCTCCTTTTCATCTCCCCTTCAGATGTGTGAAGACTGGGTTTCCACTTCAAGGTCCATCCTGCACTGAGACGCTCTGAAGGGAAGAGGCTGTCAGTGGAGGGCCATCCCTGCTTCATGTGGATTTCAGCACAGAAGAAGACCTCAAATTTTTCAAGGGTCTTAGTATTCAAATTCAAGAAGGTTTCAAGAAGGAATTCAAGAAGGAATAATTTTCGCCATACTCTAACATGCATTCAGTGCAACTTACAATGGCTGTAATGGCTAATTCTTTTATTTATATTTTTTATTTAAGTTCTCAGCAAGAATACAATGTTGGTCATTTTTTCAAGAGCTTTACTGAGTATTTAATTCTAAATAAATCACTGTTTAACAGGAAATTTTTTTGATAATCCTGTGTTTTTCTTGTGGCGTCACATGGAGTAGCATCACTGTAAACTATGGAAAAGCAGCTACTTTAAAATCTGTTCTTCCTCACACAACTTTCAGTGCAAAATAACTAAAAATGTCAAGTTTTATCGCAACTTTTTGGAAAAGCTCCCACAAATTCAGGCTTTTTGGGCCGCGACAATCAAAAACAGCCGGCAAAATCCTGGAGGGACTGAAATACAGTGAGATTATGTCTACATGCTTCATGCATTGAATTTGTTTACCGACTCTGGGTTGTTAACTTGACACTACACACCTTTTGCACTAAAGAAAGCTCTTGTGAGCACTTTGTGAAATCATAAGTTAAATAATAAGTGCGTTATTGTAACTGATTTTGGGTGAGTTCTTCATGTGATAATTTATGTATTAAAGTTAGAGTATTCCTGGTACAATTTGCAGCATTAGGTCTCTAAGATTTTTTCCCCTCACAAGTAAAATAGCTATTAAAATGGTAGTTTTCCTGATTGAATCGGGATTGGATCAGATCAAACCGAATCAGAATTGAATCAATTCAGAACCTCAAGAATCGGAATAAGATAAGAGCTAAGATGAGCCTTTATTAGTCCCACAATGGGGAAATTACAGGATTGCAGCAGCACAGGGATAGCAGCACTCAGAGCAATAGTAAATAAGATAAGAATAGGTTAGCCAAAGCAGTAAATAAATATACATACAGTATGTACACAGTTATACACACAGTGCAGGAGCATTGCAGCTAGATGGTATCAACAGCATTACAGTTAGTTAAATTACCCTGCAAAATATAAATATGGACCCAGACAGTATATTTCACATTTGAATGAACAGTGTTGTTGCCACCCTCGATAACAATTGTAATTGTATAAGTTGTGTATTGGAGGGGACGATCTATTGTGCAAAGTTGTGACGTTTAATACAGTCTCTTTGAGCATCACCAGTTAGATCAGGGGTGTCAAACTCATTCCATGGAGGGCCAAGACCCTGCAGGTTTTACCTCCACCCAGTGTCTTCAGCAGGTGTTTTCACTGATCAGCAATCAGTGAGGGGAAATTCAGTGAAATCTCCTGTTGAAGACACTGGGTGGAGGTAAAACCTGCAGGGTCTTGGCCCTCTATGGAATGAGTTTGACACCCCTGAGTTAGATTATAAAGTCTGACCACAGCAGGTAGGAAGGACCTACGGAACCTCTCTCGAGCACTTAGGATGGCACAGCCTACCACTAAATGAGCTCCTCAGTGCACTCAGCGTGTCCCACTTGGGGTGGGACTCAGACTCCAGCAGAGATGACAGCTTAGCCACCATCTTCCTCTCTTCTATCTCCTCCACTGGGTCGAGGCGTCACCCCAGAACAGAGATGGCATTTTTGATCAGCCTGTTCAGTATCTTCCTGTCAGCTGCCATGATGCTGCTGCCCCAGCAGACCACTACAAATGTGATAGCTGATGCCACCGCAGAATCGTAGAAGGTCTTCAGGAGTGCCCCCCACACTCCAGAAGACCTGAGTCTCCTCAGGCAGTAGAGCCTGCGCTGTCTCTTCTTGTAGAGAGCATTGCGCTCTTGCTGTAACCTTTGCCAACTCTATCTGAAGAAGTTTCTCCTTCTCTTCAATCTTTGCCCTCTCTCTGACCAACTGAAGCTGAAGCTCCTGCTCTCTCTCCCTCTCTAGAACAGGCTCATGCAAATGCAACTCTTTAATAAGGATCTCCACCATGGCTACCTTTTTAGCCTCTGGCTCCAAATCAACTTCAAAATGGTGAGCTACTGCCATTAAAGCCTTCTTTTTAAGTTTCAGCAACTCACTGCATCCAAAGTCACTGTTACAGAACTCCTCTACCTTAAACGATGCCATTTTGATCAATACAGGCTTACCAAAAGAAACCTCAGAATAAAATGTTACTGCCACAGTAACTTGCACATCACATCAACTTAAGGGGGTCCCTTAATCACAGCAGATGGACGCCAGACAATTGCTCTGTAACACTAATTGGACGCCCAAAACACCTGAGCTGCCACAGCCCTCAATAGCTACATACAAAGGACATGCCTATGGCACAATCTGTTACAAACCAATTAAAGTAGCATTTGCTCCAAACCAGAACTACAAACATCAGCACACAGACCACTTTTCCAAATTTGTTTCACAAGAGAAACAGTCCAAATGCCATAACCTGCACACTACCTCATTTTCCACCCATACATACACAATCATCTGCTTAAGTGAGAAGATTAACACCGTGCAGCTACTCTGCCCATAACCGTGTGCCCATTACCTATCACTAACCTAGCAGCACACAGTTTTTTCCAAGCTGGATACAACTCAGTTGTGCCTCTTCTTACAAACAGATGATCGGATGTCATTATGTTAACTAACTTGATCTATTGAACTTACAAGACATAAGTCATGCATATTCAACTAGATCCTTGGCGAGCCCCTATTTAAATGTTACAGGCTAAGGTGGGGTTCTATTCAAAAGTGTAGGGAAAGAAAATGGAACTGTTTTCATGAAAGTAAAATGGCGTGTGAAGTTGAAGCTCACCAGTGCTGAGTCTTCAGGGTCCTTGGCAAGCCCACTCTCTGCTCCCTTGAGCAGCCAAATCAGCTGGTGTTATAGTAGTTCAGTATATTTTTAAGAGTCAGGTCCTTTTTTCACACAGAGGGAACTGGTTTCCAAAATCCAGGAAGCACGTGTTGGTGCAGCAATCCTCTGCAAATAGTTGCCATCTGAATCCATCACACTCACACCTGAGATCAATTGTCATTTAAAGGCTTCACAACCCCTGCTGCATGAACTTCTCAGATGGTGCCTTCATGACCATAGGACGTCACAATCACCACACAGATGGCATTTCTTTATGAAACCAGTCCCAAAGTAAAGACATGAAAACCAAAATAAGGAAAGGAATCGGACCCATGATATCCTAACAGTGTTGCATGTCCAGTCCAGTTTATTGTTCAGGTGAACACCCAGGTACTTGCAAGATGTCACCATCTCAGTGTCTGTTCCCTGGATGTTTACTGGTGCTGTGGGGGGTTGTCCACGCCTGCAGCAGTCCACTACCAGTTCCTTGGTTTTCCTCGCATTGATCTAGAGGCAGCTCCGCAGGTACTTCCACAAAGTCCTGGATAAGTCCTCTGTACTCCGCGTCATCCCCATTGGAGAAGAGGTTGACGATCGCAGAGTCATCAGAGAACTTCTGTAGATGGCAGTGTGGTGTGTTGTGTGAAAAGTCAGCATTGTAGAGGGTAAACAGGAAGGGAGCCAGAACTGTTCGCTAGGAGGTGGGGGGGGGGGGGGGGAAGGAATCACCGTACTGCAGATGATGATGTCAGACACACAGTCCTGGGTTCTCACAAACTATGGTTGGTCTGTGAGGTAGTCCAGGATCCACAATGACAGGTGCTGGCCCACCCCTGCACACAGCAGCTTGTCCCTCAGGATCACTGGTTGTATAGTGTTGAAAGCATTGGGGAAGTCAACAAACATGATCCTCACAGTGCTCCCAGGCTTCTCCAAGTGGTACAGTGAATGGTGTAGGATGAAGATCACTGCATCCTCCACACCGATGCCATGCTGGTAGGCAAACTGAAGTGGGTCCATCGCTGGTCCCACCAGGGGGTGGAGGTGGGTGAGGAGCATCCTCCGCAGGGTCTTCATTAGGTGTGATGTGAGGGCCACTGGTCTGCTGTTCAGGTCCTTGGGGTGCGGAGTCTTCGGCACAGGTACCACACAGGATGTTTTCCACAGCTGTGGTATCCTCCCTAGCTTCACGCTCAGACTGAAGATGTGCGCCACAATCCCGCACAGGTGGTCTGCACAGGACTTGAGGAGCCTTAAGTTGATCAATTCACTTGAGGATCCTCGAATCAAGGCTCCAGAATCAAATCCATCCATTCATCCATCTTCTACCGCTTAATCCTTTTCGGGTTGCGGGGGGGCTGGAGCCTATCCCAGCATCTTTGGGCAAGAGGCAGGGTACACCCTGGACAGATCGCCAGTCCATCACAGGGCCAACACAAAGAGACAGACAACCATTCACTCTCACATCCATACCTAAGGACAATTTAGAATTCCCAATTGATGCCATTTAACCTCACCTGCATGTCTTTGCCCTGTGGAAGGAAACCGGAGTACCCGGAGTAAACCCACGCAGACACAGGGAGAATATGCAAACTCCACACAGAAGGGTCACCGATGGTCTGAGGGTGGGATCAAACCCACGATGGTCAAGGGTGGAATCGATCCTATGACCTTCTTGCTGTGCTGCCACTGTGCTAACCACTGTTCCACCATGCTGCCGGAAAATAGCGATGATTCCCAGCTCTATAAATGAGCATAATATAGTAATTTCACACACATAACCCAATTAAATATTGCCCAGAAGTCAGTGTTTATAATCACTTGAAGATTTGTGGGTCATATGATTCACAGTGGCGGCTAATTAGCTTGTTAGCTATGTTGGGGAAGTTCTTTATTTTTTTTATTTAATCAGTTATTTAAAAGGTACAATACCCATTAATGAACTTTCATCAAATTGCAGAAGTTAATAGGTTGGATTGTAGAAAATTTGCTAATTTCCATCCGTAGTCCCTTGTCAGAACAAAGTCAATACTATGACTTACACAAACATAAAACAAACAATTTAGAACACATAACTAACAAACTGCTTTCCACATGAAACCCTTCTCCACTTTGGCCTTCAAAGATCTCATTTGAATATTTGCTACTACCACCAAGATCTGCACCTGCAGCGGCTCCACTCAGGCTCATGCCCTAGGCTTCTGTGCGCACTGTGGCAAAGGGCTGACTTTCAGCAGATCACAGCAAGCAGCTGCTGTGCTACGCACAAAACCCTGACTTGGAGTCAGGTTGTTTACAAGCCATTTAGCACTGAGTTCTCCACGAACATGCATCCGTGATCAGGGAGGGGCAGCCACCTTTGGACCATCCTCCAGCCCAGTAACAAAAGCCATTCCATCACTGGCTGGGGCCGGCCATCCAAGGCCAACTGGAGCTCTGCAGCACTATGGTATTGCTACATCTAGGCAGGATTTTGACTTAGAGGCGTTCAGTCATAATCCCACAGATGGTAGCATTACACCAGTGGCTTCTCAGCCATGCACATACACCAAATATCTGATCCTGTGGTTCCTTTGTACTGAGTGGGATTACTATTACAACAACACATCATCAGTAGGGTAAAACTAACCTGTCTCACGAGGGTCTAAACCCGGCTCACGTTCCCTATTAGTGGATGAACAATTCAACACTTGGTGAATTCTGCTTCACAATGATAGGAAGAGCCGACACTGAAGGATCAAAAAGCGGCATCGCTGTGAACGCTTGGCCGCCATAAGCCAGTTATCCCTGTGGTAATTTTTCTGACAGTTCCTGCTTAAAACCCAGAAAGTCAGAAGGATCATGAGGCCCTGCTTTCATGGTCTGTCATCTCATCATAGCAGTCTGTCGTGGGTGACAATGACTGTTTCATTTAGGTCTGATCAGATTCCTCCACACATCTGTCCTTAGCCTTCCGCTGCCAGGAACTCCTGTCTATGTCCAACTTCTTCAAGTTTCTTTTTACAGTGTCTTTAAATTTGAGCCTTGGTCTACCCTGATTGCGTTTGCCCTCACACAACTGTGAGTAGAGTAACTGCCGAGGGAGACACTGGTGGTCTATCCTCTCACCATGTCCGAGCCATCTCAGGTTCATCTGTATTAGCATGTCCTCCATTGATGGTAGACCAGCTTGTTTCAACACTTCTATGTTGGCTATCTTGTCTTTCCATGAGATGTTCAATATGGCTCAAGTAGGTTAATTTTGTCTTCTTTTAATTATTTATCTTTTGTTCTTATTAAAGACAAAAATAAAATAGAAAGGAGATGTCTTTACCTTCTTAACATGTTTTGACTGTACACTGCAGCCTTCGTCAGAAGAGTCCATCCATAACTTCCACGTAATAGCTCAAGTAGGTTCATTTTGTCTTCTTTTAATTATTTATCTTTTGTTCTTATTAAAGACAAAAATAAAATAGAAAGGAGATGTCTTTACCTTCTTAACATGTTTCGACTGTTAGTCGAAGGTAGTGTGTATTTCTTTGTGAAGTGTTTTCGTTATTTAAACAGGACATATGGGACCCATGACTTTGTTTTTAAAATCAATAAAAACACCATTTTGCCTAATATGGGACCTTTACGATGTGTAAATACACTTCCAAACCTGGATCGGCAACATGTGACAAAAAAGTCGAAACATGTTAAGAAGGTAAAGACATCTCCTTTCTATTTTATTTTTGTCTTTAATAAGAACAAAAGATAAATGATGTTCATTATGGCTCGAAGGTGTCTCATCATGTACGTGTGGAGTTTCTTCACCTGCACTCTGTAGACAGTCCAAGTTTCAGCACAGTACAATAGAGTAGCCAGTACTGTCGCTCTGTACACTTTGCATTTCACACGGACAGACACATGTCGATTGTTCCACAGTCTCTCCCTCAAGTTTCCAAACACAGCGCTCGCTCTTCCCATTCTGAGAGATAGTTCATCCTCCAGCCTAGCATTCTCTGAAACAGTACTCCCTAGGTACTTGAAAGTCTTGCACTTGACTAGTGGCTCTGTACCAATGCTGATCTCTTCTGGTAGTGATGTTGATAATTGGAACTTTGGTGGTTGATAAAGGCACTCTGTCTTCTTGATGGTGATTTGGAGGCTGAATTGGCTAGCTGCTCTTGTAAATTTCTCCATTAAAGATTGCATATCTTCCACGCTGTGTGCAACTAGAGCACTGTCGTTGGCACAGAGCATTTCTCTTTCTACCTTTATCAATGTCTTACGCTTGGCTTTAAACTGTGCCACATTGAACAAGTCTGCTTCTTTTCTTGTTTGAATGTATACTCCTGAAGTGTCTTTGAAGGCCACCTCAAGCATGGCTGCCAGATATAGCGAGAAGAGTGTGTAACTGAGGTCATCCTGCGCAGTTCGCCCACTCGGGACACGAACCCGCGACCTACCAGTCAACTACACAGTTCGAGCATGGGAGGCACAGCACGATCGCGCTGAGCTAAAGGTCCGACCGATAGCTCAGCGCTACCGATACTGTATGAGGCTTTTCGGGAGGGAGGTTTACTAACGTTCTACGCCGAACAGTGCTAGTTGGCATCCGTTACAAGTGTAGGTGCCAGCACACACCCTTGTTTCACCCTGTTGCTTGCTGAAAAGTCTTTAGATACTGAACCACTCATTGCCACGTTTGCTTGCATACCTGTATGGAGTGCCTCGATCAGGCTGACAAACTTCTCTGTACAACCATATTTCTTGAGTACCTTCCAAAGTCCTTGTCGCAAAACAGTATTGAAGGCTTTACTGAAGTCTATGAAGACTACATAAAGTGGAATGTTCCGTTCGATACACTTTTCTTGAACCTGTTTCAAGCAGAAAATCATGTCTATTGTGCTTCTTCCACTTCTAAAACCGCACTGGGTTTCCGGTAGTACATTCTGCGAGATGTGTTCACTGAGTCTGTTAAGTAGTACACGTGAGAGAATCTTACCAACAGTGGCTAGCAGTGATATACCTTGGTAATTTCCACAATCCTTCCTGTCATCTTTCTTGAACAAAGGCACAATATTTGCATCCTTACAGTCTTGAGGTACTTTCTGGGCATTCCATATCTCTTGGATGAGCTTGTGCAGGCAGTTGGTCAGCTGAACACCACCAAATTTCCACACTTCTGCTGGAATTCCATCCCTTCCTGGAGCTTTACCATCCTGTGTTGTCCTGATAGCTGCCATTAGTTCATCAAAATTTGGTGGTTCATCCAGACTTGATACAGCTGGTCGCTGCACTAGAGCTTCTTTAGCCTCTTCAGTCAGATCTCCAGGATCGTTTAGTAGTTGGTCAAAGTGGTCTGCAAATCTGTCCAGGATCTTGTCTTTCTCCTGCAAAACCGTTTCACCATCCATAGCCTTTAGTTGGATCAGCCCTCTTGGTTTAGGGCCATAGATTTCTCTCAAACCTGTGAAGAATGTTTTCATATCCTTCTTGTCTGCTGTGGTTTGAAGTTTCTCCACTTTTTCATCCCACCAGTTGGACTTCATCTCTCTGGTGTACTTCTGTAGCTCACTCTGAGCCTTTGAGTATTTCTTCTTCTTCGACCTTGTGTTACACTGTAGGTTTTCCTGCCTAGCTGTATTCCTCGCTTCTAGTAGTTTCTTCAGGTGTTCATCATGCTCATCAAACCAATATTGATGTTTCCTCTCAGGGTAGCCTAATACATCACTCGCAGTCTGATACACCGTATCCTTCAGTGTTGCCCATTTCTCTTCTATGTCATTCTCTGAGTTGTTGCTGTCCTAGTCTTTCAAGTTTTCATCCATTTCCTGTGTAAGTTCTTCCTGCTTCTTTTGGCCTTTCAGTGCACTAGTGTTTAGCTTCCGTGGTGGCTTCGCACCCGTCCTGTAGTGCTGCTTTCGTCTCCAAATCCTTAATCTAGATCTCAGCATAACATGATCAGTGCCACAGTCCACGCCACTCATTGCTCTGGTGTCCAATGCATCCCTTCTGTCTCTCTGCCTGACTATGATGTAGTCTAATAAGTGCCAGTGCTTGGATCTTGGGTGCATCCATGTCTTCTTGTGTGTGTCCTTGTGCTTAAATAGAGTGTTGGTTATCACAAGGTTGTACTCTGAACAAAGTGCAAGTAGAAGTTCTCCATTAGCATTGCACTTGCCTACTCCATGACTGCCTAGCACTCCTTTCCATTTCTCAGTATCCGAACCAACTCTGGCATTAAAATCTCCAACGAGTATCAGCCTGTCATCAGTCAGTACACGCCTGATAGTCTCACGTAAATCACTGTAGAACTCTTCCTTCACCTCCTCTGTGTTGGTCATTGTTGGGGCATATACACTGATGAGTGTGGCATACATCTTCCGCTGTAGTGGGAGTCTCATAGTCATTATCCTGTCGTTGATTGGCACCGGTTCCTCATCAAACATTGCTGCTATCTCCTTTCTAACTGCAAAGCCCACTCCTGCTTCTCTCCTTTCTTGAGTTGATCTCCCACTCCAAAAGAAGATGTGCCCATGGTCTTCCAAGCTGTCATATCCAGGCAATCTTGTTTCACTAAGTGCAGCTATGTCTACATTGTACCTGTTCATTTCCAGGGCCACAAGTGCGGTCTGTCTTTCTGGCTGCTGTGATGTTGTTCTGTCCAACAGAGTGCGTACATTCAGACTCAGAATCAGAATCAACTTTATTGCCAAGTATGCTTACACATACAAGGAATTTTACATATCACTAAGGTGCGCTCGTGTTAAGCGCTCCCTAATGACGCGGCAGCCATACAGGCGCCTCATACAGTGGGGGGTAAAGAGGGGGAGGGGGAGGGGATGACACATTAGGCAGAGAGAAAAAACATAGTTATCAAAATATAGCTCGAGTGAGCAAGATTGTGATCACATAGAAAAAAACCCTCTAATTGCACACTTAGCAGACAATACAGGTCCACACATTAACAAAGCAAGAGAGAGACCAGTGTGTGTATGTCAGTCATGTGATATCAGTGTGAATGCAGTGTGTAAAGTATCAGTTACTGGTGGACAACAAAAATCTTCTCCTAGGCGACGGCTAGATGTTATGTCCTTGGTGTTCTAAAACATAGATAACATGTCCACAGAGTTCATCTCTCTTCAGTGCATGCCAGATGGTAAGATTCCATGTTAGTCACATGACGCTGTCCTTGGAGAGTTCAGATTGCTGCACATCAGCAATTGTTTGGGTTAGAGAGAAGCCAAAACTCCCTTCTGCTTTATCTCTCTCCTGGAGGAATGAGTTCTCCCAAGGACGCCGAATCAAGGCCTGATGAGCACAGTTCACTTAGAGCATAGAAATTTCTTCTCTCATGCGATTCTGTGTATCACAATTTACATTAGCATTCACAGGCTTTAAAATCATTCCCTGGAGAGCACCCAGCGACTCCGAGATGTTTCCCACTTCCCGATTCAGTTCACCATTTGCCGCTATCGGTGCTCTCCCCAGCTGGTCGAATTGTTGAAGGAGCTTCGCCGGGTCCGCATTTTGATTAGCTCTTTCCAGCTTCTTTAATTTCCGATACACCAGGAAAACTCCAAAGCCAAACAGCAGAAATCCTGTGATCAAACAGCCAAACAGGTAGATGTCTTCCACATCCTCAATCGAAAGATCACACAGACACATGAGTTTCCAATTGTCCCATGAGTCTCTCACATAACCCGCAGCTGAAGTGCCTGTGGGACACCTGGGCTCCCCCGGGCCCGATTTTCTGTTTGAAAAAGTGATGTCAATTGCATTTAAAGCCCAGCTCACCAATTCCATTTTTTTCCGTTTGGATTGAGATCAGTGAGAAGGAGAGCGAGACACAGACAGGACACAGCAAGCTGGGATCAGTCAAAGGAGGCGGAGGAGGAGAGGAGGAGAAATGCGTCTGCTCTCTCTGAAAGCCAGAAGAAGAAGCAGCATTCAATTCTGCTTCAGAAGAAGCATTCAATTCTGCTACACACAAGGTTGCTGTTTTCGTCTTCTTTTGTCTTCCTGCTCCTAGTTTACTTTTCGCTACCTGTCGGAGTGTGAACAGATCAGCGTGGACCTTGTAAGCCCAGGCGACGTCTGAGTTGTTGACGTATGAGTTGCTTTCTGATTGACCATTTCATGAAACTGCTTGCAAAGTATTTGAGTACTGCTAGATTTTGCTGGACTAGCAGCACATTCTTGGCAGAAAAAGGTATTATCAGTGGCAAGGACAAGCCAAGACAAACTGACTCCAGTATCTGTTGCGGTGACTGACCAGATGATAGGTTTGTTTATCTCTGCTCTTTGTGTAGTGTATGTCACAATGCACCGACTGGCACAGTCCACCACAGACCTTGCAACAGATGTATTTATCTGCCAGGATGTCCAGTCTCACCCTGTCTGATTACGAGTCTCTGATGGAGTTTTTAAATGCAACACCAGCATGTCCATTTTGTTGTCCATTCCTTCTGTAAAATAATTGTGTCATGGTGGACATGTTTAGTGAACATGTCCCACCCTTTAAGTTGTGTTTTTTATTATTATTATTATTATTATTATTATTATCATAAGTATTCTCCTGGTCCTTAGTTCATTTAGCAGTGTTTCTGCTATTATTCCTCGTCTGTTCCTAGTGCTTAGGTCTGCTCTTATTTTGAAGTATTTCCTAGTTTGTGTTTCTGCTCAGTCTTATTGCTGTAGTTTCATTTCCTGTTTACAGTTTTGATCCTCTGCGTTACTTTGTTTGATAACTTTGCCCAGCTGTCTTGTGTTTTACTAATTATTAGTTTACTATATTAGTTGGCGTTTTCTGTTGCCTTGTGCGGTGACATTATCGGGATTTGCCTCTGGCTCTCTGTGATGTGCTGTATTTCTGTGTGAGTCTTTAGCCTTCCATGGCTCTACAAGTGTTTCAGCCCCCGTGCTGTCTTTATTTTTGGATTTGTTAATAAATCGTGTTGTGACCAGAGTACTGCCTGCATCTGGGTCCATTTTCCCTGCCTGCCAGGGGTTTCACCTGACAGGTTGAGCTGATGTGGATAGCCATTAGTGGCTAGCTGTGATTCAACTTCAGGTCATTTATGTGTTTAAGTGCACTTTGCTTGCTTTTTTTTTGGCATCTTCAGATGCAATAAAAGGGCAATCATCGCATACTATGTGGACGGACACTGCATTTCTTTTCAATACAAGCTGACTTAATTTTTCTGCTGTCTTTTTTTGCTTCCAAACAGTACTGACTACACAACTTCCAGGATGTGTAACCATGTGAACGCTCACGAAGGACATGTTTTAAAGGGACAGGACATGAAAGCTTTCATGTACACATGCACACAAAAGGAGAAGGAAGAAAAACTGACATGAACCAGATTATGACGGTTCTACATCCTGAACGTCGGTTTCAGTTTTATTTCAGTTAATAGCCCAGCCCTAATATAAAATATCTAACATTAAATATTGTTGAAGAGTTCTGTCCAGGTTGACAAAGTTTTCACATTCACAAAGCTACATTTACAGTTCTGCATTATGCTATGTTGTTAATACATTGTTGAGACCTGTCCTCCAATAGAAGAACCCCTATGGTCCCTATTATGACAATCTAGTCAACTGTCTATGGTCTGAGGCATAGAGCACACTTATGGGCGTGTCCACATCCATTTTGCTATTACAGTAGTGCTAAAAAACATTTCTATGCTGGGGGAAAAGCGTGAAGTGGCTGTCCTAATGCTTTTAATTATTCAGAGGTGTGTTTGGGGGGTAACATGCAATTAACCAATCATCTGTGGAGAGACTATGTCTCCACAGGTGCTCTATGGGATCTTTCAAGCATATCAAAATGCATCTGAAAGAAGGAACTCTTCAAATCGGAGAGACCTAAAACAGTTGGCAAAAGAACTCAATGAAGTGATTGATTTCAATTATTTCTTAGAAAGGGTGGGAAAACAAATACTAAATTGAGAGAGTCAGTGATTTTGTCCTTTTCATTTTGGGAATTTTATTCAGTGTCTGAGATTTGACTTATTTCTTGTTGCTCTAATGCAAACAAGTGTGTTAAACAAAGCATTTATAACTACAGTGGGGGTTTTTTTGTGAAAAGTGGTGCTTTACTTGACAGATGGGGGTGCCAATAATTGCTGTATTTTTATGTATTAGTTGTATGACTTGTTGAATTGCGCATCCCTTTCAGCAAATATCACCTACAATAACTTTCATTTCTTAATGACTTTTCAGACTGGAAATTTCAAGCTAGGGAGTTTTCAGCTCATTTTATCATCCTCAAGCAGTTTGCTTAAGGGAGCCCAGGGTTGTTAAGTTTCAGATAATTTACCAGCATTGGATGGATCACCAGCTCTTCATCTCCCCTTCAAGCTGTGACATTAGTCAGTGTGGAGAAATTACACATTTGCTGCAAGTCATATTCGTTTAACACTTAATTCTTACAGTGTCTGTTTGCCTGAAGGTTTTTGTACTCTCTTAGTGTTTGTCACTAAAACTCAAGCAAATACAATAAGTAATTCAAAGTTTTTGCACATAAATAAATCTCCTCACAAATGACTGTCCTGGAGTGTAGAACATGATACTGTGAAAGAATACCTCTTCTGTCATTTAAGGTCTTAAACCAATTATTTGAGTTGTTACCAGGCAATTGCTCCATGCAAGAAATAATTCGCTTGTTTGTCTCAACTAGCAGTGTATCTACAGCATAAGCCTTGCTGAATTCACTGTTAGGAGAATCAGATGTGTGCCTCTTTGCGATACTAATGCAGCAAAGCAGTCTTTTCATGGATATATGTATATAGTGCCACAGAGGCAGATGGGAAGGATGTATTTTTCATAACCAGAACAACAAGATAATAGAAGCTTATAGAGGGATGAGTTGATATCTCTGACATAAGGGAACCGCCTGCAATGGTGAATTCATATGTTGTACCAATTACGTTGAAAAAATGTGCTTTGAAAGTGGAAAACTTCCTTTCTTTCTTTTTCTTTCTTTCTTGTTTTTTTTTTTTTTTTTTTGTTAATAACAATCGTTGTTTATTGCATTTATTGCACCATGCATGAGTTTATATCCTTGTCATACAGTTCCCCTGCCAAGTTTTCTTGGGCATAATAAAAGCATAAGCACAATGCCCTGAAGAAAGATGAGTGGAGTGTACTTCTCATATCTCTGACCTTAAGAAATCCTGCCTTGTGGACAAAAACACCCACTGAGCTCTAGTCAACTACGCGAGGAGTAGTTCTTAATTAAGAGCCTCGAGCAATTTATTTTGAAGATACCATTACAACGAAGGAGACAGAGAAAGAAGATACAGAGAAAGGTTTTTTGTTTTTTTTTCCAATATGGAAGGATTGAGGGAAAATAAAGAAGCAAAGAGAATGGCAGTGACAGGGGCGGACACAGGGTCGGGTTGACTGACACACCAACACTGTCCTATTCCTTTTGATGGGATTAAGTTGTCAGGACCTCTCAGATATGGAAATGGAGGCACTGATCTGAAGCTTTGGGAATGTCAGCATTATTTTACCAGTTAGGGCAGTTAAAGGTGCACATGATAACTGCCTTCCCAATATTGTGTAGCATTTAAAAACATATAGGCATTTTATAATCTTTCTTTCAGTTGAACCATCTCTAAAGCAGGTCAAAATACAAGCATCTCGTAAAATGGGAGAAAAATTTAATCTTTATTTTGTTTAAAGATAATTTCCTGTGGAAAGTTCCTGTGGCTCCACACCAATAATCAGCTCTTTTGTTCATAGCCAGTGGCTTGGCAGCTTGGGCAGCTAGGTGAAGCAGTGGTTAGTACTGTGGCAGCACAGCAAAAAGGTCATGGGTTCAATCCCACTCTTGACCATCGTGGGTTCGATCCCATCCCTGACTATCAGTGACCCTTCTGTGTGGAGTTTGCGTGTTCTTCTTGTGTCTGCTTGGGTTTACTTCGGGTACTCCAGTTTCCTCCCACATGCCAAAAACATGCAAGTTAGGTTAAATGGCATCATGTGGGAATTCTAAATTGTCCTTAGGTATGAAAGTGAGAGTGAATGGTTGTCTGTCTATCTGTGTTGGCCCTGCGAACGACAGGCGATCTGTCCTGGGTGTACCCTGCCTCTCATCCAAAGAGACACAAGACGGGTTGCTTTTTGTGACCTGAAAAGGATTAAGCGATAGAGGATGGATGGATGGATGGATGGATGGACGGTGGCTCCTTATGGCTCTGAGAAGGAAAAAGTGAAAAATTTGGGGAGAAAATTGCTTTAGAATTGTGGTTCAACAGAATAACTTTAAAAAACAAACTCATGAAACAGGCCTGGACAAAAATGATGGTACCCCTAGAAAAGATTGAAAATAATGTGACCATAGGGACATGTTCAACCAAGATGTGTCCTCTAATTAACATCACAGGTGTCTACAAACTTGTAATCAGTCAGTCGGCCTATTTAAAGGGTGACAAGTAGTCACTGTGATGTTTGGTGACATGGTGTGTACCACACTAAACATGGACCAGAGGAAGCAAAGGAGAGAGTTGTCTCAGGAGATTAGAAAGAAAATTATAGACAAGCATGTTAAAGGTAAAGGCTATATCTACTTCTGTGTGGACAACACCGTACCCACCAAGACCATACGGTGTTGCTCAAACAACAAACCCTGGATCAACCCTGAGATAAAAACACTTCTGAGAGAGAAGAAGAGGATCTTCAGGTCGGGGAACAGGGAGATGCTGAAGTCCGTACAGAGGGAGCTGAGGAGGAAGATCAGAGAAGGCAAGGACAGCTTCAGGAAGAAGATGGAGGACAAGCTGCAATAGATCGACATCGGCAGGGTCTGAAGAAACCTTAAAACCATCTCAGGGCTCCAGAATACCTCCTCCCAGGCCATGGGGGGCAGGGAGTGGATGGATGTTGCCAGTGGGGCTGGGCAATTTGACCTTAAATCAACATCATGGTTATTTGAACCTTCACATCGGTTTTGGTTATTTGTCATTTTCCCCCCTTCTTTCTTCTCCCTTATAGTTCACTCACAATGCTGGTAATTAAGCAATATCACACAAGAGTGTGGCATCAATGAATATATCACTGTGGTGATTTGGCAGTAAAAGAGCATCATATAATAATTTTGCACACATGTGACCAAATCAAATATTGTCCAGTGCAAAAGTCAGTGTTTATATACTCTTGAGGGTTTGTGGGTCATACTCATGGTGGCAGCTGATTAGCTTGTTAGCTATGTTGGGGGAGTCCTTTATATTATGTTGTCCCTACATAGGGATTACAAGTGTCTGATGGGGTTCATAAATCCAACCCCAGCTTGTCCATTTTGTCGTCCATTCCCACTGTCACAGTTGAGCTGACAGGGATACCGGTTAGCGGCTAACAGTGATTTAGCTTTGGGGTATCCATGTAAGTTTAACTGCACTTCGCTCGCTGTTTTCTTGGCGTCTTCAGATGAAATAAAGAATCAGTCATCACATACCATGTGGATGGACACCACATTTCTTTTCAATACAAGCCATTTTAATTTTTCCACAGTGTTCTGTGCTTTCAACCAGACTGCTCATGCAGGACATGTTTTAAAGGGATGCGGAACTTCTCATACACACCCACGCACAACAGGTGGAAAAAATGGGAAAAAAAATGACAAGACCAAGATTAGGTGGGTTTTTTTTCTGGTTTTATTTCGGTTAACCACCCAGCCCTATAGTTTCCTGTCAGAATATGAAAATGTTAAACAAATAAACCTGAATAGTGGAGGAAATGATTAAAAATCCAGACACACTTCCCTCAGATAACCATACAGATGATCAAGTGGCTTTTATTTCATTTGAGCCTTTCATTCCGAGTCCTATCCTGCAGTGGCCCGTCACAGCAGCTTAAAAAAAGACGAATATTTCGAGTCTCCTGCTATAGTTCTCCTCCGGATCGGGGCAGAGGGGGGAACTGGGGTGTGAAATAGACTCCAGTTAGTTGATGGACACATGAAAGGACTCGGATGGCAGGTTGTCACTCACACGCAGCCACAGCCGCCATTGCTCAATCTAAAGCTGAAAAAAAAAAAAGATATCTGAATCTAAATTGCCTGGAAAATGCATTTTTCTACCAATAAATCCCAGAAGTGGCACGCGGGGCATCGCCATAATCACGAGCAGGCATCTGGAGCGGAGACGGCGCGCACGGCCATGCCCGCTCCACGGCGCGGTGGGAGGGGCTGTAGTGACGCGGCCGTCCAATGGGCACCGTCCTCCTCCGGACCGGAGCGCTGCATCTCTGTCACAACGGCACTTTTGCGCCAGACAAGTAGGGACGGTCTCGCACTTCGGATCCGGCAGGAAGAAACGGGGAATTACTGAGGTGTTTTTGGCGAAGAAAACTCATCTCTTTCTCCCCTCCCTCCCTCCCCCCCCCCCAGCACGCACACAACGCACGTCTTTTCCTTTTGCAAAGATGAACCCTGGCTGCATCATCCTGGCGTGCACGCTACTTGTGGGCGCATCCTGGGTAAGATCAGTTCGTTTCTAAGCCTGTGCGGTGGAGGTGCTGCACTGCCGTAGTGCGCTGCAGGACCGCTCCACGGTGGCTCACTTTTTGCGCAATGGGCAACACGAGGAGCCTAAAGAGCGGGGCGTTTGGGGTCAGTTCTGCTTCAGCTGTAGTGTGGTGCGAAAAAAAAAAAAAAGTGTAAGAGAAGTGTCTGTGTTAGCCTCCACATCGTATGGGAGAGGTGAACTGCAGTGCAGAGGGCAGCGGTTTTTACTGGGCTCCTCAGTCTGGTGCTTTTCATCAACTTTTGTGAAACAATGGCAGTTAATGTGCAAAACCAGCAGCTGTCGATAGATTATTTTTTAACATTTTTGATCCTAAGATTATAGCCTACTCATCATTAATCCATATTATTGCTTTAATAGTTTAAGTCCTATAATGTGCAGTGATGGAAATGTGCCTGTGCTTGTGTGTGCACGCGCAGCAGTTGGAGAATTAATGTGAACTCAGATTGCAGAGATGGAGCAGGTGTTTCCCTGCTAGTGCACGCGTGCTTCCTCGTGAACGGGCCAGAGCTGCAGGTGTGCTTGGATTGCAGCGCTGTAATGTGCTGCGTTTGGCTTCTTTATTGATTCTGTGTGCACATCAAGCCTCACGGCATATGCAGCACGCCGGAGCACTGCGTGTTTAAGTCACTTCCACCCAGCCGGGATCGTCTCCGTAACGCCAGTCAGTAGTGCCGCTAGTGCTGCTTGTACTGCGACGGGTTAAACTGAGACCACAGCGTTGCCAGAATTATGATGACCTGATGCTCCGGCACCTCCATACTCGTGCACACAGCCATGCCCAGTGTTAGCTGGAACAGACCCCAGCCCCCTGCAGCCCTCTAGGATAAAGTGGGTGTATCTAATAGCTGGGGTAATATAATTTGTTTCCACCTTGTTCAGTCTTTCTGCATCTCCCATGAGACTCGGGGTTTAATGGCAGTGATTATTAGCAGGTGCCACATCCCGCCAGATGTGGATTTTCACACAGTGCCGGCGCAAGAGCGATATGCTGTTGTCTGAACCACATCAGTCACAGCGGAAAGAGACAGAGAGATTCAGTAACACACACACACACACACACACACACACACACACACACACACACACCAGGAGTTCAGGCCGTGACCCACGCCACTGCCACTGCCACTGCCTAACAGGCTGCCTTGTTTCGTTCCTCAGGGGAGCAAGGCGGGCCAGCCCCCCAGACCCCCGTGCAGGCCGGGCTTCTCCCAGAACTTCTACACAGTGATCGTCTCAAGAGACGTGCTGCACGGCCACAGCATTCTCAAAGGTAAGCCTGCCCCTGCTGGATCTCACGCTCCGACCGGTGGTACTTTCCCATCTCTGGCCAGATGTGTGTGTGTGTGTGTGTGTGTGTGTGTGTGTGTGTGTGTGTGTGTGTGTGTGTGTGTGTGTCCACGGGTGCGACTGATGGAGTGAGTGAGTCAGCGCGTGCCTCACCTCTGTACGTGGGAGGACATATGTTACTGTGCGTTCCTCTCCCTCACTCCCGTAAGCAGGGATCAGGACTCGCTCCCGCCGCAGCTGTGCGATGTATGGAAGCAGCGCTGCCTGAGGAATTTGTTTAGATTTTTTCCCATTGAAGCTCAGGCTGAATTCAAATGAGGCTTTGCTTTGGAAAAAAAAAACTGTGATGTGACTAAAAATGATGTGACAGCAGGTGTTTGATGCATTCTGTTCAAGTGTTTGCTTTTGATATGATGGTTCATTGAGGAATGAAACACTAAGTTGCACCGATTACAGTTAAAAAACAAAACAAAAATGCATTTCTGTTTTTGTGATCGACTAAGCAGCAAGCTCACCGAGAAGACTAATTTAAATAGCTCGTTCCCTCGCTTCATGTTACAGCTGGAGGAACACAACTTTTTTTTTTTTATTCCTTGTGTTCACTGTAATACTTTTTCTGTTTTTACAGGAATTCGATTCTGTTTTCAGTTGCTCCATTGCTTTTCAGTGCAGACGCTGTGCTAAATGTTTTGTGAAGCTCGTTTCCCGCCACGTTAAAGAAGGCTTTGCTAACTTCGGCTCGTCTCCTCTGTTTGCTGCTGAGTTTGAGCCGCGTTCCAGTATTGGGTTTTGCGCGGCCGGGACAGTTCTGGCGTTCTCTCAATGTGGCTCCGTGACACCACTGGTACTACACACACATCCTCAAACTTCTAGGGGAAGAAATGACTCCCAAGGTGAGAAGACGTAGGACTTTGGAGTTGGATCACACCAGCATTTTAGGCGCTGGGGTGCTGTGCTGTAGGTTTCTGCTGTGGGAGTTTAAGTGAAATGGGCCTGATGTTGAAGCCATTTCCCATTCCCTTCTTTTTTTTTTTTTCCCCAACAGCCTTTGAGACTGTTACTCATACTTGTGGGGTAACGGCTCAGCAATGGCGCACAATAAGCTTAGCTCTCTCCTGACACTCGAGTGTTATAGCCAAATATTTGTCCACTGTTTCATGAAATGCTGTTTGCCGGGGAGAAATGGTATTCTCCTCACAGTGGCTTCTTCAAGTTTTTCCAGCTGCGAGTAAAACAACTGAATTATTTTGGAGGTTATTTTGTTATTTAGGTAGCTGACAAGGACAGTGGAGCCGGTCAGCAGGGAGCCGGCTTGCCTGAAGGGGTTTGGGGCTCAAGGTTTGTGGCTGTTTGGAAATTGTCTGAAGCGTCCTTGCTAAGCCAAACAGCATTAGCGGAGGATGATGTGTTTAGACAGATAGCTTAAGCTGGTTCTTCCTTTGTTTTTTCCCCTCAGTGTTATGTGCACACATCTTTTTTTGGGGGGGGGGGAAGGGGTGGTTATATTGGCTGCTGACACTTCAGTTCAGAAAAATGTCACAGCAGAGCTCAACCGCATCAATTTCATTTGAATTATGTGCTCCCTCGGTTACAGCTTTGATCCCATATCTCCTTTGCTTTCAATCGCTCCTTTTCACTTTGTCTGCCTCTGTGTTTGTTCTTTGCAAAAATCAATCTGAGAGCCATGCTTTCCTCCCAACTGGATATTCAGAGGGATATGTGCTGCAGCAGCTTTAAGTCCTCGTGCAATGATTAATGCACAGCAGCTAGTTTTACCTGAAATCTGCTCTTCCATACAGTGGGTTACCAAGTGGGAGAAAGCATTTAGTTATAATGCCACAGTATGTATAACCTAAAACTGTCGTTTTCCAAGAAAATGAATGGGGAAGGAATGGGATGAGAGGCGGACTGTTGTTCGGCCATGGCTGTTGTCTCCCTGGAGAGATGGGCAGTGAGCGATGCAGAAAGGACCTAAAAGCTGCGGCCCAGCAGGTGCAGTGTGAAGCAGGGTTCTGTTTCCAGTCACTGAACAATGTGTGTGCCTCATCTCCTTTCATGCTAAGGTCAGAGAGGAGTTGTTTTTCTTCCATTTTATTGTTTTGATGGTGCGTGGGTAGGCTAGGAGGCACAACATAATGTATTTTATGTCAAGTTCATTAATGCTAATTAGCATTAATTGGAGGCGTTTGAAATGCCTTTCCTTGTTTTTGTAGCTGTCTGTATCTGGTGTGGGCATATTTAAACATATTAGCATCCTACAACTCTTCTGTTATTTCTGAAAACTTATTGACACTGTAGTGATGCTAATGTTTGAATAGCTTACATCCAAGGAACCCAGGGATTTACAATATGGAATGATCTGAATATTTATTTTAGCTTTGCTACCTGTCTGGTCTGTGTATTTCATGTTTAAGTTATTTGTTGAGCCATTAACAGAAGAGATCCGTTGGTTTGGTGGTACTGTGGTCTGCATTTTTTCCTCGTGGTTTGGATCCATTTAGGTGGAAGGATCATTGCAAATCACTCCAGTCTTTTTCTGAGTGAGCACCTAAATCTTTTAGGAGATACAGTATTAACGCTGGCACTCCTGAAAGTTGTTTCAGGAGTGCCAGTGGGGACTCGGGATCTGGCAAAGGACAGTGGTGGCACAGTGGGAGAAGGAGCAGCCGGACTGGTGGAGTGCGGTCCTTCACGTGGAGCCAAGCCCAGCCTGCTTGGTCAGCGGTAGACGGGAGTCCCGGCTGCTGCTTTACCCATGTACCACCACTGTCTTTTGCAGGACTGTGAGTCCCCGATGGCACTTGTCTCGGTGTGCTTGTGTGCCTTGTGTTCTCCACATATGCCAAATTATTGTTTAGACCTATGCAATCATGGCAACATTACAGTATATGTTTTTAAATATTAAATCTTTAATATTATCGTTTTCTAGTCAAATTTGGCGCTTTTCACTTCCTTGTTTTGTTCAAGGAGCGCTCTGGCAACTGGTCGTGATTATCCAATCAGCACAGAGTCAATCCTAAACCGCGCCCACACTTCTAGAAGCCTGGGCGTGATAAGCCAGAGCGATGGCTAAACTTTTATTGATAAAAATTACATACTTTATCTGAACAATGCCATACTCTGAGATGCACACCCTCATAACCTCAGCAAAACACAAATAAAATCTGAGGTCAATCTGACAAACATTTTGAGAGATATGTGAGGAACAGACAGACAGACAGACACACACACACACACACACACACAGACAGAGGTTCCTTCCATTTATAGATAGATAAACTGAACAGGAGCCCTGAGACTCTGTGCGAAACAGCTGGCTCCTGTATTCACAGACATTTTTAACACCTCCCTTAAGTTATGCCACGTGCCATCCTGCCTCAAATCCTCCACCATCATCCCTGTCCCCAAGAAGCCACGGATCACTGGACTTAATGACTACAGACCTGTAGCGCTCACCTCTGTAGTCATGAAGTCCTTTGAGCGCCTGGTCCTGTCCCACCTCAAGTCCATCACCACCCCTCTCCTGGACCCGCTGCAGTTTGCCTACCGAGCCAACAGGTCTGTAGACGATGCAGTCAACCTGGCCCTCCACTCCATCCTGCAGCACCTGGACTCCCCGGGAACCTACGCCAGGATCCTGTTTGTGGACTTCAGCTCCGCATTCAACACCATCCGCCCCGCTCTGCTCCGGGACAAGCTGTCCCTGCTCAACGTGCCTGACTCCCTCTGCAGGTGGATCATCGACTTCCTGACGGACCGGAGGCAGCATGTGCGGCTGGGAAAGACTGTCTCAGACTATACTAGCATCAGCACCGGATCACCCCAGGGCTGTGTACTTTCCCCCCTACTCTTCTCCCTTTACACCAACTCCTGCACCTCCAGCCACCAGTCTGTCAAGTTGATCAAGTTTGCGGACGACACCACCCTCATCGGGCTCATCTCCAACGGCGACGAGTCCGCCTACAGGAGAGAGGTGGCCCAGCTGGCGTCCTGGTGCAGCAATAACAACCTGCAGCTGAACGCTCTGAAGACAGTGGAGATGATTGTAGACTTCAGGAAAGTCACTACTCCTCTGCCCCCCCTCACCCTCTCAGGCTCTCCCATCACCACTGCTGATTCCTTCCGCTTCCTAGGCACTACCATCACCAGGGACCTCAAATGGGAGCTGACCATCAGCTCACTCATCAAAAAAGCCCAGCAGAGGATGTTCTTCCTGCGGCAGCTGAGGAAGCTCAAGCTACCCACCAAGATGTTAGTGCAGTTCTACACAGCCATCATCGAGTCCATCCTCACCACCTCCATAACCGTGTGGTACGCAGGAGCCACTGCCAGGGACAGACTAAGGCTGCAGCGCGTCGTGCGCACTGCTGAGAAGGTGATCGGCTGCAAGCTCCCATCTCTCCAGGATCTGTACATCTCCAGGACCCGGAGGCGTGCTGGCCGGATCATAGCCGATCCCTCACACCCTGGTCACGTACTGTTTGCCCCCCTCCCCTCTGGTAGAAGACTTCGGTCCATCCAGACTAAAACCTCCCGTCACATGAACAGCTTCTTCCCCTCTGCCATTAGACTGCTGAACACTAAGTGACTCTCGTGCACCATGTACAGCAGCTCAACCAGACTCATGTCAATCATCACTGTTTTCTTCCTGCATTACCGACTGCACTATATAGTTCTCCACAGTATCTGCTGCTGGCTAATATATATTTTAACTGTTGACCAGTATCACTTAATCTTATCCTACACTTTATTACATGTATAGTTTATTTCTCTTATCTTATCATGTTTAATGTTGCAGCATTGTACCGAGACAAATTCCTAGTTTGTGTACTACATGAACAATGGCAATAAACCTGATTCTGATTCTGATTCTGATTCTGAGAATGCTCTGAATGGCACAATGAACATGAAAATGATAGGAATAAGATGCTATGGCCTTTACCTCTCTTGACCATCTATGGAAGCTCATTCAGAACCCTGCTGAGCTGCCATTCCAGTTGCTGGTGTCTGGTGAATAGGGCTGGATGGTTAACGAAAATAAAATGGAAACTGACATTTGGGGTGTAACAGTGACATTATCCTGCTCATGTCATTTTTTTTTTTTTCCCCTTTTCCCTGTTGTGTGTGTGTGTATGTATAGAGATGTTTTCATGTACTGCCCCTTTAAGACATGCCCGTGGCGTTACGTATACAGGCACGTAACTCCACACCATGGAAGCAGCACAGCTAGCACTGTTTGGAAGCAGCAGAACACTCCAGAAAAAAATAAAACGGCTTGTAACAAAAAGAAATGTGATTCACATTCTATAGTATGTGATGATTGACTCGTTATTTCATCTGAAGATGCCAAGAAAAAGTGAGTGAAGTACATGGAAAGTAACACACGGATGTTTGAAGTTGCTGTCAGCTGCTAATGGTTATCCGTGCCAGCTGAACTGTTTAACAGTGGAAAATGAATGACAAAATGGACAAACTAAGGCTGCATTTAAGAATCTGATAAAAGACTCATAATCACTATGTGGTAGTAACACAATCATGGCTGCGTAAAGGGCTCCCCCAATGCAGCTAACAAGCTAATTAGCTGCCGTCACAAGTTACGTAACCCACAAACAATCAAGATGTATGTAAAAAAACACTGACTTCCGCACTGGACAGTATTTAATTTGTGTGACAAGACAATAGAGCTGTTCTTTATTATATTATGCCCATTTACTACTTCAGAGCAGTGATATGATACCACGCTCTTGTGTAATATTGCTTAATTGTAAACCTTGTGAGCGAACTATGAGGGAGAAGAAAGGAGAAAAAACCAAAAAGAAACTGATGTGAAAGGGTCAATTAACCGTGATGCGGATTTAAGGTCACGGATTTAAGGTGTTTGGGCAGCACGGTGGTGCAGTGGTTAGCACTGTTGCCTTACAGCTAGAAGGTTCCTGGTTCGAATCCCCAAGTTGGCAGGGGTTGGAACCTTTCTGTGTGGAGTTTGCATGTGCTGCCTGGGTTTACTCCGGGGGCGCCGGTTTCCTCCCACAATCCAAAGACATGCATGTTAGGTTAATTGGCTGTTCTAAATTGTCCCTAGATATCTGTTTCCTATAGGCCCTTAGAATAGAGGGTTAGTATTAGTGAAAGCGCTTTGAGTGGTCTTTGTGACTAGAAAAGCGCTATATAAGTGCAGCTTAGTTAGTTAGTCACATTAGCCAGCTCTACTGGTGAACCATGTTCAGATCAGTTTACATGGATCTGAATGTAACATTATGATTGCTGGTTTAAACATTTTGAAAGGGCCGCAGCATCAGGTTTTACACTATCAGAATCAGGGACTGTTGAGGGATATGCTGTCTATACTGGACCCACACCCAGATACATCACACATTACTGTAACACAGGACTTCCAAAAACTGAAATAAGGCAACTCGGCAGTACATTTTCTCTGATATCTTGAAAACAACTAGCAAAAAGTGTTTCTGACATCTCTGAGGTGAGAACTAATTCATGTTCAGTGGCTGACCCTGTTCTGTGGCATTAGTTTGTGGCTGGATGACACTGCAGCCGATGATGTTGTAGTTCCTGAGGACAGACCAAGTAGTTTGTGGTGTCCGCTGAGAGTCAGCTTTTCATACTCTGTGCCAACTTGTTTGGTTTGAAATCAAAACATTAGGCGCAGGAACGGGATCTGGCACAGAGCCTATTTGAATTCCCTTGGAGAGTTAGGACTAGTGGGTTAGACGGCATCAGAAGACCAGGGCATTGCAGGGATTTGGAGGATCTATGGCAGGATGTGTTAATGCTGTTATGGCTGCACAAGTCCCATGTAGCTTCGACTCCACCTTTCAGTGCCAAGTTTGAATAGTTAGTGTTGATTACAGCTGAAGCTCTGGAGCCAAATGACAGGACTATTGACAATTTTTCTTTTGTTCTAGTCTTAATGAGACAAATGAGTTGAAATAGAGAATTGCAGGCAACCAGACTCCTCTGCTGCACACTAACTGAACAATCAGCGTGTACCATACATATTTAAGCCATATACCATCTGCCCTGCAAATCCTGTCTGCAGGATGGGGTCAGCCCACAATAGATGTAACTCGTTTTAGTTGTTCTATAGAAGCTATATCAGCAGTTTCAGTGTTTGTTTTTTTACTAGACTGTGAAAACTTGAAAACAAAGAACATCCAAATTCATCTAATTTACAACATCCATTATAAACTGTGTTGTTAAAATGCTTCACAGTGTTGCACAGTAGTGGCTTATTTCTTTATCCTTGCTTCACCTCAATAGTCCTCCCTCTAGGTAGAGTTGAACGTCTGCACAAGTATTGAAAGGTCATTTCTGAATTGTGATGCATCATTCTGTTCCCTCTTTGAACATTTTTCTCTGCCTTTATAGGCTGAAAAGTCTGTTATTGCTTTGAGGTTGACCGTAGAAGACCTTTGTTTAACCTAATCACAAATCTCCGCACTGCTGCAAAGTTGCGCTGAATAAATCATCTCATGCTCCCATGGATGTGTTTATTGAGAGCTGGGTCAAGATTGGAGGGAAAGGCCGTGGCACACGGGGAGGCAGGCAGCCGGGCCTTGAGTCGCAGTCCGTGCAAATTCCCACTGAGGGCAGAGAAGCCATGAAAAGAAATATTCCAGTGATTGCACATCACAGTGTAAATCATCACCTCACTCTGAGAGCCGGAGCAGACACCTAGGAACACGCACAGGGGGATGTGGTCTCTTCACAAAAGAAATCGATTTGAAATAGAGTTTAGTCAGGATAGTGTCTCTTTAGGTCGCTGTCAACGCATATTTCAGAAGACAGCACTGATATGAGTTTCACCCTCTGCCCCTCGCCAGTCCTGAAAGACGGTGATCAACACCACTGTGTGATTTCGACGCCTGCCTGACTGCATATTTTGCTTTATTTTACCAGAGAAAATGGCTGTGATGGATTGAAGAAATTTTATTTTATGTGGAAAATCAATTTCAGCTTTCCAATAGATGGTGCAGAAATGTGGCAGTGGTTCACTTTGTTGTGCAGAAATGAGAGAAGAACTAAAATTGATGAGAACTCGGTTTTCCAGCAGAGAGCGTCACAAGAGATGTCTGTTAACTGAGTAAGCCTTTCTTTGAGCGTATGTTTAACCGCTTTTGAGTCTGCACTTTTTGATGAAATACTGCAGTCTTGTTTTTTATTACTAGTAAAGACGAACTTTTGTGTTAAAAAAAATAATGCACAATTGTCTTTCCTTAGGCTTTTAGTTTAAAATGAGGTCTTCCGGCTGCGGACGTTGTACCGATCTGTTGTGGTGAAGAGGGAGCTGAGCCTTAAAGCAAAGCTGTCCATTTACTGGTCATTCTACCTAGGGCAACATGGTGCTACAGTGGTTAGCACTGTTGCATAACAGCTAGAAGGTTCCAGGTTCGAATCTCTAGGCTGGCAGGGGTAGGAACCTTTCTGTGTGGAGTCTGCATGTTCTCCCTGTGCTGCGTGGTTTTACTCCAGGAGCTCTGGTTTCCTCCCACAATCCAAAGACATGCATGTTGGGCGGCATGGGGCGGCGGTGGCGCAGGTGTAGTGTTACCAACTACTGATCGGAGGGTCATGGGTTCAATTCCCGCTCTGTCTGCTTGTCGAAGTGTCCTTGAGCAAGACATTGAACCCCCAGTTGCTCTTGGTGGCCTGGTTAGCGCCTGTGTGTATGGCAGCTCTGCCGCCATCAGTGTGTGTGAATGGGTGGCTTGCAGGATCTGTAAAGTGCTTTGGTCATTCTAGAGGAGAAGAAAAGTGGTATAGAAGTGAGCACCATTTACCATGTTAGGTTAATTGGTCATTCTAAATTATCCCTAGGTATCCATCTCTGATAGGCCCTTAGAATACAGGGTTAGTACTAGTGAAGCACTTTGAGTTGTCTTTGAGACTAAAAAAGCACTATATAAGTACAGGTCCTGATGTTCCTATCCTCACCTATGGTCATGAGCTTTGGGTAATGACTGAAAGAATGAGATCGCAGATACAAGCGGCTGAAATGAGCTTTCTCCGTAGGATTGCTGGACTCGCCCTTAGAGATAAGGTGAGGAGTTCAGTCATTCTGGAGAGGCTCAGAGATGAGCCTCCTGAACACCTCCCACTTGAGGTGTTTCGGGCACGTCCCACTGGGGGGAGACCCCAGGGCAGACCCAGGATACGCTGGAGAGACTACATCTCTCAGCTGTTGTGGGAACGTCTTGGTATCCTTTCAGAAGAACTGGAGCAGGTGACCGGGGAGAGGGAAGTCTGGGCTTCTCTGCTTGAACTGCTGCCTCCACGACCCAGACCTCCGAAAAAGCGGTAGAAGATGGATGGATGGATGGATGGATGGATGGTCTTCCAGCACATATGGGGGGAAAAGTAAACACACTGTTCTTTAATCTAAAAGATTAATTTAAGGATGATCGTAACTTCGTCAGCTGCAGACTTTCAGCACGGACTTCCTGTTGTTTAATTCCATCTTTGAAAGTCACACACACACACACACACACACACACACACACACACACACACACACACACACACTTGTAACATGACCCCAATTAGACTACAGCAGGAAAATCTGGCAAATGGCCATATCTGCTTTGAAACAGCCAGCTCAGCGTTTACTGCGCCGTGGAGAACTTCTGACTCCTAACCCACTATCCAAAGTGACAGGTCTTTCATAAGTACGTCCAGACCCAACAACGGGGGGCGAGAGGAGGGGGAGGGATTATGTTTCCAGGCATTTGATAAGCGGAATGCCATTTTCCCTCTGACTCACGAATGTTTCTCTTGTCCTCCAGAGAGTCTTTCATCTCTGCAGCCAGGACCTGCAGTCTGTGGCGAGCTGATAGAATACAGGTACAGAAGATGAGCCACATCATTTCTCTTTATCTCTCCTGCCTTCTTACCAAACCAAGCTACGCGCCGATATCCCTCAAACTTCCTACAACATGACATACACGCAGAGCCAATTCCATCAAGCAAGCCACCCAAGATAAAGTACAAGCCACTGCACAATGCTTTTCATCCTGTTTTGTAGTCATTTCCTCTTCGGAGGTAGTAAGTTAAAAAAGGGGGGATGGGTGATAGATAGGAAAAGGGCTGTTGGGAGAAATATTATTGTCAGGGCATCCGTGTGAATTTCATTAGTTCCCCTAGGAGTGCACTGGTATTAGCTTTAGTCTGATGTGTCATGCAGTGCTCTCTCATGGGTGTTTGGTGACATTATAGATGGTTTCATTGCTTTCATGTGGTTGCCTTCCAGAGACGGGTACGAGTCGGCTCCAGCTTGTCACATTTACGCTGCCGTGAAAAAGTATTTTCCCCCCCTTCCTGATTTCTTATATTTTTCAATTTGTTACACTTAAATGTTTCACGCCATCAAACAGATTTTAATATTAGACAAAGATAGCCTGAATAAATACAAAATTCAGTTTTTAAATGATGATTTCATTTATTAAGGGAAAAAAGCTATCCAAACCTACCTGGCCCTATGTGAAAAAGTTCTTGCCCCCTAAACCTAATAACTTTTTAATAACTTCAGGATTTTCTGGTAGAGAGAAGAATTCCTGGTTCCATCAGTACCAGAAATCGTCCAGGGCCTGAAGCACCAGAGCAGCCCCTGACCCTCACACTACCACCACCACCAGGAGCTTGATTTGTGTCAGATCCTGCCACAACAAGATCCAGCACCTCCCACCTCAGGACCAGAACCTCTTTAGTGGGATCTGCCACCCCTTGTTTTACTCTCAAATATGTAAATGAGTTTTTGTCTATTATTTAATGTTATATGTGTTATTAGTCTGTATTTATTTGTTGCACAAAAAATCCTTCATTTACCTTTTATCTGCATTTTGAATTGGATTTTAGCAGGGGGCAGGGCGGGGGGGTGGGGTGGTTCGTAGCTCAGAGCACTTCAGGTAATGGTGTGTAGTTTGAATTAGCTTTCAGTATTCAGGAGTAAACTAAATTTCAAAAAGTCAGGCAACTTAATTAAATTTCTTTAAACTGGCAGAACAGCCGCACTCTAAGGGGGCATGTGGACAGCCCTGTGGAGACAGGAGCACAGGTAGCAGTGTGGAGGTAGAAGTAATGTTAGCCTAAATGGATCTGCTGCTAGCACAGAATAGTGGTGGACAGTGGTGGGAAGACCCTTTTGTTGGCCCCCTGGCTCTGAAGTCACGGATTATAAAAGCTACCGAAGAACATGGACCGTATGCCTTAGGTGCGTTTAACACCCTAATGAGCTGCAGGTCAGGCATTGGTTTGCTTGCTACCGGATAACCATGAAAACCGGTGCTACCTGTTTCATGGGTTGGGCCGTCGGTGACTCAACCGGCAACCCCGCCCTTCTGAGGGTATGGAGGGTGAAACTGGGCATCCTGGCAGAACTAAAAACAACATCTGTCACAGGTTTGTGGTGGACCACTCCCAGTTACACGGAGTGAGACTGGACATCCTGGCAGATAAGCACATCTGTCATAAGGTCTGTGATGGACTTTTGCCAGTCGGTGCATTGTGACATGCACTACACAAAGAGCAGAAATAAACAAACCTATCATCTGGTCAGTCACTGCAACAGGTACTGGAGTCAGTTTGTCTTGGCCTGTCCTTGCCACTGATAATACCTCTATCTGCCAAGAATGTACCGCTAGTCCAGCAAAAGCTAGCGGTACTCAAATACTTTGCAAGCAGTTTCATGAAACAGTCAGTCAGAAAGCAACTCATACCGGCTCAGACATCACCCGGGTTAACAAGGTCAAGGGTTCTTGGCAGCAGAAGGCGAAGGTCAGAGCTGCATGGAGGAATCTGATCAGACCTAAATGAAACAGTCATTGTCACTCCCGGCAGACTGCTATGATGATGATGATGATGATGATGATGATGAGCTGCAGGAACATAGATAGATGTACTTTGTACTAACATCATGTACTAACATCAGCTGGTCTGTTCTCCAGGATCTCCCACTTTACAAATTAAGCACTGCCCACCACCATGTTTGACTGTTGGGATGATGTTTTATGAAATGCTGTGTTAGTTTTATGGCAGATGTAATGTGACACATGCTTTCCAAAAGGTGCAACTTTTGTCTTGTTTTCCCAAAAGTCTTGGGGATCATCAAGATTTTTTTTTTTTGTTTGTTTTTGGCAGATGTGAGACAAGCCTTTGTGTTCTTTTTGGTCAGCAATGGTTCTCACCTTGGAACTCTCCCATACAGTTGCTTACTTGCTTACTACTCCTGTGGAGTGAGGGCTGGGTGGCCTTCACCATGCGTAGAGCCAATCAGGTTAACCAGTGCGTGCCAACATTGCTGGTTTTGAGCCAGCTTCTCTGCGTCGCCAACAGCGACTCCAAGCTGTCAGAGGTCTCTCTCCACTGCATTGAACCATCTGGTGCGTGGCTTGCCCCGAGGTCTTTTCCACCCTGAGGCCCTGGGGTCGAACATGAGGATGGCTTTTGTCGGATGTTCTGGTGGGAGGCGGAGGACATGCCTAAACCAGCGGATATGTCACTGTGTAATAAGGTAGGATGCTGCAGGATGATGTGTGTGGGCTCGGAGCACATCATTAGAAGTGCGCTGGGGCCACATGATGTTCTCGATGGTTCTGAGGGCCTGACTAGCAAACCCATCCACTCTCGAGGCCAGAGTCTTATTCAGTGGCCATGTCTCTGACCAATAGAGTAGAATGGAGAGGACTGACATGTTGTATATGCAGAGCTTCGTCTTACGGGAGATTGAACGATGGCGCCAGACATACAATAGATGCCATTTTTGCCCAGTCGCTTTCTTATTGTTGAGTCATGGACCAGTGTCCAAACTGAGAAGTGAGGCCTGCAGTTCTGGGTTTTTGTTACCTCCACCAAGGAGGTAATGTTTTTACCGGGCTTTGTTTGTTTGTCTGTTTGTCTGTCTGTTTGTTTGTCTGTCAACATAACTCAAAAATTTATGAACGGATTTTGACGAAATTTTCAGGAAAGGTGTGTAATGGCACGGGGAACAGATGATTCAATTTTGGTGATGATCTGAGAGTGCATACCTCCACCAAGGGCTTTGTTTGTATTTGTGCAGCAGGATTACACAAAAACTACTGGATGGATTTGGATGAAATTTTCACCAGAGGTGGTTCTTGGGCTAGAGAGGAACCCATTACATTTTGGTGATGATCTGGAAATGCATACCTCAGCCAAGGCTGTTCTCACAGTATGTCAGCCACAATACTCCAAAACTAATGGACAGACTTTGATGCAATTTTCACCACAAGTGGCTCTAGGCCTACACACAAACCCATTACATTTTGGAGGTGATCCATGAGAGACTGAAGGAGCCTTGGTGGAGGTATGCGCTCTCTGAGTGCTTTTCTAGTTTCTCATCTGTTCTTAACTTCTTTAAGAACATGATGTGTTGCTTTTTGAGATTGTTTAGCCTACTTCACTTTGTCAGACAGGTTCTATTTAAGTGATTTCTTGATTCAGCAGGTCTGGCAGTAATCAGGCCTGGGTGTGGCTAGTGAAATTGAACTCAGCTTTCCAAAAAATGTGATTAATCCCAGTTAATTCATGATGTAACAAGGGGGGTAATTACTTTTTCACATAGGGCCAGGTAGGTTTGGATAGCTTTTTTCTTCCTAAAAAAACGTAATTTAAAAGCTACATTTTGTATTTACTCAGGTTATTTTTGTCTTATATTAAAATGTGTTTGGTGATCTGAAACATTTAAGTTGACAAATATGCATGTATCAGTCCGCCAAGGTCTCCGCCTTTGACCGCCACCTAATCCACATAGCACCGGACCCCCATGATCCCTCCTGCAGGTGGTGAGCCCACTGGAGGGCGGACCCATGTAACTCCTTCGGGCTGAGCCCGGCCGGGTCCCATGGGTGGAAACCCGGCCACCAAACGCTAGCCTTCAAGCCCCTCCCCCAGGCCTGGCTCCAGGGTGGGGCCCCGGTAACCCCATACCGGGCGGGGTACACTGAATCCTTAATGTAGAATTTATCATGAGAGTCTGTTGGGTCGTTCTTAGTCTGGCCCTTCACCCAGGACCAGTTTATCTTGGGTGACCCTATCAGAGGCACATTGCCCCAGACAACATAGCTCCTGGGATCACTGGGGAACGCAAACCCCCTCCACCACAATAAGGTGACGATTCCCAGTGAGAGTTGGACTCTGCCAGGGCTGCCCTTTGTCACTGATCCTGTTCATAATTTTTATGGACAGGATTTCTAGGCGCAGCCAGGATATGGAGGGTGTCATGCTTGGTGACCGCAGGATCTCATCTCTGTTGTTTGCAGATGATGTTGTCCTGTTGGCTTCATCCAGCAATGACCTACAGTTCTTGCTGGGACGGTTTGCCGCTGAGTGTGAAGCGGCTGGGATGAGAATCAGCACCTCCAAGTCCGAGTCCATGGTCCTCAGCCGGAAAAAGGTGGATTGTCCTCTCTGGGTTGGGGACAGGCTCCTGCCCCAAGTGGAGGAGTTTAAGTATCTTGGGGTCTTATTCACGAGTGAGGGGAGAATGGAGCGAGAGATCGACAGACGGATTGGAGCAGCATCTGCAGTGATGCGGACGTTGTACCGGTCTGTTGTGGTGAAGAGGGAGCTTAGTTCTAAGGCAAAGCTGTTGATTTACCAGTCAATCTACGTTCCTGCTCTCACCTATGGTCACGAGCTTTGGGTAATGACCGAAAGAACAAGATTGCGGATACAAGCGGCGGAAATGAGCTTTCTCCATAGGATTGCTGGACTCACCCTCAGAGATAGGGTGAGGAGCTCAGTCATCCGGGAGAGGCTCAGAGTAGAACCGCTGCTCCTCCACATTGAAAGGAGTCAGTTGAGGTGGTATGGGCATCTGATTAGGATGCCTCCTGGACGCCTCCCACTTGAGGTGTTTCAGGCACATCCCACTGGGAGGAGACCCCGGGGCAGACCCAGGACTCGCTGGAGAGACTATGTCTCCCAGTTGGTCTGGGAATGCCTTAGTATTCTCTCTGAAGAGCTGGAGCAGATGGCTGGGGAGAGGGAAGTCTGGGCTTCTCTGCTTGAACTGCTGCCTCCACGACCCGGACCTTCGGAAAAGCGGTAGAAGATGGATTGATGGATGGAATATGCATGTCATGAACCCCCCCGTGCGCTTTTCTAACATGCACGGCGAGGGGAGAAAGGACGAGGATTTAAGCGCAGGTTAACACCACACACATTTATTAATATGGCGAGCACACAAACAGTCACAGTTTCTATAAGTCACACTGGCTACGGAGTCCTGCAGGACGCTCAACAGTCTAGGTGAGAAGACGGGGGAAAGACCACACACAGATAGTACTCACGAGGCTGGAGCTGTCTGAGTAAGTCCAAAAGCACACAGTGAAACACAGTCCTTCACTGACGTGCCTCCATCCGAGAACTGTCGATGGAGTACAATGACCCAGCAATGCATGATTGGAGACAGGCTCCTTAAAAACATGCATTGCTGGTTTCCCAAATTAGTTACACCTGGGCGAGGAGCGGGAAGATGGCATACGGGAGTGGGAACAGCTGGTAGCAATAGAGAGGGGGCATGGTCCGACCGGCAGACAGACAACGCTCACTCCAGCGTGAGCGCAAGAGGCTGCCTCCCCGCTGCCGGCCATAAGGCAGTTGCTATGGGCACGGCAAAGCACACAGAAATACATACTAACATACAGTACATACAATGTGGCACGTACCCATAGAGCAGCCAGAACCAAGCCGGGGGAAGCCAAGCCGGCTCGGTTCCTGACGATGCAAAACTATAATAAATTAGGAAGGGGGCAAATACTTTTTCACAGCACTGGATGACCTTCAACCATGATGTTATCAGATTTCAGGCTGCATCTTCAAGAGTGTAGAGTGATTTTAAAGGTGGGGGGAGAGAGAGAGCACTCTGCGCTTCTGATGGTGTTAGCCAAAATAAGTCCTTGGTCAGGAATGAACAGATAAGAAAGAGGAGGTGGGAACTAGAGGCTTTACTGCTGTATTTAAAAGGCTGAGACAAAGGCTGATTTAGAGAAAAATATTCATGGAGAAAGTTTCAGGTAATTCTCTGAAATTGTCTCTAAATCACATTTTAACACTCTTTAATAATGCCTTTATGTTCATTATCAAAGAAAGCAGCCAGAAGCAGTTGTTTGAACAAATGAACACCACCTCCACCGCTCATGTCCTTGTGTTCTGTGAATACAATTTGCATCTGTTATTGAAAACCTTTTTCAATTGACCACCCCCTCTCACAATCAATGTGTATTAGCACTTTGCATCTTGGTGCACTTTAACGATCTGCGGCCTTGATTAAGACTCCTTTTTTCTGTTGCAGGACATAAATGAACCATTTTCCCACTAGGAGACCTCCATTTCACCTCTTAGCTATGAGTTTAACCCACAGTGTACCAGTTCATTACAAACATCCCCCCATCCTCCGGGCCCGCAGGACCTACATGCCTCTGAATACAAATCAGCTGTTCAGTGTTGAGGTGGAGTTTTCTCAGCTAAAACCGTTTCCTTGTACACTATTATGCTTGTCATTACCCTGGACATTTTAGTGTTATTAAAAAGGATGCTAAGAATTGCAATTAATAATAATAGAAGCTGACCATAGCAACCCACAGGGGAAAAAAATCTATTAAAGTGTAACAGCTTGTCTGTGTGAAAAAAGTAGAAAAGTTCAATTTGAACCAGTTTTCCCTTTTTGTTATCTGCTAGAATGGGAGCTTTTCAAAGTAACAATTGACTTTGAATCATGCCAAGTTTTATTTCCTTAAAGAAATCAAATGTACAGAAAAAAAAGAGTCAAAATTCCCATTCTGTCGACTGAAACGAGATAACCTCCATCTTTAGTCTTCGACGCCACTTCTGCGATTGTGCGAGTCTGTAATTACTCTGGAGTGGTCTCTTATCCGCAAATCCTCAAGTCCACTCACTACTTGTCCTGCTCAGCCAGAAGGCAAGTGGGTGAGGATGGGCAGAAGGAGAAAAGATGAAGGTAAAAAAAAACCCAACTTAACATGTTCCTCCCCATCATCCTTTCAAACCAGCCGTTAAAGCGTCAGTATGTGAAATGGCTGAAATAACACTCATTCAGAACTGATTTGGCAATTGTTTTGCTTCTCAGTCTGAACCCCATTATGTACGAGTGTAAGCACCCACCTCCAGTGTCAGGCCTTTTACAGAATGCTAAACATTTAACTATGTACCAAAGTAAAGCAACAGAATCCACCGATACAACCCAAACAGCCACTGCAGCAGTTAGCTGTGCACCTGTCCAGCTTGCTTGAAAGCTTGTATAACGGTTTGCTGAGAAGACGGTAATATCTATCGTTTTTTTTTCCCTGCTTACATCATGTCTAAAGAGATGTGCGTATGCAAGGTTGCATGCCACAGCCAGCACGTAGACATATATTGGATACACCCCCACCTGGTGCGTTATGTGTATGATTATCTACGTCAGTGGCCCCCAACCATGTGCCATGGTGGCCCAAGACCTTGCAGCTTGTCTCTACCACCTGGTCTCTACAGCAGGTGTTTGCTCTGATCAGCATCCATCTGTTGAAGACAGTGGTTGGAGGTAAAGCCTGCAGGGTCCTGGGCCGCCATGGCACATGGTTGGGAACCCCTGATAAGCGGTCTGTTCCTGTAAACAGAAGGACAAAGATAATCCTGGAGAATAATTCTCTTTCAGCTAGTATGTCTGAAGTACTGCTTTGGCTTTCAGTCTATGTAAGTTCATGGCAGAAACGTGGCTGTGCCATGGGCTCTCCAGTTTCCCCCACTGTTGCTAATCTCTACATGGAAGAGGTAGAAAGGAGGGTGCTGGATACCTACGAGGGAGTTCCTCCTACCCACTGGTTTAGATATGTTGATGACACCTGGGTGAAAATGAAGATCCAGGAAATCAACCCCTTCACAGAGCACATTAATTCAGTGGACAATCACATCAAGTTCACCCGGGAAGACATGAAGGACAACAAACTCCCGTTTCTGGACTGTGGGATAAAGGTTGGTGAACGGGGTGAACTTCATGTTGGGCTGTACCGAAAACCTACCGACACCGGTCAGTATCTCATGTTTGAGTCACACCACCCACTTGAGCACAAACTGGGAGTGATCCGTACATTGCAACATCATGCAGAAACCATACCCACAGATTCAGAAGCTAAGGAAAAGGAGCATGTCCATATAAAACAAGCTTTAAAACAGTGTGGTTATCCAGAGTGGACTTTCATTAAAACTCACAGGAAATGTAAAAAGAATTCTAGGCCTCTAGGAGAAATGGAGTGTAAAATCAGGAGAAAGCATATAGTCATTCCATATGTGGCTGGGCTGTCTGAAAAGTTTCACAGGATTTTCTCCAAATATAGCATACCTGTATATTTTAAACCCAGGAACACTCTGCAACATTGGTTGGTTCATCCCAAAGATCAGATACCAAAACATAAAAAGAGCAACCTGGTATGTGCAGTCAAATGTAGTGAGGAGTGTGACGATCTTTATATCGGGGAAACAAAACAGCAGCTCTGCAAACGTATGTCACAACGTAGGAGAGAATATTCATCTGGACAAAATTCAACCGTCTGTACTCACCTGCAACAAAAACAACACACCTTTGGAGACCAAGATGTGCACATTTTGGACAGAGAAGAGGGGTGGTTTGAAAGAGGTGTTAAGGAAGCCATCTGTGTCAAAGTGGAACGGCCCTCCCTTAACAGAGGAGGGGGACTAAGACATCATCTGTCCTCCGCTTACAATGCCATGTTAAAAACCATTCCTCGACACTTTATGGACAAATGAACTTGCTCCGAGTCTCAGGTTTAAAGGAGAAGCTCTAGGTTTTTTTTTCCTTCTCCTTTTCTCCTCCTTGGTCACATACCATGGACTACATTCATTTTTTTTACTACATTTCTCACAAATCATGTGACTTCCTTGCAGGTTATTTATTGGCCAGCGACACTTCCTGCTATAGTCTGACAACTGATGATGGTGTTCGGTTGAACACTGACACGTCTTGTATTTTAATTAGTTTTTGTCCTGTGTTTTTAATAAAAATTCCTTTTGAAAGTTTGGCTTTCTTTTTTAAAAGTGCAACCCTTATAAATTCACATAAAAGAAAATTGCTTTAAAAAAGATTCAGAATATTAAAGTGTTATATTACAAATCAGAAACTTGGAACATTTCCAACCCATAACAAAGCATTAGAAGCTTTTGAAGTGTGGTATAGAAGGGAAATGATTAACATTTTCTGGACAGACAGAAAGACAAATACTCAAGTTTGAAATACATCAAAGCAGCACTGAACACTCTTTATTGATATACTGCAATGAAGAGAAAGAATAGTTTTTAGTGTAGTTTTTTTTTTGCGGGGGGGGGGGAGTTATATTCAAACCCAGCTATTAGAGCGCAAAATTTAAAAAAAAATATAGAATGACGAACAGACGAAGGCCAAGAAGAAAATGGGTGGGCAATGCCCCAACCTGGATTAACATGAATAGGCTGCATTGTGATCCTTGTCACAGTGTCAGTCACTCCATTGACAGTATGCTATGATTATGATTTAATTCATATAAATACCAGGGCTGCTCATTAAAAATTTCCCCTGACTCATTTCCCATCTACTAAGAGGAACCAAACTCTGCAGAGTTAGGCTTTCTCTACATGGGTACCACCGAGGTTTACACACTTCTCCCATCGCTTTATGCAGCTGTGGAGACCTCACTTGTAGAAGTCTGCAAGTTTGCGTCAAACCATGACTTGATCTTGGGAATCAGCATTTCATCGTCTTGGAAGCGCTTTCCCTTCAAAAATGACTTCATGATTTTAAAGAGGTGACAGTCAGATGGTGTGAGGTTGGGAGAATAATGGGGGTGAGGACGGATTTCATAGCCGCAGGACCGTGCTTCTGTCTGGGCAACATGCAAGCTGTGAACTGGGGCGCTGTCTTGTTGGAGGCGGACACCTTCATTCAGCATGTCACGCCTGTCTGTTTTGATGGCATTCTGCAATTTCTGTGGCAGTGAAGTGTAGTAAGTCCCAGTAATTGTGGTACCCTTTGGCAGGAAATCCTTCATCAATACTCCGTGCTGGTCCAAAAAGACTGTGAGCGTGACCTCGCCCACTTCTTCAGAGTCATAATGTTTCTATTGCTTCAATAAAAATTAAAATATAATTAATAGAAATTGCATTCCAAATGGCATTAGTTGGGGTCATAATCACAATTGCACATCTCTCTAAAACAAACAGACAAAAAAATCAGCTTTAAATTGGGACTGCTGACATAACATGACCAACCTTCAGCAAGAAGCTGGAACAATGTAATGATGATGATGATGATGATGATGACCTTTAAGGGTCTAATGATACTCTTCTGGAAAGTCCGTTGAGTATTTACTCAGTGATGAGCTGTGCAGTGTTCCATCACCTTCATAGGCTGGCCTCTCACTCGGCTTCTAATTTTTCTCTCCAATCCCTCTTTTCATTCCTGAGGGCTCACAGTGACACGTAGCATCTCACGCTATTGATGAATTATGACCAGGCAGTCTGACCTTGTGCTGCCGCTTGACCTCACGTGTTCTCCAGCACTCATAGCTTCAGACTGTGACACGAGAGCAGATAAAACACACAGCCCAATCAAAATGATTTACATGGGCCCAGACTGAACACACAGATCCTTCTAAGCTGCTCTCCAGAGGACCACTCTGTATTGCACTGTACGGCCGTTTCTGAAGCCACGGGGCTTTTGCCATTCTATTTCCTTAATTAAAAGGCTACCCTGTCAAGATGCCTTTGTTCTACAAACACTAATATCAAAAATGTCTCTTGTGTGAGAGGGGCTGGCGCTCTGCTTTGTCCGCTGGATTAATTTAGCTCGGAATCTATATTTGATCAGGGTGCCCACATGCCTTGTTTTTTCAACGCTCTTGTGCAAACACACATCTATTTATACATAAACGTGGTATACTTTGTGCAGCATGTGTATTTGCCTGTGTGCGCATGTGTGCACTCGGGTGTTTGTAGGCAGCGCTCCATCCAGAGGCTGATTATCTTAAATGGAGAAATTAAAGGATTACAAATCAGTGTGGTAATCCAGCTGTCAATCTCACGGCTCATTAGTAAGCAGAGAAAGGGGATGAGGGAGCGACCCACAGAGGGGGTGGCACACCTGTGTGTAGAGGCTAAGATATACACTGATCAAGCACACACAAAAGGTTTGTCTGCTTTAATTATCAGTTTCATCACTAAAATAAAGATATTGATTTCACCTTTTAAAATTAACTTTTCAATAAGATTAACGTGTCAAATTCAATTTACCACTCTGCGTAAATATAGAAAAAAGTTTGGCATTTATTAAATTGCATATTTTGGTGTTAATATTCTGACTGAAAGTGACACAATGGTGTGATATTCCTTGTATTTTTTGATTAAAATAATTTAATTTGCACTCAGCTACACACTCTCAGCCTTCAAAAGGACACGCCATGTTACTTCAGAGTTTATTATTGGCTCAGTGGGAAGGCTTGTGCTGGGAAATGGCACCTCCATCTATTATCCTGACGACTCTGATCATCACTGTAGCTCACTAATAAAAGTGGAGGCGCTGATGGGGCTGTGGGGCGTGGACTGAGAAATCTTGGGTGCCGTGCGGTAATGGCAGCAGATCCGTTGGGTCCCGTGGGTTGTGGGGTGGGGCTGCTGTGTGGCTGGGTACATGTTCAGCTTTACTGGCATCTAAAGGACAGAGGCTAGGATACTTCATTGTCTTTTGTTGGGCCATTTGCTGAGGGGAAGGCTTGTAGTAATGCATGGAGAGATGCAGGTGATCCACGGTCGATGGTGTATCTTGCATCAGTTTGGCCCATCTCCCAGTAATTTTGCTGTGATTCCACAACAAATCACTCGCATCACACGCAATAGCGCCTCCCCCCCCCCCCCCGATCGCCACATCTGAGACCTAGCCTGTGACCCGAGGCTGTTGGCCGAGCTACCGAGCCAAGGGATCTCAAAGGGCAGTGTCTTGCTCTGTCGGACTCCACTCTGCTCCCATGGCCAGCTGGGAGCTGGGGCGACTACACTGCCCGCAAGAGCGGAGCAGGGTCGCGGAGGATGTTGGGGATGCTGGCCGTGAGAGCCAGCAGCCTCCAGCTAGCAGCCTCTGGTCCTGGGCCATTTTGATTGCAGCGACCCGGAGACTGCTGGCTCTCATGGCCAGCTACAAGCTAAAGGTAGCCTGTTAGCCCCTGAGATATTAGCCCCCGAGCTAACACTGGTACCAGGATGCTCGCTGTAAGTGCGGCTTATATTGTTATTTTCTTCAGATCTTAGTCACCCTAATAGCCATCCCTGTTACCGCCTGGTTCACTCCGGCTCATCTCCCAGTGGTTTTGTTGTGATTCTGTGGCGGATCGCCCATACCGGTGTTATGCCGAGAACTCCCCCACCTGTTGAGAATTGCATCCGGGGGAGTTCTTGGCATAACACTGGTCAGTAGCCTCTGGTTCCGGGCCATTTTGGTAGCAGCAACCAGTGCACCGGTATGGGCACACCCCATTAGGGTGACTAAGATCTGAAGAAAGCCCTGTGATGGACTGATGATCTGTCCAGGGTGTACCCTGCCTCTCGCCCAAAAGAGGCTGGGATAGGCTCCAGCCCCCTCATGATCCGAAAAGGATTAAGCGGTGGAAGATGGATGGATGGATCTGAAGAAAATATCAATATAAGCGATGCTTGGTGTGAGGCTCCTAGTACTGGTGTTAGCTCAGGGGTTAATAGGCTACCTTTAGCCACCCCTTCCACCTAGATGACAGACAGCTAGGTGGGCTAATAATAGAGCAGTGGGTGGGTCTCAAAGATGGTGGTGGGCTGGCTTTTTTTAATCATGACATATCCACATTATTCCTAGGCCCCATGATGCCTTGCGTGAATTATGGGCACAACTTCCGGTACTAGTTTAGAACGTGTGGTTGTCACTGAAATAGGACACTTTTCCTAGTTAAAAAAACAATGACTTAGGAATCAAAAATGCGGGAACATGGCCTTTTGCACCTCAAAAACAGTAATATAATCATACCACTTCTCACGACTATGGAGGGATGGGAAGATGACCTTAAAAAGTGGCCTGGCACACAGTAGCTCCGTTAGTTAGCTCCTCTGCTAAGATGCTAACGCTGTAAACACATAAAAGCTCTGAGATATATCAATATCTCCACCACAATAAAGCCGGATGCATTTGTTAAAAGATGTTGGACATAGTCAGATTTACCTCAGAGCAGACACAGAATCTAGTCAGAGCCACAAAGAACCACAACACCATGCTTGGGTGTTTTAATGTCAGGGTAAAACAGACAGCTACAGCTGTTCGTTTTACCCGAAAATTAAAATGCTCATGCTGCTGTCATGCCCTGAATGCTTCTTATTTAACTTAACACGTACAAGACCTTTTCTGACAATTGTTCAAAATTTTATTGATCTATATTTTGTGATCATTTAAAAATTAATGCATGCTGAAGCTGCTAATATCAAGTTCATATCATTCCACGGCAGTGCAACGAATGCAAAAAAACCCCCCAAAACTATTTGATATCTTTCTTAAATCATTAAGCCTTAGGAAGCAAACTGTTAATATTTTTTATTTATTTTACTTCATGCAGCCTTCATTCTGGTGACATATATGACACATAAACGTCAGATCTGTGACATCCATACAAGTGAAAACATACCTGGTGCTGCTGTGTCTGTAGCACCGATCACACCAACAGTCCTTTTTCGTTTTCAGTGCGTGATCTACACATTGCCGGTGAGAAGCCTCCATTTATAGTCTATGGTACAACCACGAACACCAGGAACAAGTACCAGAACTACACCAAAACATTCAAAAAATACAAAAACTACAAGTGCTGACATTAGCTGCCACATGAGTGCAAAACACATATGTGGACTATACATTAAAATGAATTTGAAAAGACTTCCGGTTATGGCCGCCACGTATAAGGACGTGCTTCCCTCTACTCTGCTCCTAAAAAAAAAAAAAAAAACGGCAAATAACTCTATCAATTGGAACAAAACCTATCCCAACGTTTGGGAGAGGACATGCCGGTAAAGCCTAAGGCTGGGAAATCAGGTGGAGGAAAAACTGAATCGCTGAAACAGTCCAAGTTAACGGACTTTCACGTCCGTGACGCAGCAGGAAAATTCCCAAATATGGCGGAGGAAGCTAGTGGAGGAGCGGTGATTACTGGCGAAGGCACAGGTGCGGTGCTCGCTGCCATTAGTTCAATGAGAGCAGACTTTTTCTCTAAACTTGACGGGATTATTGCAGCGATTGAAGGAATGAAAAAGGAGTTAAGCGACTGTATGGAACGAGTTTCGCAGGTGGAGCTCCGAATTCCCAGTGCTGAGGATGACGTCTCCGGCCTACAATTAAAGGTGCGCACATTGGAGTTAAAAAATAAACGTCTGGAAGATAATGTTCTGGATTTAGAATCCCGGTCAAGACAGAACAACCTGAGGCTGGTGGGTCTCCCGGAGAGAACGGAGGGTCTGGATCCATGTTCCTTTTTGGAAAAGTGGATCCCAGAAGCACTGAACAACGCGGAGCTGCAGTCATCAGTCGTCTTAGAAAGTGCCCACCGAATTGGCCCACCGAGAGATAATAAGGGACCACCTAGGACGCTGATTATGAAGTTCCTCAGCTACAGAGACAGGATGATGATCTCCAATGCGGCGCGAGCCAAAGGAGAAATTAAATACCAGGATCAACAGGTGCGGTTCTACCCAGATTTGGCCACAGGAATCCAACAATTAAGGAAACAGTTCGACCCCGCCCGTAAAGAGCTGCGCAACCTTGGGATTCGTCATGGAGTGATTTATCCTGCAAGACTGTTGGTCACGTATAAGGGCAGAACCCACACCTTCAAGACCCCTGAGGAGGTGCAGGAGTTCATCAAGAAGATCCAAGAGGAGACTGGTGGGAGCTAAGCATGAACAAAATATAAGGTAGAATATTTAAGTATTTGCACAGGCATCTGACTGATCTGAAGCATATAGCAAGTTTACAAAATATAGATTGTATTATATATTAAAAAAAAAACCCTATGATGTACAAAGTTGCTATAAAATTTAGGAGTTAAGTTTGAAAACTACAGAAGAGAGTTAATGTTACGTCATTAAAAGCAGTAGAGTCAGGGTGATTGAGAGGAGAAAGAAAGAGTGGTTTTGGATGGTCCTCGCGGGTGTGGAGCAGTCAATGGCTATAGCGGGAGACGGAATTTTTTTTTTTTGATTTTGGGGGGATTACCACGAATGTGGGAAGGGGGAATTTGTTTGTGTGTAGTTTGTAGGATGAATGTTCAACCACTCATGTTTTTGCTTCTCTGTATGAGCATGTTTATATTGCGAGGTAATCTCAAACTCCTTATTGATCATAGACCAAAGCGTTAATCTCAATTTAACCTCATGGAATTGCACAGGTCTACAAAATTTAAAAAAACTTAAACAAGTTATGAATAAAATAAAAGACATAGGTTCAAAAATTGTGTTTTTACAAGAAACTCATCTAATAGAGGAGGATGTAAAAAGAATTAGGAGAAGATTGCAAGGAAGTGTGTTCACCTCATCATTTTCATCCCGAGCCAGGGGAGTTATGACTCTCATACATAAATCAGTCCCATTTCAAGTGAAAAATGTAATTGGTGACAAATGTGGAAGATACCTAATCATTCAAGGATCTTTGTTATTAGAAAATATAAATTTGGTGAACTTATACAGTCCCAATATAGATGATCAGAATTTCTTTACTAATTTATTCCTTATTTTATCTTCACTTACAGGGCAACATATAATAGCAGGGGATTTTAATTGTACATTGAATCCCGGTATAGATAGATCAACAGGACTAGACTGTACACACAATGGATGCAGGATGATCATTAATCATTTTATGAAAGAATTGAGATTGCTAGATATATGGCGAGAAATGAAACCACAAGTTAAAGCCTATTCTTGTTATTCTATTATCTACAAGACATTCTCACCTATTGACTATTTTTTGATCTCCACAGAATTAAGGTCCAAGATTCAAAACTGCTTCTATGATGATAATATTGTGATCTCTAATCATGCATCCTGCTGTCTAATATATGTAGATAAGAAATTGACAAAGGAACCATGTAGGTGGCAATTTCAGCATAAATGGCTTCAGGATGAGGAATTTGTTAAGTACACAGAAAAACAGATAGATGAGTTCTTTGATATCAATACTACACAAACATCAGCACGTATAAAGTGGGAGGCTTTCAAAGCTTTTATTAGGGGGCATATTATTAGTTATACAGGATCAAAATCTAAGAAGACTCGAGAGGAGAGAGTCCAATTGGAACATAAAATAAAAATTCTTCAAGAAAAAGTGTATGCAGGAAGTGACCCAAAGTTAGAGAACGGATTACTGATTCTGAGAGCTGAATATGACAAAAAATCAGCGAATAGAGCTGCCTCGAGTCTTCTAAGATTGAAGCAATCTTTTTATGAACAAGGTGAAAAATCAGGAAAATTATTGGCATGGCAGATTAAACAATTAGAATTTAAAAGACCAATTACCAGTATTATAAGTAACGGACAGCCAGTTGTAGATCCTTTAGAAATTCATAGAGCCTTTAGAGATTATTATGAAAAATTATATAATACAAAAAAATGAAACTGACTTAACAAAACTAAATGCGTTTTTGGACGGATTATCTATACCGTGTATTCCAAATGAAAACAGGGAGATACTGGAGTCTAAAATTAGTCAAGAAGAAGTTGGGCTAGCCATTGATAATATGAAATCAGGAAAAAGTGCAGGACCAGATGGTCTTCCAGTTGACCTCTATAAAAAATTTAAGAATAAATTAATAAAACCATTTTTGGAAATGGTTTTAGAAGCATTTCAAAATAGTAATTTACCACCATACATGAATAATGCCTTAATTGTACTGTTGCCAAAACCAGGTAAACCCTCTAATAAATGTGAAAATATGAGACCAATAAGCCTATTAAATGTAGTAGTAGTAGATTAGTTTATTTGACAGGGACAGTGCAATAAACATAGACAATTAATCAAAGACAATCAATCTGATGTGTTGCACATAGAGTGTATAGCTATTAGCTAATTTGCAACTCTTGTCCCTGGATGGGCTTTAGAAAAAAGAATCAAGATAAAAATATACACAATAACCACATACATCAATGCAGAAAAATTATAAATACACAATTATAAATATTATAAATATTATAAATACACAAATATAAGAGCCTGACTCACCTTTAACATAAATATTATAAATACACAAATATAACAGCCTGACTCACATTTAACACATATAACATAACTCACATTTGCCTATTTCAGGCCTTCCTCCCTCCGTCACTCACTATAAACAAACACATTTATTCCTTCCCTTCATTCACTCTCACTTTGCAGACAAATAATTCATACATGAGTACATTCTTGTTTATTTTTCAGCCAGTTTTTAACATTTTTAGTGAATGTTTTAAAGTCCGTTATTATTTTAATTTCATTTGGCATTGTGTTCCAGATGTGACTGCCCTTTATAGAGAAAGCTGTTTGTCCAAATGTGGTTCTGCGGTGGAATATTTTACAGTTATTGTTAACAGAACTCCTGGTGGCTCTGCTGCTGTCCTGTCTTTGGACGAAACCAGCAAGTGGCTCGGGTGCTGATTTATGGAAACATTTGAACGTTAATTTCAGAAGACAGAGGTCAATGAAGCTCTCAAAACTCAATAGGTTGTATTTTTTTAAAACATTACAGTGATGCCACCTAATGGGCTTTTTGTCCAAGATTTTTAGGGTTTGATTATATAATGAACCTATATGTCTTATTGTGGAAGGGGCTGCTTGAGCCCAGACTGTCAAACAGTATGATATATGAGAAAAAACCATAGAATGCATATACAGTGCAGCTGCTTCGTAAGGTATGTAATATCTAATTAATTTAAAGCAGTTCAGATTTTTTTTTACTGTTTTTGAAATTTTCTTTATATGAAGATTAAATTTGAGTTGAGGATCTAGTACAATGCCAAGGTATTTGAATTCTGTAGCTAAACTGATGTCATGATCATGTATATTAACTTTAAAATGTTGCAGGTTACATTTTTTGATTGAAAAGCACATTGAGACTGTTTTCTGAAGGTTCAGCAATAGATGGTTCTTGAGGAGCCACTCTTGGACATCAACCATACTTGTAGACAGTACATCTGCAGCCTGTGCTGGAGTCTTGGCAGCTGTGTAAATAACTGCATCATCTGCATAAAGTTGGCATGTTGCAGCTGAGCAGTGTAACGGCAAGTCATTAATAAAAATGCTGAAAAGTAAAGGACCAAGAATGGACCCTTGTGGGATACCCATGCGGTTGTTTAAAAATGAGGATTTATCCTGGTGAACTTTTACACACTGTTCTCTATTCTGGAGATAAGATGCAAACCATTCTAATGTATTTGGGGAGAAGTTAAAAGATACCATTTTGGATAAAAGCAAACTGTGGTTTACAGTATCGAAAGCCTTTTTGAGATCTAGAAAAACAGCTCCTACCACATTACCCCTGTCCAAGGACTGTTTGACGTTTTCAATAAGGCAACAATTTGCTGTTTCTGTTGAGTATCCTGGTCTAAAACCAAATTGATGTGGATGAAGAAGTTGACTGTCTTGTAAGTAGTCTATCAGCTGTGTAGCTACAACTTTTTCAAGAACCTTAGATAGGACTGGTAAGATAGAGATTGGGCGGTAATTGCATATATCGTCTTTACTGCCTGATTTATGAACTGGTATGACGACAGCTTTTTTCCAGCCAGATGGAAATGTACTAGACCTAATGGAGAGATTAATGAGATGAGTCAGTGGTTTGATTAATATTTTGCTGTGCATTTTGAGAAAGGAGGTGCTCATATTGTAGATATCACTAGTTTTTGAGTTTGACAGTGTTTTAACAATACCAGCAATTAACTTCTCATTTACCTCATCGATGTGAAAAGTATCTGTTGGGAGTATGGAATTTGTGTTGTTGAGCACATTTGGCAGCACAAAAATTTTTGTTAAGTCTTCCACAGAGCCCACAAAGTGTGAATTAAATTCATTTGCCAAAGTAGCCTTGTCACTGACGGTCTTGCCATTGATTCTAAGTTCCTTTACCCCCTTCTGATCGTTTTTTTTTATTAGTTAAGTTATTTAAATGCCTCCATAGGGAACTGTTGTTACCCTTTGCATGATCTATCAGTTTATTGTAATAAGATATTTTTGATTTTCGCAGCTCATGTACCACTTTATTTCTTAAACTTTTGTACACAAGGTGATCATTTTGTAGTTTGGAGGTTAGTGATGTTTTCAGTGCATAGTCTCGCCTCTTCATAAGTTTTCTTATTTCATTATTTAACCATGGTAGGCTAATCTTCTGTTGTCTACTTTTAATTTGCTTTGAAAATTTTTCTATAGACTTTGAGATTGTTGCAGTTATAAAATTACAACAATCATCTACTTCACATGTTGCCATGAGCTGCTCCCAATTTTGATTCTCTAAGTAATGTTCAAACTCCTCATTTTTTGATTTGGGGATAATAAAATTTGATTTGTCAGTATCGACTCCCCCAAAATACTGTAGTCGCTTTTTAGTAAGTTTCCTGACAGCAAGAACCATGTTATGATCTGAGAGACCAGTTACAAGATTATAGGTTCTGGTTATTCGTTCTGGTTTATTAGTAAATACCATGTCAATAAGTGTTCTGGATTGTTTGGTTATCCTGGTGGGTCCTTTGATGATTTGCTGGTAATTAAATTTAGTCATGAGGCTTTTCAGTTTTTGTTTGTCTTTTTTATCAGACCAGTTGATATTAAAGTCACCATGAATTATTGTTTCTCTGTTCTTCTCAAGTTGTTTAACCAGATCACTTAATTCATTATAAAAGGAAGAGTTGTGTGACGGTGGGTTGTACACTACTGCAATGTTGAAATTCATTACCGGAGAGAGACATACATTAACAGCTAAACATTCAAGCATTAAGGTCAGCTAAATGCTGACCTGATCTGTAAAATTTTAGCAAGACGACTACAAGAAATATTACCAAATATTATTAGCCGAGATCAGAATGGCTTTATAAAGGGAAGACAAGGCTTCCATAATGTAAGAAGACTATTTAATATTATCTATTCTAATAAAGAAACACCGGATACAGCTCTCCGATCATTGGACGCCGAAAAGGCCTTTGATAGGGTTGAATGGCCCTTTCTTTTTGAAGTTTTACAAAGGTTTGGAATTGGAAATAATTTCATAAAATGGGTTCAGATTAATATACAATAATGCTACAGCAGAAATCCTAACAAACAGCAATATTTCAAAATCAATAAATCTCAATAGAGGATGTCGACAAGGCCGCCCGCTTTCACCTTTACTGTTTACTATGGCAATTGAACCTTTAGCGATGGCAGTACGTTTACATCCACAAATATATGGAATTAAAGTAGGACCAATAGAACATAAAATCTCCCTGTATGCCGATGACATAATTTTGTTTATGTCGAATCTTAAAAAATCAATTCCGACCTTGTTGAATTTAATAAAGAATTTTGGGGGAAATATCAGGATATAAAATAAATAAAACTAAAACTTCAATATTAATGCTAAATGAGACCCAGAGAAATCACCCAGCTCCTGAGGTAAATCAATTCAATGTTGTAAATCAGTTTAAATATTTAGGAATCCAAATTGTGCCTAAGCTAGAATTAGTCGCCAGTACCAACTATGAAGCCTTAATGACAGACATTAATGAGTTACTTCAGAGATGAATGTCATTACCAATGTCGATGATCGGGAGAATCAATATACTTAAAAGTAATATTTTACCCAAAATACTTTATTTATTTCAATACATTCCTTTACCACCACCTTCAGATCTATTCTCAAGAATTAAAAAAAAGTTAGTGGAATTTTTATGGAGCAATAGGAAGGCTAGATTACGTCTGTCCTTACTATATTTACCATTTGATCGTGGAGGTCTGAAATGTCCAAACTTTATGTTGTACTACTGGTCAGCACAACTGAGGTCTATGACATATTATTTTTCATCAAATGATCTCCCTCACTGGATTGAAATGGAATCATACAATTTACCTTTACCTCTTCCCATATTCATATACTCAGACTCGGCAAAAAAATTACAGAAACAAGTTAAAAATCCATTTGTAAAGCATATGATCAAAATATGGTGCGAAACCACAAAATATTTAAAAGAATCACACTTACTGTCACAATTTAGCCCAATATGGGGTAATCAGTATTTTAAACCAGGGAGATTGGATGCTGTATTTAAAGTATGGAATTTAAAAGGGATTCAAAAGATTCAAGACTTATATCTGTCATGTTCAGATAACATAATGTCTTTTGAAGAACTGAGGATCAAATTTAATCTTAATAGAACACATTTTTTAAAATATCTTCAGCTTAGGAACTTTATTCGATCAAATCAAAATAATGCTCTCATCCGACCTACTTATTCATCCTTGGAAAAAAATTTGACGAAAGATAGTAAGAGAAAGGGTATTATTTCAGAGTTTTATAACTCATTGACACTATTCTCAGGTAAAAACTCACAGAAAAGATTGAATTATTGGAAAGAAGACCTGCAAACGGAAATTTCAGAGGAACAATGGGAATTGGCTTGTACAGAAGCTCAAACCAAATCAATAAATGTACGTCTTAAATTGATACATTTTAAATGGCTAATGCGGATGTATGTTACACCGGTGGAATTAAATAGATATAACAAAAACATACCAGATACGTGCACAAAATGTATGGAAAGTAAAGGAACCCTATTTCATTGTTTATGGGAATGTAGAAAAATTAGAATGTTTTGGGAAGAGGTGAGGGTAACAATTGAAAAAATAATTTCAAAACAAATCATATTGAATCCTAAATTGTTTTTGTTGGGTCTGTATCCAGAAAAGCATAGCTTTAATAAGAGTGAAAGAGCATTCATAGACCTCAGCTTGCTTAATGCCAAAAAATGTATTGCACTATTGTGGAAAAAGACTCATAGACCAGATGTGACTCAGTGGTTAAGACAGATGTTAACAAACCTTCCACTAGAAAGAATAACATATATACTGAAATCAAAGGAAATTGTGTTTGAGAATATATGGAGACCTTTCATTGATTATGTAAAGAATTTAAACATAACTTTTGAAGAAGAAGGTGAATGATGTGTGTGGACCTTGTAAATTCCAAACTGGTGAATGTATAATATGTATACTTATGTAATGGATTGCCTGGACTAAACAGAGGAGCATTGTTGAAGACTTGATTTTGTTGGTGGTTGTTGGTGTTTTTTAGTACAATTTTAATTTTTTAATTTTTAATTTTTTTTTTAAATTACTTTAGTGTTGGTGTTTGTTTGTGTTGTGTTTGTAAAAAAGGTTCAATAAAAAAATATTGTGGAAAAAAAAAATGAATTTGAAAAAACTTTTAAAAACACTATTTTAAATGCCCCTGCTACTCCACTCTTGCTGACTGATTTAATACTACCTCAGCCGAAACCGGAAGTTCCGCCCATAATCGTTCCTACAGCGGCACCCCCAGGAATAAGGTGGATACGATTTAGACGGAAGAGTGAAAAACATTTCTGGCATTTCTTGGGAGAGAAAAACGAGATAAAGGCTGTGTGGTTTTTAAGAGAATTGACTGTTTTGAAAATGTGTTGATAATTAGGACACAATTTATGTCAGGTCAGGCATTGGTTTGCTTGCTACCAGATAACCATGAAAACTGGTACTACCTGTCTCATGGGTCGGGCCGTCGGCGACTCAACCGGCAACCCTGCCCTTCCGAGGGCGTGGAGGGTGAAACTGGGCATCCTGGCAGAACTAAAAACAATATTTGTCACAGGTCTGTGGTGGTCGACTCCCAGTTACACGGGGTGAGACTGGACATCCTGGCAGATAAGCACTTCTGTCGCAAGGTCTGTGGTGGACTTTTGCCATTCAGTGCATCATGACATGCACTACACAAAGAGCAGAAATAAACAAACCTATCATCCGGTCAGTCACTGCAACATATACTGGAGTCAGTTTGTCTTGGCCTGTCCTTACCACTGGTAATGCCTCTATCTGCCAAGAATGTGCCGCTAGTCCAGCAAAAGCTAGCGGTACTCAAATACTTCGCAAGCAGTTTCAGTCAGTCAGAAAGCAACTCATACCGGCTCGGACATTGCCCGGGTTAACAAGGTCAGGGGTTCCTGGCAGCAGAAGGCGAAGGACAGGAATGTGCGTTGGAACTCTAGTGCACACCAAACAAACGAAGTCAGGGCCCCCTGAAAACAGGGGTCTCTGTTCTCTTGCAAACGAAGTCCACTTTAAGTGTGAATCCAAACGGAGTATCCAGCGGACCAAATGGCAGAAATGCCCCTCGGCATTTGTGTAACCATCGCAGCATGTAGTACTGAGAAGAGGACGTGGCGTTTTTACCGTAGTACATTTTGGGTAGAAAATAACAATAAAGACAAGTGCGTGAATCCGAGAAATCCTTTGACCGGTGAAAGCCGAGGAGAAAAGTTAAAAAAATGCCTCATTTGTGGCAGACAAACAGCCCGGCTGAAGGGAGCAGATTTCTGTTTTCATTCCTGGCCAATCGATGAGCCTGATTTTTCTTCTTCGCCAAGATTTTGTCTTCTTGGTCAGTGGAGGTTTCGGCTACAGCGCCCCAAACGAGCAGTTGTTGTAACTGCATGACATTGTTTGCTTGAGTCAAGTGCAGTGTGAATGCAAACCAAACCAAACGAAGGTGTGAAAATTCTCGGCCTTCCCCACCCAGTCGAACAGAGACCCCCCTGGACCATCCTGGTCTGAATGCAGCCTATGATGCATAATGGCCACACTCTCCAGTCGCAAATGAATGTATGCAAATGCAACTTATAAACTCTGTGTGTGTGTGTGTGTGTGTGTGTGTGTGTGTGTGTGTGTGTGTGTGCTGCAGATTAGCCTCAGTGGTGAAAGATATATGGCATGACAACCATTTTTCAGCAGCCTCTGAGGAACATAAAAGAAACAGTTTAGGAAACGATGGCACCATAAAAGAAAATAGAAACACAAATCCTGACTCCATCATGGAAAGAAGGGGGGTGGGGGGGTGGAATTGCATTTTCTATGGTGGTGACGCGTTTTGGATTTGATTGTATCAATTTGCTGTCTATTTTGATCTAAAAAGCTGTGTGTGAGCACGCTTGTTTGCTCCAGCACGCTGACGTGTGGATGCCCACTGCTGGGAACTCATATCTGTTGTGCTGTTCCACTTGTTTAATTTGACTCACCATTCTGCTTTTTAAAAACATTTCATTATAGATTGCATTTTGCCCATGTCTTTGTTTGAATTTATCAAGTTTATTTTCTAACAATAAACTGTCTCCCTTTCTGGCTGCTTTTACTGTCATCCTGATTTTATAGATGAAGCTTTGAGGAATGCAGGATTTGTGGTAGCTGCTGCTGTCGGAGCAAAGACTGGTTCGATTTGTTCAAGAGAAACAAGTTGCAAGCACGGCCGAGAGAACTTGATTCTGTTTTCTGCAGACAGACACTTTGAAAGAGCTCATTCTGGCCTGGATTCAAAGGGCTGATTCGGAAATCACAATACGGACCCATGCTCCTTCCTGTTGTGATGCAGATTTGTTTGTGGGAGGCTGACAAATCTGCCAATATGCTTTGCTGACCAGAATAAAGAGAAGACATTCTGCTGTAATGCAACTTGAGACTACGGTGTCCTCTGCTATGCCGTTGCCAGCACTAATGCCAATGAAAAATGACTTTTCCTGGGTTTTATTGCTTATTTGGGTTTCCTCCCATGAAGGCATTATCTCTCTGTCTGTCTGATTTCCTCTCTGAATGTGAGACCCACACAGCTTCCTTTATGCCTTCATTTTCTCTATTTTATATAGAAAGATCGGGTTATACTTTAATGATACCATACAGGTTAATTCTTCACAGCCGATGCCCCTGTGGGCATCAGCTCAAATGTTAAATGTGCTGTTAGCGTTGACCTCCCGATAGCTTCCTCCAGCATTTCAATATTGCCGAAGTCACTCACGGTGTTTTCTGGAAAACAAACGGCAAGTTAAAGCTGCCGCGAAATGCATTTCTAAATTTGATTCTGCTTCTTTTGTTCTTTTGTGCTTCCATTCTTTTTGACATTTTTGTACAACTGCCTGTGAGCAGACTGCAGCCATTGTTGAAACACTGTAATCATTATGCCAGAGATGTCGCCCTCTCTCACACAGACGCGTCTGTTGCAGTCTGTGCATAACTCCAGTTTTGTTTTGTTTTTTGTTTTTTTGAAAAAAGCTTGAGCTCAAGTAGTTGAGATTTGATTATTTTGCAAGCGACTGGTAATTTGTAGCAGTACGGAGGAAAAATTTGGGGTTGGGAACTCACTTTTAGATTGAAATGTAGGAGCAAATCAATACAGCCCTTCTTCTTTTTTTCTGGCAAAGACATGCTGGCAGCATCGATCCCGACTTCAGAAGAATCACAGTTTTCCTCTCCTGCCTCTCTCACCCTCTCGTTCTCTCATCTCTCCTCGCTCTGTAGCCTCATTTAGGTTTCCAGATAAAAATAATAGCTCTGAGAACCAGCAGAGAAGCGAAGGATGGAGGAGGAGGGCTTGGCGGCGATGGTGACAGTGTTTGTGCTCTGCACCGCAGCCCAGCAGTAAGACAATAAGAGGCAGTCTGACTAACTGTGGCCTCTGGGAATGGGAGCCTTCTTATTGCCATAAACGGCAATTTAGCCAGGCTAAAAGAAAAACGGATACAGCCAGATTACTGTGTCATCATGATTACAGCCACCACGGGGCTGTGGCACAGTGAATGATGGCTGTTCTGTCCAGGCATCTATTTAAATACAGCGTCAAATTTATGGCTGTGTAAACCGGTCTAACATCAAGGCTAATCCAAAACGATGACACATCAGAACTGCCACAGATCCATGAAAAATGTTTTGACGCTGTTCCTGCAGGGAGAACTGGGCTGCTTATTGTTGTTGTTGTGCCCGTTTGTTGAAGTCGGGGTGATTATTATGCTGTTTGAATATGTTTACAATATATGTGGATCTGTGCTTACAGATGTAGCATTTTGATTTTATAGCCTGCAGGTCCCCCCCCCCCCCCCCGTCAAAGCTGACGTCCTTTCTAATCTACCCATCTGAATTCTTACTGAAGGACATGGAAAGCTTCGAGCAGTTCTCTAAAAGTATCATTAAGAAGCTGAGAGTTAAACGTCCTGGCTGAGTGAGCTCTGCTGCCCCGCAGGGCTGTGGACCTACTGCGCATAACTCACCTGTCATGAATAAACATCCGCCATCCGTAGATATCTGCTGGGTTTCCTCATTTCATCTGATGATTCACAGCTTGATTTGCATGGCTGTTATGCCTTTCCAACTTTATATTACACTGCTGAAGCACCATACAGCGCTTTGTCCACTGCTGCAGTCCTGCCTGTTATTTTTAACCGATAGCTTTGCATGTATGGGTCAGGTTCGGGGCCTGTAGAGCTCATTATCGTGCTGCTAGGGTGGATGTTGGCAACAGAACAAGACCCCCTTCAACCTTCAGGCCCTGCAGCATGTTAGATGAAATACGAGGAGGAGTTGGAGGAAGGCTGGCGCATCACTGCAGACTTGTGTGATCAACACAGGAATGTATTTGCATTGCTGTATTTACACTGACAATAAAATTTAAGAAGGCCACGAGAGTGCAGCATCAATGAATATATCACTGTGGTGATTCCGTCGTAAACGAGTATAATATATTGAAGAATAGGCCCATTTAGACACCTGCACAGCAGGAAGAAGGGAAGAACCGAAAAACACTGACACACGCGAGATTACATCGGTTTTATGTCCCAACTGTCAGTTTTGGTTTTATTTCGGTTAATCGCTCAGCCCTATAAAAAAAACAACAAAAAAACCCTCATAAATCCAAGAATTAGTTGAACAGTAAGAGGTGAAAGTTGTCGTCTACACTTTTGTTTTGGTCATGGAGGTTTGCCAGTCTGATTTTACAAGTCATCTCACCACGGCATAAAGTATTTTTTTTAAACCATGTAATATCTTTATTTTAAGGACCTACATGGGGTTTTACACACTCATTTGTGGTCTTATTAGCTCATTCAGTGGTCGTCATCGGCTGTTATGTCTCACAGTCTCTTGTGTGAATAAGTGCATGCAAAACCTCTGATGGCCTAGTCATCATGCCGCTGTCTAAAATGTGGCTGTTGTTAAATGTTGTATATGAGCCCTAACTGATGCCTCGCTGAAAATTCAGTTGAGTGAAAAAGCAGTAGTATGTATCCTAAGCTGAACAAACTGAATGGAAAAACACTGTGTGCAAAAATAAACCATAAGTGCATTGGTGGAAAGTATGAATGCAAAAGCTGCCAGTAAAACTGAATAATTACAGTGCACAGTAGGTTTTTTTTTTTTTTTTGTGGAAACAAATGTGTGTGCATCAGTCACATTATTAAGTGATAATACTATCTTAAATCTGCTAGGTGTTGTTGGATTAATCTTCAGGTTTACTATGTTGATAATGTTGATATTTCATTAAAGTGGTGGACACAGTAACATCTTAGCCATTTCTCAGCGGCAAAGACAGGGGGATACAAAGTCCATCCCCAGCTAACTTTTGCTGAGCAGAACAGTTTGGTTCAGCTCACTGTGGTAGTTTGGAATGAAAACTCTTATCCAGCTCGTATTTCTACCGCTGCGTGTGTAGGCTGGATGGCAATAGTTTTGTCAGCTACACAATTAGCTTGAGATGCTACCATTGTGACAAGAGTGTAGCCTGCCATTATATCAAATGAAGAACTCAACGCAGTAAACAAAGGTCAACAAAATCTGATAATAGACTGTATATATACGTTGATGACATGCAGTCACTGATGTCCACTAAAAAAAGGGAAGTTTCCACATGCAGCCATCTGTTACAGTCTATGCAGCACACCACAGTCAGCTCCCTCCAGCCAACCTGATCTCACTAGAAAATGTACCAAATGAACGTTTTCCACCCCCCCACAAAACGTGCATTTGTACGTACCCCCCCAAAAAAATATACATATTACAAATGAAGTACATACTGTATGGAGTAATGCCTTCACTCACTGTGCATGTGCGAATGCATGCACGAAAAGAACGCACCACACTCACTGTGCATGAGCAAAACACCTGTTTTAGCCAGGCTTCCAACATTAATTCAGCTGGTGGGCGGTTAGCTACTTAAGTTCCTGTCCCACGGTGAGATGTAAGTGACATTTTTTTTCTTTCTTCACTCCTCTAATGGTTAAGGTTAGGACAAATGTTTTGGTTAGGTGTCACTGCTAATGGTTAATGAAAGAAGGAAAGAGAAAGTGGCAGACAAATGTTGCGGTGCCAGTAGACACATTTCTTAAAGGTGTAAGCACCACGTATCCACTGCACGTGAAAAATGCTTTTTCTGTGTCTATGCACGTTTTCTCAGAGTGAAAAATTGTGCATTTTTTAGGTGATACTGGGCTGCTCGAACAATGACCAGTGACAACTACGTTCAGTCAGTTCACATCCCCTTTTTAACCAAAGTGAAACTGAACTGAACTGGTGGAAAAGAGGCTTTTGTCCTGTTAATAGGCATTAACAAAGCTAAGCGTCGGAATTAAAAGTGGAAAAGGTGGACCAGCTTTTTCTGATGTTTTGACAAATATCAGGTTCTGCTGGCAAAAGTTGGTAAAAATTAATGATGGTTGGTGTTTGTTGACAGACACTGGCGAAAGTCGTATTCTTTGAAAATTTTCAGCATGCTGAAAATTTACCGACATTTGGAAATAAACGTTGGCGAAAGCTGTGCTCAGTTTGTAAAAGTTCCTGAGTGCTGGGCTAAGTTGTGCAGAGCTAGCCTAAGTCGGCCCAAGTTAAGCTCCATTGGCAAACATTGACCGAAATGCTGGCAGAATCAGATGTTTTTAGACCGAAACTCACTTCAAACATGCACAGACACAAGAGAAATGGGCGCATGCGCACGCAGCAACCGACAGCTGGTGAAAAATTCCATCGTCTGTGTGTGTGTTTTTATGTACTTTTATATGTTTTTATGAAATCCTCTGTGTCGTTTCTGCCCTGGAGTGTTTGTGGACTGTATGGCAAAGCGCTCTCTGGTTCCTACAACATGGACTTCCTCCCCTCTCTTGCATTGCTGCTACTTTTCCTCCGGCTCTTTGTCTATGAGGTAAACGCGTTCGGCACCATGGCGGGCAGAATACATTATTCCAGGGACATGTTGCTGCATTTAAACACGGTTGATGCAGCGGCTGTGATTGAGCCTAAGCCGCAACTGCCGGGCTTTATTTTGAGAGACGGACATAGCGGTGAAAAGAGAGACGGGAGAGACGGCAGAAGGAAGCACGGAAGACATGGAGGTGTGAAATTGCGCCTGAGGAGACGTCAGTTTGGTAACATTCCTCTTCCTTCTATGATTTTTGGGAACGTACAGTCTCTGAGAAACAAGGTGGATGAAATTCAAGAGAATGTACGCTACCAGAAGGACTTTAAGAACTGCTGCGTCATGGCCTTCACCGACTCTTGGCTTACTGCGCATGACCGAGATGCAGACCTGCGGATTGACGGCTTTGGAGCCCCGCTGTGCTCGGATCGGCAGAAAGAGGTAACGGGGAAGCGTCAGGGGGGCGGCGTATGTTTATACATTAATAAGCAGTACTGCACATCTGTCACGGTCAGAGAGCGCATCTGTACACCCAATGTGGAGCTGCTGTCTGTGTCACTACGCCCCTTTTATTTGCCTCGCGAGTTCCCCCAACTTTTCATCACAATTGTGTACATTCATCCGAGGGCAGACGCTGATTCCGCCTGCAGCACAATCTTTGATGTGATCCAGCAGCTGCAATCAATTTCTCCAGAGGCGCCAAACTTCATTCTTGGGGATTTCAACCATGTTTCTTTAAAGAAGACACTTAAAAACTTTTATCAGTATGTCTCCTGCCCAACCAGGCGAAAAAAGACATTGAATCAGAATCAGAATCAGAATCAGATTTATTGCCATTGTTCATGTAGTACACAAACTAGGAATTTGTCTCGGTGCAATGCTGCAACATTAAAAACATGATAAGATAAAGAGATAAACTAAAAAACTAAAAAACTAAAAACATGCAATAGGTGTAGAATAATAATAATAATGATAATAATAATAATAATAATAATAATAATAATAATAATGAGTAATACTAGTCAAAGCAGTTTTAAATAAATTAGCAAGTAGCAGATAATGTGGAGTACCACATAGTGCAGTCGATAATGCAACAGAAAAACAGTGATGAATGACATGAGTCTGGTTGAGCTGCTGTATATAGTGCACAAGAGTCAATAAGTCACTTAATGTTCAGCAGTCTGATGGCAGAGGGGAAAAAGCTGTTCATGTGCCGGGAGGTTTTAGTCTGAATGGACCGAAGTCTTCTACCTGAGGGGAGGGGGGCAAACAGTATGTGACCAGGGTGTGAAGGATCGGCTATGATCCGGCCTGCACGCCTCCGGGTCCTGGAGATGTACAGGTCCTGGAGAGATGGGAGCTTGCAGCCGATCACCTTCTCAGCAGTGCGCACGACGCGCTGCAGCCTTAGTCTGTCCCTGGCAGTGGCTCCTGCGTACCACACGGTTATGGAGGAGGTGAGGATGGACTCGATGATGGCCGTGTAGAACTGCACCAACATCTTGGTGGGTAGCTTGAGCTTCCTCAGCTGCCGCAGAAAGAACATCCTCTGCTGGGCCTTTTTGATGAGGGAGCTGATGGTTGGCTCCCATTTGAGGTCCCGGGTGATGGTGGTGCCCAAGAATCGGAAGGAATCTGCAATGGTGATGGGAGAGCCTGTGATGGTGAGGGGGGGCAGGGGGGTTGTGACTTTCCTGAAGTCCACAATCATCTCCGCTGTCTTCAGAGCGTTCAGCTGCAGGTTGTTGTGGCTGCACCAGGACACCAGCTGGGCCACCTCTTTCCTGTAGACGGACTCGTCGCCGTTGGAGATGAGCCCGATGAGGGTGGTGTCGTCCGCAAACTTGATCAGCTTAACAGACTGGTGGGAGGAGGTGCAGGAGTTGGTATAAAGGGAGAAGAGTAGGGGGGAAAGTACACAGCCCTGGGGTGATCCGATGCTGATGCTGACAGAGTCTGAGACAGACTTCCCCAGCCGCACATGCTGCCTCCGGTCCGTCAGGAAGTCGGTGATCCACCTGCAGAGGGAGTCAGGCACGCCGAGCAGGGACAGCTTGTCCTGGAGCAGAGCGGGGCGGATGGTGTTGAATGCAGAGCTGAAGTCCACAAACAGGATCCTGTCATAGGTTCCCGGGGAGTCCAGGTGCTGCAGGATGGAGTGGAGGGCCAGGTTGACTGCGTCGTCCACAGACCCGTTGGCACGGTAGGCAAACTGCAGCGGGTCCAGGAGGGGAGTGGTGATGGACTTGAGGTGGGACAGGACCAGGCGCTCAAAGGACTTCATGACTACAGAGGTGAGCGCTACAGGTCTGTAGTCGTTAAGTCCAGTAATCCGTGGCTTCTTGGGGACAGGGATGATGGGGGAGGATTTGAGGCAGGTCGGCACGTGGCATTGCTTAAGGGAGGAGTTAAAAATGCCTGTGAAGACAGGAGCCAGCTCTTTCGCACAGTGTCTCAGGGTGGAGGGAGACACGCCGTCCGGACCGGGGGCCTTGCGCGGGTTCAGTCTGGAGAACTGTCTGTGCACGTCCTGCTCACTGATGACAAGGGCAGGGGGGGAGGAGGAGGAGGGGGGGACCGCTTTTGATGTATTAGGGGCCGAGGAGGCAGTGGAGCTGGGTGGAGTGGGGGAGTTGGACACAGCTGACGAGGTGTCAAAACGGGCGTAATGTTGGGACAGTTTTTGACAAAGGGCTTTGTCATCCTGACCTTTGGAATCCTGAGGCCGATAGTTGGTGATTTGCCTCAGTCCTCTCCACACAGAAGCCGAGTCATTAGCAGTGAACTGCTGCTGGAGTCTCTCAGAATACACAGATTTAGCTCTCTTCAGCTCTCTGTTAAACTGATATTTAACCTCCCTGTAGCAGCCCCTGTCTCCACTTTTCAGCGCTGCTCCCTTCTCCTTCCTGATCTGTCTGAGCTTGGCAGTGAACCAGGGCTTATCATTAGAGTACCTCACCCTGGTGCACGATGGGAGAATGCTCTCCTCACAAAAGTTGATATATGAGTTCACAGTGTCTGTGTACTCATTAAGATCATGAGTGGCTCCTTTAAACATGTCCCAGTCAGTTATTTCCATGCATGTGTTCAGTTTCTCTCCAGCTTCACTGGTCAGTTTCTTCGTGGTGGTCACAACAGGTTTAGTGAGCTTCAGTCTCTGTCTGTATGTGGGAATGAGGTGGACCATCACGTGATCAGATAGTCCGAGCGCAGCGCGGGGAACAGCGCGATACGCGTCCTTCGCTGTAGTGTAACAGTGATCTAGTGTGTTCTCACCTCTGGTTGGACATTTAATAAACTGTTTGTATCGGGAGAGCTCGTGACTCAGATTGCTCTGGTTAAAGTCGCCTAATACAATAACCAAGGAGTCTGGGGAAGTCCGCTCTGCATGTTGGACGTGATCTGCGAGCGCGCGCTGAGCCTCGCGCGCGTCCGCGTCGGGAGGGGCGTACACAGCGATCAGTACGAAAGAAGCGAACTCCCGCGGGGAATAAAATGGCTTGCAGTTAATAGAGAGAAATTCTAGATCGGGAGAACAGTGTTGTGAAATCACCATTACATCAGAGCACCAGCTGCTGTTAATGTAGAAGCAGACTCCACCTCCAATAGACTTACTGGAGAGCTCTGTAACGCGATCAGCACAAAACAGCTGAAATCCCTCGTAGCTGATCGCGCTGTCCGGTATGTTCCCTTTAAGCCAGGTCTCAGAGAAACAGATGACAGACGAGGAAGCGAGGTCCTTAAATCGCATCAGCAGTCTCTTCTACCTTGTTTGAGAGAGAATTGGCGTTGGATAGAAATATGCCAGGCAAGGGTGTTCGCGTGCCTCTCCTTCGAAGCCGAGCGAGACCCCCCCCCCCCCTCGCTTTCCTTTTTTTCGCCGTCTTACTTTTTGAGCCAAACAATGAATCAGATCGGCGGCAGGAGCTAAAAAAACTGGGAAAAGGTCCGTAGGAGTGAGAGTCCTGATATTTAGTAGCTCTTCACGGGTGTAAGAGCAGGCGGACACACAATTGACGAACAGAAACAAACAAATTAAACAAATTAAAGGGCAGCGAAACACCATGGCGACCACTGTGGGCGCCATCTTGGAGCAAGAACCTTGGACCTGTGCTATGGATCCATAGAGAGGGCCTATAAATCACTCCCCCTTCCTCCTGTAGGATCCTCAGATCACAACTGTGTACATTTGCTGCCCACATATAAAACTGCTCTCAGAAGAGGCAAGGTGGAGACGAGAGACATTGATGTGTGGACAGAAGATTCAGTGCACAGCCTCCAGGAATGCTTTGACTGTACAGACTGGGAGATGTTCACACTGTCCTGCGGGGATGATTTGGACTCTTTGGTGGACGTCACATGCTCATACATGGTTTTCTGTAAAAATAAGATCGTTCCACGTAAACGTGTCAAAATATATCCCAACAACAAACCATGGGTTACAAAATCAGTTAAATCCTGCTTACAGAGGAAAGCATTTGCCTTTAAACAGGGGTCTGTTTCTGAGCTACAGGTTGCCACAAAGGAGCTGAAGGCCGAAATTTTAAGAGCAAAACAGAATTATAAATCAGTGTTGGAAAGCAAGATGGCAGCAAAGAAACTTGGTTCAGCCTGGGCCAGTATGAAAACTATTGCAGGCCTTCAGAGCACAGAGCGCAGTAATCGTGTGTTTTTAGATGGTTTTAATTCAGACACAGACCTGGCTAATGCTCTTAATTGTTTTTATGGTCGTTTTGACTCCTTTGATTTTAGCACTGAAACCCAAGAGTTGAAACAGAAAGTCGAAGACAATCAGCACTTTAGTATTGAGGTGCAGAATGTTAAAAGGGAGTTCTGCGCTGTAAAAGTGAACAAAAGTCAGGGCCCTGATAATATATGTGGGCGCTTGATAAAGTCCTGTGCACATGAACTGAGTCCTATATTTCATTACATTTTCAATAAGTCCTTACAGACACAACATGTGCCTAAGATCTGGAAAGAAGCCGTGGTTGTTCCCGTTCCAAAATCCAGCTGTCCTAAAACGGTAAACGACATTAGACCAGTTGCTTTGACTTCAATTTTAATGAAAATTTTTGAAAAATTGGTCAGATGTGAGGTCCTAAAGCAGACTGAGCATGCATTGGATCCTCTGCAGTTTGCCTATAGGCCTCACAGAGGAGTGGAGGATGCCACTGTCACTCTGTTTAACATGCTTTTTAAACATCTGGATTTTAATGGGACACACGTCACACTTTTATTTGTGGACTTTTCCTCCGCCTTCAATACAATCCATCCTCATATCTTAGTTGAAAGGCTCCTGCAGCAATTTGATTTGAGCACTAATCTGGTGGGTTGGATTCTGGATTTCTTAACCAACAGGACGCAGAGAGTAAGGGTCAATGGTACATTGTCGGACCTAAAGTGCTCTTCTACTGGCTCTCCTCAGGGGTGTGTGTTGTCACCACTACTCTTCATCCTGTACACAAACATGTGTCGGAGCAGACATGACAACAGACACATTATAAAGTATGCTGATGACTCAGTCGTTGTCAGTCTCCTCCAGGATGGTGAGAGTGGCCACGGCCCAGTAGTTGATGATTTTGTTCACTGGTGTGAGGATTCCTACCTACAGCTGAATACGACAAAAACTAAAGACATGATTATTGACTTTAGGAGGAAAAATCCCAGGCACAAAGTCACCGTACTAAAAGGCCAGACCACCGAATGTGTACAATTCTACAAATATCTTGGGACGATTATTGATAGTAATTTAAAGTTTGAAGAGAACTGTGAAAGGGTGTGCAAAAAGGGTCAGCAACATTTGCATTGCTTGAGAAAACTTGCACGCTTCCAAGTTGACCAAACCATAATGACAATGTTTTATCGGGCTTTTATTGAATCTGTTTTATCCTTTTCTTTAGTGTCATGGTTTGGTCAGATAAAACTCAAACAGAGGAAATCCTTGGATCAGGTAGTAAGATGGTCCAGTCGTTTGCTTGGTGAGTCACAGCTGAGCCTGACATCCCTGTACACCAGACAAGTACAGAGGATTGCTACCTCCATTTTAAATGATGACTCCCACCCTTTGCACTGCCACTTTCAGCTTCTTCCCTCAAGACGGAGGTTTGCTGTCCCAAAAAGTAGAACCCAGCGCTACAAAAACAGCTTTGTCCCTGCTGCTGTTAAAGAGTTGAACAAGCTGTAACAATATATTGTGCATAATTTAGGTACCTATTTATTAGCTCCATTTTATATTTACTTATTTTTGTAGGATGTCACTTGGGTTCTAAATATTTTACTGGGTTTTAGATCTCTGAGTTTTTAACCTCTTTGACTAGTTTTTAACTTTTAATATGACCCTTCTCTCTTACCTCTGGTTTTTCTCCCATCTCTTTGTCTTTTTATATCCTGATTGATGGAGCCTTGAGTATTTTTATCATGTTTATAGTCAGCTTCATGTGTGCCTGTGTTTGTGTCTATGTTAAATGTAATTTGTGGCTTGTATATATGGATGTCACCAGACTGCAAAACAAATCTACCTACGGGTACAAATAAAGTAACCTGAACCTGAACCTGAACCTGAAATGCCGAAGAAGTGTCGCTGCCCATGGTGCTGGAATGCCAAAGTCCAAGGAACGGGGACTTAAAAGAGAAAAAATGTGTGTAATCCTCCAAAATATGACATCCAGAAACAAAATTCTCATTGCAAGATTTACTGTTCTTAATTTCCTGCTCCATGCGTAATCATTCTCCAGGATTTATTGGCTCGGCTTGCATTGTTAACCTCATTCACTGTCGTTCTTTTAAAAGAATGATTCAAAATGAAAATACTCCCACGGTTGTTTTGAATTAAGTTAGGACTGCAGCTAACGACTATTTTACGGCTCGAGTAACCACCCACTCTAATCGAAGATTACTTGAGTAATCTGATTCTTTTTTTTTTTAAGAAACTTGCATTGACCAACATTTGTGGAACTTTCTTTCCTAAAGAGCAGTAGTAATTGTACCAAACACTCAATAACACAGATACACATTTATTGCAATGCTTATTGCAATGTTTTTTGCATAGAACATAACTTTAAACAGTACGTTACAACATAAAGTTCCTTTTGCGAGCAGTTAGAATCCATTAGCATCCGTTAGCGTCTGTTAGCATCTGTTAGCATCTGCTAGTGGACGCCGTTAGCATCCGTTAACATCCAGATGCTAATGGCGGTGGCTGTATGTTCTTTGGTCATATAAGCATAATTAGCGTAGCTGACTACATTCTGTTCATCTTAATTTTAAATCTCAATCACGCACCATGTTTCAGGTGCACTGGCTGTGCATGATCTGGGATGCTTTCTACCGCAACACCGTAACAGCCAACATTGTAGCATGCTAGCTCGCCGCTCCCCTTTACCATATACACACTGCATAATGTTTTCCTTCAATATGAGCTTGAAATGATTCCAGACTTGAGATACTTTTGTTATTTAAAAAAAAAGAAAAACATTCTTTATCTTTGCCAGCCCGTCACTATGCCACTCTGACATGGCGCCGTTAAACAAATGTGCATTTTGTTTAGGTAGCGTGACTGGAAGAAGGTCATATAGACCGGAAGTGCTACATTAAACGATACGTTGACGCGTAAATTTTGAATCAAGAATTTTTTTGTAACCGAATTATTCAAGTAATCGTTGTAGCCCTAAATTAAATTTACAATTTTGCATTCACCAGAACAGATTAGTAGAACTCAGGGTGAGATGAAGGGCTCGCTCTTTCTTGGTTTAAAAGGGAGGCTTGGATGAATGATAATATAACTGAAGACAATTTTACAACTCTCAAACTCCTGGACAAAGAGAGAGACTGGCATCATCTCTGAATTGTAGCGGACAGCTCTCATCCACGGCCAAGCAAGGCTGTGGGGTTAAAAAGCTCCTTTAAAGTTCGTAAAAGTTGGTGTGCGCTGGATTAAAAACAAAACCTACTCACGAACTTAATTTCACCGACATTTGGAGTAATTTCAATGATTTTTCAAAATGTCTGTAAAAGTTGGTCCAAACACTACAGTGTAAGCCCAGCTTAAAATGTAGTTGTTTCTCACAATTCTTTTTTTTTTTTTTATTCCCAACTTTTTGTGTTTTCATGTGCAATAAAGCCCCATCCACTTGTCACCACATTTTAACAGCATCCAAATAGAAGTGGGCACTCCACAGATAAGCAGACTCATTGACTTTGTTTTTGTCAAATCAAGAATGAGCAGTACAGTTGGAGACAATGGCCAAAGAATGACGCCAGCCAAAGAGGGAACGACGGGATGATTTTATTTGCTGGTGTAATTTTGTCAAGCAAAGACATCTAGTGTAGGTCACTTATGGGTCAGCAGCCTCTCCTCCCCTCTCCTCCCCTCTCCTCTCCTCTCCTCTGGTTTCCATTTCCGGTGGGTGCGAGTGATGGAGGTGCTGGGTGTGTGAGTGGCGCGGAGTTTTGCAAGAAACTCATACCACTTCAGCAGATGAAGTGGACTGGGGCTTGTGGTGGAAGGGTCCTTTTTCCACTCAGTCGTGGTACAAATTTTAGTGCAGGAGTAGCCATTCTGTTTGGGGAATCTGTGAATGCAACAGTTTTTTCTGTAGTGGAGGTGGTGAAGGGCAGGCTGCTCTTTGTTAGGGCAGAAATAGAGAATTCCGTGTTTTGCTTTGTTAAGGTTTATGCTCCAAATCACAGTTCAGAAAGAATTGCTTTTTTCAATAAACTTAAAAATGAATTGCAGAACTATCACCAAGACCAACCTATTGTTGCTGGTGATTTCAACTGTACCTTAGATTTTACTGTGGCTCAAACTAATGCAGAACCCCATCTTCAGTCTTCACAAGTTTTAAAAAAATATCACTATACAGTTTGACTTATTAGATACATGGAGAGTTAAACATGCAAAAACTAGACAGTATACCTGGGTTAGAGTCAGAGATAATACAATCAGTGCTGCTAGATTAGATAAGATAAGATAAGCCTTTATTAGTCCCACAAAGGGGAAATTCCAGGATTGCAACAGCACAGGGATAGCAACACTCAGAGCAACAATCAGAAGGCAAGAAAAAACAAGCAAGCAAGAGCAGCTAATATACATATGTACATATTACTATAAAATATATATATACACACACACACACACACACAGACACACAGTGCAGAGCATTGTAGCTGGATGGAATAAATATATGAATATATGAACACACAGTGCAGAGCATTGTAGCTAGATGGAATAAATATGTAAATATATAAACACCCACAGTACGGAGCATTGCAGCTAGGTGGAATAAATATGCAAGTATATAAACACACACAGTGCGGAGCAATGTAGCTAGATGGAATAATATGTAGATATATAAAAACACAGTGCGGAGCATTGTAGCTAGATGGAATAAATATATAGATATATAAATATAAACACACCCAGTGCAGAGCATTGTAGCTAGATGGAATAAATATGTAAATATATAAACACACACAGTGCAGAGCATTGTTGCTAGGTGGGATGAAACAGCATAACCGTCTATTTAGTTATCCTACATGGTATGATTATGTGCCCATACATATTCTCACCCTCCATAGCGACCGGTATGTTCCTAGTTGTATGCCGGAGAGGACCATTGTGTAAGTCTATTGCATCTTTTGCATTCAAAAAAAAAAAAAAAAAAAAAAAAAAAAAACTATTAGTTTGTTACGTCTTTTTGCTATCTCTGCGAGCAGCCCTGCTTAGGTTGTACAGTCTGACAGCCGTTGGTAGGAAGGACCTACGAAACCTCTCGGTTGTGCACCTGGGATGATGTAGTCTGCTGCTAAATGAGCTCCTCAGTGCATCCAGTATGTCCTGCATAGGGTGGAACTCGGACTCCAGCAGAGATGACAGTTTAGCCACCGTCCTTCTCTCTCCTATCTCCTCCATCGGATCAAGGCGTTGCCCCAGGACAGAGCTAGCTTTCTTAATCAGTTTGTTCAGTCTCTTCCTATCGGCTGCAGTAATGCCACTGCCCCAGCAGACCACTCCAAAAGTGATGGCTGATGCCACCACCGTGTCATAGAATGACTTCAGCAGCGCCCCTTGTACACCAAAAGACCTGAGTCTCCTCAGCAGGAACAGCCTGCGCTGTCCCTTCTTGTAGAGTGCGTCAGTATTGTGTGACCAGTCTAGTTTATTGTTCAGATGAATACCCAGGTACTTATAGGATGTCACCATCTCGATGTCTGTTCCCTGTATATTTACTGGTGCTGTGAGGGGCTGCCCATGCCTGCGGCAGTCCACCACCAGCTCCTTAGTTTTCCTCGCGTTGATCTGGAGGCAGTTCCGATGGCACCAGTCCACAAAGTCCTGGATAAGCCCTCTGTACTCAGCTTCATCTCCGCTGGAGATGAGACCAACGATCGCAGAGTCATCAGAGAACTTCTGTAGATGGCAATGTGTTGTGTTGTGTGAGAAGTCCGCAGTATAAAGAGTGAACAAGAAGGGAGCCAGCACCGTTCCCTGGGGGGCCCCCGTGCTACTGATGATCGTGTCGGAAACACAGTCCCGGGTTCTCACAAACTGAGGCCGGTTCGTGAGGTAGTCCAGGATCCATGATGACAGGTGCTGGTCCACCCCTGCGCGCAGCAGCTTGTCCTTCAGGATCATCGGTTGGATGGTGTTGAAAGCACTGGAGAAGTCAAAGAACATGATCCTCACCATATTCCCGGGCTTCTCCAGGTGGGACAGAGAACGGTGAAGGAGGAAGATCACCGCATCCTCCACCCCAATGCCATGCTGGTAGGCGAACTGGAGTGGATCCATCGCTGGTTCCACCAGGGGGCGGAGGTGAGCAAGGAGCAGTCTCTCCAGGGTCTTCATCAAGTGGGACGTCAAGGCCACCGGTCTGAAGCTGTTCAGGTCTTTGGGGTGGGAAGTTTTTGGTACAGGTACCACACAAGATGTTTTCCACAGCTGTGGTACCCTCCCCAGTTTCAGGCTCATGTTGAAGATATACGTCACAATCCCACACAGCTGGTCTGCACAGGACTTGAGGAGCTTTGCGCTGATGCCGTCCGGTCCCGACGCCTTCCTCGCCTTGATCTTCCTCAGCTCCGTCCTCACCTGGGTCTTGGTCAGGGTCAGGATGGGGGGCTGTGTGTTGGGAGTGGGGGGGGTGTCGGTGGAGTGGGGAGTGGGTAGCAGGACTTGATTTCTTAGAGGCAGCAGTGGTTGTTGTGCAGACAGGGGGGAGGGCGGTTGGTCAAATCTATTGAAAAACAGATTCAGGTTGTTCGCCCACTCCCTGCCCCCCGTGGCCTGGGGGGAGGTATTCTGGAGCCCCGAGATGGTTTTGAGGTTTCTCCAGACCCCGCTGATGTCGCTCTGTTGCAGCTTGTCCTCCATCTTCTTCCTGAAGCTGTCCTTGCCTTCTCTGATCTTTCTCCTCAGCTCCCTCTGTACGGACTTCAGCATCTCCCTGTTCCCCGACCTGAAGATCCTCTTCTTCTCTCTCAGAAGTGTTTTTATCTCAGGGTTGATCCAGGGTTTGTTGTTTGAGTGACGCCGTATGGTCTTGGTGGGAACGGATTTGTCCACACAGAAGCTGAGGTAGCCCGTGAAGGTGTGAATGAGGCCATCGATGTCCTCACCATGTGGATCGCAGAGCTGCTTCCAGGCAGTGGCTTCAAAACAGTCCTTTAGAGTGTCCATTGTCTCCTCAGACCATAACTCCACAGTGTGCATGGCCGGAGGTTGTCTGTGCACTAGGGGTTTGTACACCGGTCGGAGATGAACCAAGTTGTGATCCGATCTCCCAAGTGGGGGGAGTTGTGATGAGGTGTACGCCTCCTTAGTGTTTGCGTAGAACAAATCCAGTGTTTTATTGTCTCTAGTGTGGCATGTGACATACTGGGTGAAAGTGGGCAGAATGGGAGACAGTGAAACGTGGTTGAAATCGCCTGAGATGAGGAGAAGAGCATCTGGGTGTTCTGTCTGCAGCCTGCTGGTTACTGAATGGATGACGTCACGCGCTGTCCCAGCGTTCGCCGTCGGATTTGCATAAACAACAATGCAGATCACGTCTGAGTGTTCTCTCGGGAGATATGTAGGCCTCATGCTAACAGCTAGCAACTCAATGTCTTTGCTGCAGTGTCGTTGTTTAACAGTGATATGTCCCGGTCTGCACCAGTTGTTGTTAACATACATGATCACTCCACCGCCCCTAGTTTTGCCACTCTCTGGTGTTCGGTCAGCTCGTATCGTGTGAAAACCCTCCAGCTCAATGTTAGCATCTGCTGCTAGTTCAGTTAGCCACGTCTCAGTAAACAAAAGGAGAGAGCACTCCCGGTAAGTGCTATCATAACGGGAGATAGCCGCTAGCTCATCTAACTTTCCCAGTATCGACCGTACATTTCCCATGACAACAGATGGAAGGGAGGGTCTGTACCTTATATTTTTTGTCCTCCGCCTTACTCCAGCCCGGCAGCCGCGGCGTTTTCGCCTCAGTTCTCTCGGTATGTCGAGTTTTTCCAGTGGGACCGGGTGGCGGTTAAATGCTAGCAGCTCTTCCCTGTTGTATCGAATCCTGCTATAAACAGTGGCTCCGTCCACCGGCTCAGGAGACATTTGGGATGATCTGTGTGTCCGTGATATAAGTGGGGTGAAAAAAAAAAAGTGATCAAAAGAGAGAGGAAGGGAAAAAAAAAACTCGGAATCGAGCCGCTGTTGCAAAAGGCAGCCGACTGGTGTGGCGCCGAGATATATATGTTACTCAAAGTTTTAGCCCAGAAATTCTTCACAGTAACATAAGTCCAGTCGGGTTTACAGACCATCATCTAGCCTCTGTGATTTTAATTATTTCACCAGGGAAAAGAACTAAATCATATTGGCATTTTAATAATAAGCTTCTTCAAGACAACACTTTTGTCAATATTTTGTGTGTTTCTGGGAACATTGGAGGACTACAAAGCCTCGTTTTAGTTCCTTAGAGCAGTGGTGGGAGGTTGGCAAGGTACAAATTCGCATTTTTTGTCAGCAGTATACTGCAAACTCGACTGCTATCATTAAATCTAAAGTTTGTGAACTTGAAGACACTGTTAAGAGGTTGGAGGAGAGTTTGATCACAGATCAGGATTCTACCTCAGGTCTTCTGCTGCAGGAGAAGAGATCAGCCCTGAGCTCTTTCCTACAAGAAAGAGTGAAGGGGGCACTTGTTAGATCCCGGTTTACTTAGCTGAAAGATATGGATGCCCCAACATCTTTTTTCTTCAACCTGGAGAAGTCTGCTGCAAAAAAGAAATTGATAACTTGTTTAAAACTCCCAAATGGTCAATTAACTGCAAATCCATCTGAGATGAGGAGCCATGCAGTGGATTTCTATGGTGCCCTGTTTGGGGCAGAATCATATTATATAGAGTATCAAAATCAGCTCTTTGAAGGTCTTCCCAAGCTCAGCCCAGAGGACAGGGCTGCTCTGGACTGTGAACTGACTTTGGATGAGTTAACTGCAGCAGTTAATCAAATGGCTCTGGGATGTGCACCTGGAATTGACGGTCTTTCTTCTGACTTTTTTAAACATTTTTGGGATATTATTGGATCAGACTTTTATGACGTTCTAATTGACTGTTACAGAACTGGATCTTTACCTGTCTCCTGTCAGCGTGCAGTACTATCTCTGCTGCCTAAGAAAGGGAACTTGGCCTTGCTTAAAAACTGGAGGCCCGTTGCTCTTCTTTGCACAGACTACAAGGTGCTTTCTAAAGCCCTATCAAATAGACTGAAAAATGTTTTGGATGTACTCAGAGATACAGATCAAACATATTGTATTCATGACCGAACCATTATGGACAATATTTTTCCTCATACATTATGTTCTTCATCTTAGTAAATTTTATGATTTAAATTTTTGTATTGTGTCTTTAGACCAAGAAAAAGCTTTTGACTGGGTTGATCATTCTTATTTGTTTTCCACACATAAAGGTTTTGGTTTTGGCAACGTGTTTTTGACATGGTTGAATCTGTTATATACTGGAGCTGAGTGTTTGGTAAAGATGGGTGCAGGGCTGAGTTGGCGAATCCCTGTACATTGGGGGATAAGGCAGGGTTGTCCGATCTCGGGTCAGCTGTATAGTTTGGCTATTGAGCCTTTGCTGTGCAGGTTGTGCACTCAGCTTGGTGGTTTGACCCTGCCCGGGCCCTCCAGTAGTTGTCGTCCACTTGTCTTGTCTGCTTATGCAGATGACATCAATATTTTCATCACATCCCGTAGGGATGTACAGCATTTGGTGGACACTTTATCTATTTATGAAAAAGAATCTTCTGCATGGGTAAATTAGGGGAAAAGTGAGGGTTTATTGGTGGGGCAGTGGACACATCAAGACATTCCTCATCTACCTGGAGGTCTTCTGTGGGGAAAAGCCAGTCTTAAAGTGTTGGGGGTGTTTTTGGGTTCTGAGGGCTTTCAAAGCAAGAACCGGGAGGGAATTAAGGAGAAGGTGTGTGCTCGGTTTTCTAAGTGGAATTGGTTGCTACCACACTACCACAGCTGTCATATAGGGGAAGGGTTCTGGTCACCAATAATCTGGTGGCTTTGGCCCTTTGGCATACACTTATCGCTTTGACACAACCCAGAAGCCTGGTGGAGGAGGTTCAGAAGGCCATTGTGGATTTCTTTTGGTCTGGTCGACATTGGGTACGTGCGACTGTTCTCTACCTGCCTGTTGCCGAGGGAGGGCAGGGCCTGGTTGACATACAGTCCAAGATTGCCTGTTTTAGGCTTTGGACTGCACAGTGGTTCCTTTATGGATGTGTCCTGCTGGATGGACACTGCAAAACTGCTCCTGAGGGGAGCTGGCTGCTTGGGCTATGATAAGCAGCTTTTCCTCATGAAGTCTGGGGGGGTGGGGGGGGTGGACTTTACTGGACTTTCTGCTTTCTACACATCTGTCTTGCATGCATGGAAAGTTTTCATTGTAGCCCATATTCCTGAGGAGACACCAGGCATATGGCTGTTTGAGGAACCATTATTTTTCAATCAATTCATAAACACTTAACTGCTGCAGTCTGTCAGTCTGCAAACTTGTTTATTTATTTACTCCCCCCCCCCATCCTGTCAGGCAGCTAGGCAAGCAGAACAGGGATCTGTCACCCTTATTGTGCCAAAACAGATTTACTTTACCAAGAGGAGCTTATACAGTACCTAACTGTGTATTGTATATTTTTGTAAACTCCTCCTGTAATAACTTTTAATGCCTTATTTTAATTATTTTACCCATGGAAGACCCGACAGGATGGGGAAGAGGCAAAGGAAGTGTGTGGAGGGGGAAAGAAAGGGGAGGGGAACAGACCAAAAAGCAAACAAACCAACAACTAAAACAAGCAAAAGACAAACTGCTTCTTCCACTGAAGATGTCTCAACATGAGTCTGGTTTCCACACTTGTTAAAGGAGAGACACTTGAGTGTGTATGTCTGTGTGCATATATATGAGAGTGCGTGCAAAATACGTGTGTGCATGTGAGTGGTTTGTCAGGAAACATATGAAGCGGAGGGCCGGTCGCAGAAGCTCTACCTCCGGGAACCCCGAGCAGGCAAGGCAGCGCCACCAACCACCACAGAGCACAAACGTCTGAGGTCAGCAAGCCCCAGGAAAGCCAGGAGGGACAATTGAGGGAGGCCAGGTCGCTTGGTGGCCGGCGCGGCGAGCCCGCAACCCTAGACCCACCTGACTCCTACCCCCCCAGCGGGTTCAACGCCCGCCCCTGGGCCCCAGGCACCCCCACAGCGGGCCCACCCCAGTGCCACTGCTGTACACTCCGGGGACCCCCATGCAAACTTGTTTAAGAGAGGCAGGCTGCACTAAACTTGGTCATCTGAGGAAGCTGTCGACCACGTCTATAGAAACGCTGAGACGGAGTGCCAACATTGCATCTGTCAGACTGGCGCATAGGGTGGTGAAGGAAGTTTGTGCTGCCCTGTCACGACCACTGAGAGCCTTTGCAGAAAACTGCACTCTTTCTGATCAATGGAATGAGGACACTGTGTATAACTTTCCTGCCCTTTCCATAAGTCCAGCAGTGGGAGAATGGCAGGAGGGAGAGGGCCACCTGCTGTCTTTCAGAACTCGTTGTCTGGACAAGTTCCAGTTAGCAGGGAAGAAGACAGTGTATCACATCTGTGTAAAGGTCCTAAACCTGCGCTCTCTGACAGGGGTGAAAGAATCTAAGTGGGCTGGGTTTTTGGGGCTGGTATTCTCCCCAAAAGGCAGCTGGCAGTCCATGTACAAGCTCCCTATTGAGAAACGGACAGCACACCTCCAGTGGAGGATTGTACATGGGGCAGTAGCTACAAATAAATACAGCACACACCTGCATCCTAATGTGGCGGAGGAACGTTTGTTTTATTCCCAGATTGAGACCCTGGAGCATTTGTTTGTTAAATGTTCTCCTTTATCTGGACTATTTGATCGTTTGAAAGTGTGGTTTCATAACTTTGGCGAATGTTGTTCTTATGCTTTATTTATGCTTTATTTATTCATGGCCCTAAGTATAAAGTGGCAAAGAAGTCTGTACATACTTTGATAAATTTCCTATCTGGTACGGCTAAACTTGCCATGTGGCTGACAAGGAAAAATCGGACTATTAATACTGGCAGTGTGGATCCTGTGTTGGTTCTGAAGGCCTTGTTAAAAGTCAGACTCCGAGTGGAGTATTCTTTTTTTTTTTTTTTTCCACAATATCTTTATTGAACCTTTTTTTTTTTTTTTTTAACAAACATGATACAAACAATCAAACACTAACACTAAAGTACTACAAAAAAAAAAAATGCACTAAAAACACCAACAACCACCAACAAAATCAAGTCTTCAACAATGCTCCTCTGTTTAGTCTAGACAATCCAATACATAAGTATACATATTATGTTCACCAGTTTGGAATTTACAAGGTCCACACACATCATTCACCTTCTTCTTCAAGAGTTATGTTTAAATTTTTTACATAATCAATAAAAGGTCTCCATATATTCTCAAACACAATTTCCTTTGATTTTAGTATATATGTTATTCTTTCTAATGGAAGGTTTGTTAACATCTGTCTTAACCACTGAGTCACATCTGGTCTATGAGTCTTTTTCCATAATAGTGCAATACATTTTTTGGCATTAAGCAAACTGAGGTCTATGAATGTTCTTTCACTTTTATTAAAATTATGCTTTTCTGGGTACAGACCCAACAAAAACAGTTTAGGATTCAATATGATTTGTTTTGAGATTATTTTTTCAATTGTTACCCTCACCTCTTCCCAAAACATTCTTATTAATCTACATTCCCATAAACAATGAAATAGGGTTCCTTTACTTTCCATGCATTTTGTGCATGTATCTGGTATATTTTTGTTATATCTATTTAACTCCTCTGGTGTAACATACATCCGCATTAACCATTTGAAATGTATCAATTTAAGGCGTGCATTTATTGATTTGGTTTGAGCTTCTGTACAAGCCAATTCCCATTGTTCCTCTGAAATTTCAATTTGCAGATCTTCTTTCCAGTAGTTTAATCTTTTCAGTGAATTTTCACTTGAAGATAGTGTCAATGAGTTATAAAACTCTGAAATAATACCCTTTCTTTTACTATCTTTCATCATCATTTTTTCCAAGGATGAATAAATAGGTCGAGTGAGAGCTTTATTTTGATTTGATCGAATAAAGTTTCTAAGTTGAAGATATTTAAAAAAATGTGTTCTATTGAGATTAAATTTGATCCTCAGCTCTTCAAAAGACATTATGTTGTCTGCACCTGGCAAATATAAATCCTGAATCTTTTGTATCCCTTTTAAATTCCATACTTTAAATACAGCGTCCGCTCTCCCTGGTTTAAAATATTGATTACCCCATATTGGACTAAATTGTGACAATAACTGTGGTTCTTTTAAATAGTTTTTAGCTTCACACCATATTTTGATCATATGCTTTACAAATGGATTTTTAACTTGTTTTTGTAATTTTTTTGCCGAATCTGAGTATATGAATATGGGAAGAGGTAAAGGTAAATTGTATGATTCCATTTCAGTCCAGTGAGGGAGATCATTTGATGAAAAATAATATGTCATAGACCTCAGTTGTGCCGACCAATAATACAACATAAAATTTGGACATTTCAGACCTCCACGATCAAATGGTAAATATAATAAAGACAAACGTAATCTAGCCCTCCTGTTGTTCCATATAAATTCCACTAACTTTTTTTTTATTCTTGAGAATAGATCTAAAGGTGGTGATAAGGGAATGTATTGAAATAAAGTATTTTAGGTAAAATATTACTTTTAAGTATATTGATTCTCCCGATCATCGACATTGGTAGTGACATCCATCTCTGAGTTAACTCATTGATATCTGACATTAAGGCTTCATAGTTGACGCTGGCGACTGATTCTAGCTTAGGCATAATTTGGATTCCTAAATATTTAAACTGATTTACAACATTGAATTGATTTACCTCAGGGGCTGAGTAATTTCTCTGGGTCTCATTTAGCATTAATATTGAAGATTTAGTTTTATTTATTTTATATCCTGATATTTCCCCAAAATTCTTTATTAAATTCAACAAGGTTGGAATTGATTTTTTTAGATTCGACATAAACAAAATTATATCATCGGCGTACAGGGAGATTTTATGTTCTGTTGGTCCAACTTTAATTCCATATATTTGTGAATGTAAACGTATCGCTATCGCTAAGGGTTCAATTGCCATAGTAAACAGTAAAGGTGAAAGTGGACAGCCTTGTCGACATCCTCTATTGATTTTTATTGGTTTTGAAATATTGTTATTTGTTAGGATTTCTGCTGTAGCATTATTGTATATTATTTGAACCCATTTTATGAAATTATTTCCAAGTCCAAACCTTTGTAGGACTTCAAAAAGAAAGGGCCATTCAACTCTATCAAAGGCCTTTTCGGCGTCCAATGATAGGAGAGCTGTATCCGGTGCTTCTTTATTAAAATAAATAATATTAAATAGTCTTCTTACATTATGGAAGCCTTGTCTACCCTTTATAAAGCCATTCTGATCTCGATTAATAATATTTGGTAAAATTTCTTGTATTCGTCTTGCTAAAATTTTACAGATTATCTTAAGGTCGGCGTTTAATAGGCTTATTGGTCTCATATTTTCACATTTATTAGAGGGCTTACCTGGTTTTGGCAGCAGTATAATTAAGGCATTATTTATGTATGATGGTAAATTATTATTTTGAAATGCTTCTAAAACCATTTCCAAAAAAGGTTTTATTAATTTATTCTTAAATTTTTTATAAAGGTCAACTGGAAGACCATCTGGTCCTGCACTTTTTCCTGATTTCATATTATCAATGGCTAGCCCAACTTCTTCTTGACTAATTTTAGACTCCAATATCTCCCTGTTTTCATTTGGAATACACGGTATAGATAGTTCGTTCAAAAACCCGTTTAGTTTTGTTAAATCAGGTTCATTTTTGGTATCATATAATTTTTCATAGTAATCTCTAAAGGCTCTATTAATTTCTAAAGGATCTATAACTACCTGTCCATTACTTATAATACTGGTAATTGGTGTTTTAATTTCCAATTGTTTAATCTGCCATGCTAATAATTTTCCTGATTTTTCACCTTGTTCATAAAAAGATTGTTTCAATCTTAGAAGACTTGAGGCAGCTCTATTCGCTGATTTTTTGTCGTATTCAGCTCTCAAAATCAGTAATTCATTCTCCAACCTTGGGTCACTTCCTGCATACACTTTTTCCTGAAGATTTTTTATTTTATGTTCCAATTTAGCTCTCTCCTCTCGAGTCTTCTTAGATTTTGATCCTGTATAACTAATAATATGTCCCCTAATAAAAGCTTTGAAAGCCTCCCACTTTACACCTGCTGATGTTTGTGTAGTATTGATGTCAAAGAACTCGTCTATCTGTTTTTCTATATACTTGACAAATTCCTCATCCTGAAGCCATTTATGCTGAAATTGCCATCTACCTGATTCCTTTGTCAATTTTTTATCTACATATATTAGACAACAGGGTGCATGATCAGAGATCACGATGTTATCATAAAAGCAGTTTTGAATCTTGGACCTTAATTCTGTGGAAATCAAAAAATAATCAATACGTGAGAATGTCTTGTAGGTACTGGAATAACAAGAATAGGCTTTAACTTGTGGTTTCATTTCTCTCCATATATCTAACAATCTCAATTCTTTCATAAAATGATTAATAGTCATCCTACATCCAATGTGCGTACAATCCAGTCCTGTTGATCTATCCACACCTGGATTCAATGTACAATTAAAATCCCCTGCTATTATATGTTGCCCTGTAAGTGATGATAAGATGAGAAATAAATTAGCAAAGAACTTCTGATCATCTATATTGGGACCATATAAGTTCACAAGATTTATATTTTCTAATAGCAAAGAACCTTGAATGATTACATATCTTCCAAATTTGTCTCCAATTACATTTTTCACTTGAAAAGGAACTGATTTATGTATGAGAGTCATAACTCCCCTGGCTCGGGATGAAAATGAAGAGGTGAATACACTTCCCTGCCATCTACTCCTAATTCTTTTAACATCCTCCTCTATCACATGAGTTTCTTGTAAAAACACAATTCTTGAACCCATGTCCTTTATTTTATTCATAACTTGTTTAAGTTTTTTTAAATTTTGTAGACCTCTGCAATTCCATGAAGTTAAATTAAGATTAACACTTTGGTCCATGATCAATAGAGAGTTTGGGATTACCTTGCAGTGTAAACATGCTCATACAGAGAAGCAAAAACATGAGTGGTTGAACATTCATCCTACAAACTACACACAAACAAATTTCCCCTTCCCACACTTGTGGCAAACCCCCCAAAATCAAAAGAAAAATTCTGTCTCCCGATATAGCCATCGACCGTTCCACACCCACGGGGAACAGCCTAAGCCACTCCTTCTTCATCCTCCCAATCACCCTAACTCTACTGCTTTTAATGACGTAACATTAACTCTCCTCTGTAGTTTTCCAACTTAACTCCAAAATTTTTAACAACTTTGTACATCATAGTTTTTTTTTTTTTGTTTGTTTTGTTTTTGTTTTGTTTTTTTAATATATAATACAATCTATATTTTGTAAACTTACTATTTACTTCAAGTCAGTCAGATGCCTGTGCAAATGCTTAATTATTCTACCTTATATTTTGTTCATGCTTAGCTCCCACCAGTCTCTTCTTCTTCTTTGATCTTCTTGATGAACTCCTGCGCCTCCTCTGGGGTCTTGAAGATGTGGGTTCTGCCCTCATACGTGGTCAGCAGTCTCGCAGGATAGATTACACCATGACGAATCCCAAGGTTGCGCAGCTCCTTACGTACGGGATCAAACTGCTTCCTCAATTGTTGGATTCCTGTGGCCAAATCTGGGTAGAACCGCACCTGCTGGTCCTGGTGTTTAATCTCTCCTTTAGCACGTGCAGCGTTGAAGATCTTCATCCTGTCTCTGTTGCTAAGAAACTTCATAATTAAGGTCCTCGGCGGTCCCTTATCTCTCCGTGGGCCAATACGATATGCTTTTTCCAGAACCACTGCTGATTGCAACTCCTCGCTGCCCAGCACCTCCGGAATCCACTTTTCCAGAAAGGAACATACGTCCCGACCTTCTGATTCCTCTGGAAGACCCACCAGCCTCAAATTATTCTGTCTCGACCGAGATTCCAAATCCAAAATATTATCTTCCAGAGATTTATTTTTTTTTTCCAAAGTGCGCACCTTTAATTGAAGACGGGTGACGTCATCTTCAGCACTAGCGAGACGGAGCTCCATCTGCGCCGTTCGTTCTACACAGTCACCCAATTCCTTTCTTATTCCTTCCAACGCTGTCATAATCCCATCAAATCTAGAGGAAAAGTCCGCTCTCATTGAACTCATGGCAGCCATCAGCGCATCTGCGCCATTCCCCGCAGAAAACGCACCGCCGCCAGCCGCCTCCGCCATATATGGAGCCTTGTTTGCTGCGTCACAGACCTGAAAGTCCGTTAATTTGGACTGTTTCGGCGGCTCGCTTTTTCCTTTTCCTGGTTTTCCAGCCTTAGGCTTCGCCGACATATCCTCGCCCAAATGCTGGGATACGTTCTGTCCCAAATGAGAGAGTTATTTGCCGATTTTTTTCTCCAGGAGCAGAGCAGAGCGAGACACGTCCGTTCTACGTGGCAGCCATAACCGGAAGTCCCGAGTGGAGTATTCTTATTATAAAATGGTGGATAATTTGGAGGCTTTCCTTAATAGATGGACTGTAGGGAATATTCTGTGTTCTGTGGGGGAGGGGGATGAGTTATTGTTGAACTTTTGAAATGTGAGACACTTTGTGGAGTGATGATACCATGGTGGTTTATTATTTTTGAATTGTGCAGTAAAGGGACTTTTAAAACCAAACCTCTCCTCTCCTATTTGCAGTCCTCTCCGTGCCTGCCGTGCCATCTCTCTTAGCTTCAGAGGATTCACCAGCCTGAAGCTTTGTGTGAACTTCTCCTCACACTCTGGAGATATGTATCTGTCCTCACGGGGAGAAACGGAGCAAAAAGGGGGATAAGATGTTGACAGTGGATGAAGTCCCTTTTTGCTCTCCTGTTGAATGTATAATACACAGCGTGCATATAGTGCATAGATCTTTGTGTGTGCATAATATGTCTGTGCTCGTGTGCCTGATCTTCCCCCCGTTTTCAATAATCTTAACGCACACCGCGCCACAAGTCAGGAGCAGGGCCCTTGCAGGCTGCATTCTAAATACTCTCAAGGCTGGAGGCAAAGCAACATGAATTTCAATGAATTATTAAACAGGATTATTTATTTACTTCCTCTGCACCCTGAACCACCTAACTGGCAAATCTACATAACAGTTGTTTTTTTCCAACGTGTAACACATTTGTATGCATAATTTGCCCTCGTGGCTGAATATTTTCTTTAGGATAGCAACTTTAGTCCATTCTGCCACCCGCCATTGGAAATCAGAAAGTGTAATGCTCTTTGATTGCACATTACACTGCTCTTATTTACATGAAGGGATTAATTCTGAAATGGCTCCATAGTTTGTTTCACGACGGCACCTCTGAATTTTGGTCTGTTCAAGATTAGTGACATTGAGTGAATCAAGTGGTATTGTGTGGCGGGATGAGTCTGTACCGTGTGTGTGTATGTGACTATGTTGGCTGTGGAGGAAAGTCATGAATAAGCTAGCGGAGAACTGGAGCCCTGCCAGCCTGTGAGACTCCGACGCACTGCAGATGAGCCAAACCTCCATCCATTCACATGGAGCTCTTCATGGTGAGGTGACGACATGTTCCCACTCTGTGTGTGTGTGTGTGTGTGTGTGTGTGTGTGTGTGTGTGTCTGCTGCAGTTTAGATTTGTGCAGTACAATAGGTTCTACTTTAATAAATGGTGTGCGTGTGTGTTTCAATAGTATAGTAGTAAATAGTACTAATAGTAGTAAAAACCATACGGCATCAACTTCAAGAATTAATTTTTAAAAAATCATGCTAATCCCTACTGCAAGTATCCCTATGTATGTGTATAAATTCACTGCTGATTATTAACTGCACTGCACACATCAGGCATCGCACCTTAACATAAAAATAATAATAATAAAAAAAGATAAAACCATTCACATCTTATAATATTTGTCATAACCTCTCCATGCGCTTCTCCACAGCGCACGGAGGAGGGGGAAAAGGATGAGGATTTAAGCGCAGGTTTCACCACACATGTTTTTTAGATACAGGCACAGACCAACAGTTCCAACAGACATTAGCCCTCAGAGTAATAAAGAGTCCTCCAGGACGCCCAACAGACACGGGAGGAATTAAACCGGGCGACAGCCAAAGCGTAGCAGTGGTGCTGCACGAGGGGAAACGCTACCATAAAGCGTAGCAGCACAACTGCGCACAGAAACGTTGACAGTTTTTACTCACGGTGTCAGGGCAGTCCGAGTAGTCCAAATAAGGCTCTGAGGGAACACGATCCTTAGTTGACCTTGGCTTCAAATGGCGGAAGACGACCACATGAAGCACAATGACCCAGCAATGCATGACTGGAGACAGGCTTCTCAAGAACATGTATTGCTGGTTTCACAAATTGGTTACACATGGGCGAGGAGAGGGAAGATGGCACACGGGAGTGGGAACAGCTGGTAGCAATAGAGAGGGGGCGTGGTCCGACCAGCAGACAGACAGCGCTCACTCCAGTGTGAGCACAAGAGGCTGCCTCCCCGCTGCCGGCCAGAAGGCAGTAGCTATGGGCACGGCAAAGCACACAGAAATACATACTAACATACATACAATGTGGCACGTACCCAAAGAGCGGCCAGGACCGAGCCGGGGAAAACCAAGCCGGCTCGGTTCCTGACAGAGCTCCCCAACAGGAACAAACAACCCAAACCTGGGTGGGAGGTAGGGGGAACAGGAAAGGTGGGAATACACACCCCGTCCAGGGACCTCAATTAACGCCCCCCCCCCCCAAGTCCAAGGGCGTTGGAGCTCAGGAGGCTGCCCATTGTCCCAGGCCCAGCAGAAGGTCCAGTGGACGAAGTCTGGCGGCCTGCCGGAAAACATGGGCCACCTGATCCGGGGAGTCAATTCTTCTGGCGGCCGGCCAACATTGCTCAGCCACCAGGACCGAAGGGGTGAAGCAGGAGGTGGCCTGCCCACCGGAAGGCTGACTGGTGGGTAGCCGGACCGGGGAGAGGAAACCTCCACGGCGTCCTCAGGGTGGTCTGCAGTGGCACCCGCGATGGCCCCTGACTGGGCCAGCTCCGCTGCACCCACGATGGACTCCAGCGGGAGCCTAGCTGCACCTACGGTGGCCCCCGACCGGACCGGCTCCGCTGCACCCACGATGAACTCCAGCGGGAGCCTAGCTGCACCCATGGTGACCTCCGGCTGAGGCTCAGCTGCACCCACGCTGGACCCCGACCCGGAGCGAGGTGTCCATGATGGGTCTGGGAAGGAGCGCAGCACCCATGTCGGGCTAATCCTGGGGTACAACCCCCACAAGGGTACCAAGCCAGCTCGCTGCACCCACGGCTGCATGGCCTGCGGAGGAGACCACACGAAGACCTCAGACCTCAGGGGAGCTGGACCCGCGACATCATCAGGCGCTGAGACCAGTTCCATGTGGACTCCTGGAGATGGTTGTTCCTCTCTGGTGATCCTAGAAAATGGCTCAGGAGCGGGAGAAGAAACAGGGTCATTAGGGTCGCCAGCAGTGGCACAGCCTGGCGAGGGAAGTTCAGGCACAGCTGTGCACTGCGCCTGACTCTCCTCACCTAGAGCCAGACAAGATCTCTCTAAAACTGTCATAAGAAAAACAAGAGAGAATACTTACCTGAGCTCGAGTTCCACCGCTGTCCAGGACTCCGTCGATCCTGTCGATGAACACTCGGGCCCGGACTCCAAGAGGTCCAGCTCTGGCTCCCAATCCGCTGCGGACGCCTCCGCAGCTGGCGAGATGGTAATAGCAGTCCTATTGTCCTCCTGCAGTGGCTCCAACGCTGTGGATTTAACCAGCGTGGCTGCAGAAAAACGCCTCCATGCGGGCCCCTGGGCAGGATCATCCAGGACCCCAACATCCTCCACCGTCTGGCGGCTCGGTTCTTGGACTGGCAGGCCCTCAGGAATGATTGGAGGAGACACGAAGAGGGGAAGAAAAGAATCATTATTTGCCGCTGGAGGAGAGGACCCAGTGGACTGCTGATCCTGGGCCTCTCCCTTGGGAGACAGACAAGGTTTAAAATAATTAAGTTCAGTTAGATGAAAGGACCGTTGCCTGTCATCCTGGCATGTGATGTTCGCAGCTGTAGCTGACTGGCCATCACCCCTCTCCATGTCCACAGCCATACCGGTCCTTTCCAACGGTGACGGGGAAGCAAGCTCCGATGCTGATGACTCCTCACACTTGAAAATCGAAGGGGGAAACACGGAAAGGACAAGAGAAGGGTTTACCTCCGCAACTGGAGGAGAGAGCCCAGTGGACTGCTGGAGCTGAGCCTCTCTTCTGGGAGACAGGTAACGTTTATCATCATTACATAGAATTAAATGAGAAAACACTTGCCTGTTCTCCTGGTGCTCGATGTTGATAGCTGAGGGCAGTTGACCGTCACCCCCCCCCCCCATGTCACTGGCTGTTTCGGCCCCTTCACACGGTAGCTGAGTTGCCGGCTCCGATGACGTGGAGGTGGGCATAGCAGGTGAAGGATTGGTGGGATCCTTATGGCGAGTCCACCGGGAACGGTGGCGATGAGAGGAAGCAGGCGGCGTGTTCTCCGGTTCCTCCAGAGAAGGCCCCTCCTCCATCCAGAATTCTCCTCCCGGGAAACACAAGGGCATGGGAGGAACGGGAGAAACTTTTTTGTACTTATTTTGTACCCGTAGGTAGATTTGTTTTGCAGTCTGGTGACAAGCCACCAGCTGCCGGTCGCTGCGTGCGCAAGCGCCCCGTATCCCTAACCTGCATGTTTTTGGCATGCGGGAGGAAACCGAAGAAATCCCGGAGTAAACCCACGCAACACGGGGAGAACATGCAAACTCCACACAGATCACTGTTGGCCGGGGGCAGGGATCGAACCCACGATCTCATGATCCCCGCGATCCCCCGGCCGAGGGTAAACTGTGCTGCCGCAGTGCTAACCACTGCGCCACCGAAACAGGGAGACAAACAAGATCGGCAGCTGACAGTTCATCAGGAATCAGGCAAGCAGCTTCAGGTGTCATTACCAGTGACTGAATAAACACTTGCCTGAATTCCTGTGGTTCAATGACGTCAGCTGTCGTCTCCGTGGTCGGGGCATGCTCGTCGTCCAGCTGGAGCTCCGACCTCCTCAGGGAATATTCCTCCAACTTCTCAGCCAACTCCTTAAGAAGCCACGGTTTTGCCTCCAGGAGGAGTTCTGTCTCTGCCAGGAGAACCTGTTTTCATTCCTCCTGCTCCTCTGGGGACGGAGCGGACCACGGCTCGGGACGGGGAGGCAGGGCTGTCATCGGCGAGGCTGGACGCTTCTTCAGGCGGGAGTTCCTCCTCCTCTTCCTCAAGGGTGGCTCGGGAACCAGATAGTCCGGGATGTGAAACACCACGCTGGGCAGCGAGTCACCCATGCTGAGGAGCTCCATGCTACCTGGAGAAGTAAGCGGTGTGGCCACGAGGAGCTTGAGCACCGGGAGATCCTTATCCGATTCCTCGCATGGCACGGCGAAGATGTCCCGGAGAGGCTGTCTTGCTCCATCACCCTTCTTGCTGTGTCCCGAGCGTGACGAGCCATTTCGGAGGAACAGGGCTCCAGTATCCATGAGAGAATCTCCTCCAGGAAACACAGCAAGCGCAGCTCCCTCTCCAACAACTCGGCCATGGCGCCCGGGTGACAGGTGAGTCCAAATAATGACACACAATTAGGGAAAGGGATGTGTGGGTGAACCCGCTAAATCCTTTGAACAGGCTGGGTTATTCTGTCATAACCTCTGTGCACTGTGGAGAAGTGCACAGAGGAGGGGGAAAAGGATGAGGATTTAAGCGCAGGTTTCACCACACACATTTATTAGATACAGGCACAGACCAACAGTTCCAACAGACATTAGCCCTCAAAGTAATAGAGTCCTCCAGGACGCCCAACAGACACAGGAGAAATTAAACCGGACGACAGCCAAAGCGTAGCAGTTGTGCTGCACGAAGGGAAACGCTACCATAAAGCATAGCAGCACAACTGCGCACAGAAACGCTGACAGTTTTTACTCACGGTGTCGGGGCAGTCCGAGTAGTCCAAATAAGGCTCTGAGGGAACACGATCCTTAGTTGACCTTGGCTTCAAATGGCGGAAGACGACCACATGAGGCACAATGACCCAACAATGCATGACTGGGGACAGGCTCCTTAAGAACATGCATTGCTGGTTTCACAAATTGGTTACACCTGGGCGAGGAGTGGGAAGATGGCACATGGGAGTGGGAACAGCTGGTAGCAATAGAGAGGGGGCGTGGTCTGACCGGCAGACAGTTAGACAGCGCTCACTCCAGCGTGAGCACAAGAGGCTGCCTCCCCGCTGCCGGCCAGAAGGCAGTAGCTATGGGCACGGCAAAGCACACAGAAATACATACTAACATACATACAATGTGGCACGTACCCATAGAGCGGCCAGGACCGAGCCGGGGAAAACCAAGCCGGCTCGGTTCCTGACAAATATTGGCACACAGAGTTTATTAGCAAACAAATGAAGTAGACATCTGGGTAAAGTAGAAAAGATTCTTGCTGTCTGAACTGGTCAGAGAAGTTTTCGTTACACATCGACATAGTAGGAGGATTGCAGCCTGTGGCTCTGGAGCCATGTGGTGACCAGTTGGTAAACAATAGAAAAATACTCAAATTTACAAGAAAAGGCTTACAAATTTGAGGGGGGAAAACAATTTCATGGAAACGACTGCAAATTTATGAGAAAGACACCTGCATATGTACACAATGAAAAATAAACCCTTGCAATCAATTAATCCCGATCAGTTCTGTAATTGGCAGCATGTGGACGAGACAGAGACAGGGCCAAGATGATCACGATTAAATTTTAAGTGCCTACCACTTAAATGAACATTTTTTTTGTGAATAAGCTTTCTAATGTATAAGAAAAAAGATGCTAGTTTTCAAAACCCTTTGTAAGAAAAGGTTGCATGATTTTACAGGATAAACTTCGGGAGTTTTCACACCTGATAGTCTGGACTAAATGATATATATATATATTTTTTTTTACATTGTCTACATTTGGTCTGGCTAGGTTTGTTTTCACACTGCTCTTTATCCAAGCGAACCAAACAACTTCACATAACACACTGACATCCTGTTGTCATGACGACATTTATATACACTGTATAAAAAGACAATTTTTTTTTGTCACTGTCTGACATTAAATCAGACTAAACTTTTCCTGTTTAACGTCATTTAGGTTTACCCAAATCATTTCTATTTACTAAATCATTTTTAGATATTTTTTTATTCCTAGAAAGTCAGAAGTGTACATACATTTCCTCAGTGTTTGGTAGCAGTGCCTGTATGATTGGCTCAAATGTTTCGGGTGTCCTTCCACAAGCTTCTCACAATAGTTTGCTGGAATTTTGGCCCATTCCTCGTGACAGAACTGGTGGAACTGAGTCAGGTTTGTAGGCTGTCTTGCTCTCACGTCTTTTCAGCTCTGCCCACAATGAGATCAGGGCTTTGTGATAACCACTCCCAAACAGTGACTTTGTTGTCTTTTAAGCCACTTTGTAGCTAATTTGGTGGTGTGCTTAGAGTCATTGTTCATTTGGAAGACCCATTTGCACCCAAGCTTTAACTTTCATTAAGATGTTTTTGGTGCAAATGTGTGTTTAAATATAAAGCATTAATAATTGTTTTGGGAGAAGGCACTGCTTGATTATGTCTTAGTGTTGCTTATGCTGATAGGCAGTGTTCAGCTGTTAATAGCAAGTTAATACGTGAAAGTCCACTGGTTAAAGTTAAATGTTGTAAACAAGTGAAAGCCCCAACACAGACTGGGCTTTTGAATAATGCAAGTGAAACATCCTTGGGCTTGTCTTTTAAAGAAAGCAATGCTGCATTTGATAGAAGCTGTTTACTGTATGTACTGTATTTATGTACACAAAACTGCATATAGAACATGATTTAGTATGTGAACTAAACATCTTCAGTTGAAAGGAATTGTGTTTTATTGTGTTCTTTTTGCCTTTCACCTGTCAAATTTTTGATTTGCAGGTCACAATTTAAATACAAGTTCAGAAGTCAATTTTGCAGCTGGAAGATTTGCAAAATGCTAAGAGGGAAAAGACAAAAGTCAAGCACAAATTACTTACTCTTGGACTGGAACCCAGAAACATTTTATCACAAGGAGCAAAATGTCAAACAAAAAAAGCCAAAGATGTCCTCCCACACACACACACACACACACACACACACACACACACACACACACACACACACACACACACACACACACACACACACAGAGAAAATACAAGTAGCTTTGCAGTAGCACATGGTTGCCACCACAGAAAAAAACTCACCATGTTTGAAGTTAATCATTAATTAATGCATTTGACTTTTGAAGATAAGATAATAAGAGGTTATCACAAAAAAGTTTTTCCAGATAAAGTCAACAACTAACTACTTACACAAGTCAACACTGCAGTTAATGATTCAGAAAACCCAAATAGGTGCTTATAAAAGTGTCTTGGATTGCCCCTTTGGGGCAGAGAGAAGAGACCCAGGCACTAAACTGCAGTTTGTCGTATTTATTAAAGAAAACACAAAGTCCATAAAGTGTACAAAAAATAACTTACAAACAATGAGAACCTGTAGATGGCGAGGAGAACAAAACAGGAAAACACACCAGAACAGGGAAGGGGTTCTGGTGAGGACGAGTGAAATCTTGTTGGATGAGGCTCTGACAAGGAGTGACAGCAAAGCCAGACTATAAATGGGGCAAGCTGTTAATCAAGACAAATGGCAGCAGGTGTGGAACACATGAGCGGACAGGTTGACCAAATTACTAGACATAGAAAAAACTGAGCAACATATACAAGATGATAACAAGGTGGGAATGTCTGGAGAACAAGGTGGGGAGCACATGTCAACAGAGACAAAATATAAACAATAATAAAGTAAGACCTGGATGAACAAAGGTGTCTAAAGAAACTAACAGAATAAACACTGAGAACTAGAATTACATAAACAGGCAACTCAAAAACGCATTATCCATCCAGAAACAAAACACAGTAAAATAATCACACAAAACTGAGAAAATAGAAGAAATAACCAGGAATAAAGTGAGAGCATGAGCCCAGTGGAACACCACGCTCAGCCTCATGACAAAAAGCTTTTTTTTTGTTATGGTATATAAAGAGCTGCCCTTTTTCCTCATTTGGACAGCTCACAGGTCTTAATGAAATGTTTGTTTGTAACATATTTTGGTAAATTTTTCTTTAATTATTGCAGCATAATTTGTGAATCATCTTTGCAGCCTTTCCCAGAATGCCTGGTTTCAGTGCATGTCTCTAAATCTTTCACACTGTGGAGAGTAGAAATAACGGAGGCAGACTTATGCAGCAGACGACTTTATTCACTCTCACCTCAGTCATACAAAGAAAAAGCATGTCGCAATACACCAGGGTCTCTCCTTTTATATCAACCGCCCATCTTACATCTGCATGACATTTCGCATCACAATACATTCAACCCTTCTCCCCCCACTGCTTCTTCCTGCTACCTCACCATAATCTCTCTCATCTCAATACCTATTGTCCTTCTCTGTTTACCCTCTGCATCCAGTCTGAGATGATTAACCCAGCTTCTACACCCCCCCCCCCCCCCCCAGAATCTCAGACTGAGTTTCAGTCCTCACGTCCTTTTGGCTTCAGTCTCCTCCTGTATCTGCTGTAACAGGGGTTTTCCGCCTCCGCGGCACTGCTGTGCCGGTGGGGGGCTCCTGGAGGTGTGTCTGTCTGCGGGTGGGCCATGGCGAGGTGGGGGGAACCTTTGACTTGCCCGTGTGGCTGCTCTGATAAATCGTTTGCCTGGGGAGTTCTCAGTGGGGGTCTTCCTCGCCGAGGGGCCCGAGCCAACATCACTTGCTCGTCCGCCACCACAAAGGCGGGCTTAAGTCTGTCTATACATATTTTCTCCCTACGACCCTCCAAGTCTAACAAAAAATGTTTGTCCCCTGTTTCCAGCAGTCTGAACGGGCCATTGTAGGGTGGGCGCAATGGGGGGCGGTGGGCATCGTGCCTGACAAACACGAATGCCGCGTTCTTCAAAGTTTTTGGCACAAAAGCGTGTGGAAAACAGTGGTGGGCCGGACCTGGCAGCGTGCCTGTGTCTGCGCTGTGCTGCAAACACTGAGACGGGCAGCTGTCCGGCGCGGGATATCTGGTAAAAACTCCCCGGGGAGCCGCAGTGGCTGAGGAAAAACAAGCTCCACCGGGGAAGCCTCCAAATCCTCTTTTGGTGCGGAACGCAACCCCAATAAAACCCACGGCAACCGGTCTACCCAATTTGCATCCATCAGCGAAGCCCTGAGCGCTGCTTTAAGTGTCCTATGAAAACGCTCGCATAACCCATTGGCCTGTGGGTTGTACGCGGGTGTGCGAGGAATTTCAACACCCAGGCTACAGGCCATCGCAGACCAGAGGTCGGAAACAAACTGTGGGCCCCTATCGGACGTGATGTCTGACGGGATGCCAAAACGTACCACCCATGTCGTCAAAAAAGCGCGCGCCACGTCCGCAGACGTGGTTGCCGCCAGCGGAACTGCTTCTGGCCAGCGTGTGGTGTGGTCCATCACTGTCAGAAGGTGCGTGCACCCCTGCGATGGCGGGAAGGGGCTCACGAGGTCCACGTGAACATGGTCGAACCTCTTAGCCGGTATACGAAACGGCTCCAATGGAGCCTTCGGGTGTCTGTGTACTTTGGCTCGTTGGCACGCTACGCAGGCTGCAGTCCACTCTTTCACTTGTTTGCACAGGCCTGGCCACACGAACTTCGCTCCCACCATTTTGACTGACGCGCACACTCCTGGGTGCGCCAGAGCGTGAACTGACTCAAACACTCTGTGGCGCCAAGCAACTGGGACCACCGGGTGCGGGCGTCCCATGGAGACTTTGCAGATTCGGGGGGGCTGCCGTCTTGCAGTACTCTGCTCTCCAGCCTCAACCCTGTTGGTCCAGACTGGAACGCGCACACGTCCGCATCGCCAATCTGCTCTGCGGCCATGGCTGTATAATCTATCCCCACGCAGACTGGGACCACTACTGCACGTGAGAGGCAGTCTGCCACCACATTCAGTTTACCCGACACATGCTGAATATCGGTCGTAAACTCCGAGATCGTGGCCAGCTGTCTCTGCTGCCGGCCCGACCATGGTTCCGAAACCTTGGCCATCGCGAACGTTAGTGGCTTGTGGTCCACGAACGCGGTGAAGGTGCGCCCTTCCAGCCAGAACTGGAAGTGGCGTATGGCCAGGTGGAGAGCCAGCAACTCTCTGTCGAACACGCTGTATTTACACTCACTGTTGCGCAAAGCCCTGCTGAAAAAAAGCGAGCGGCTGCCAAGAACCGGCAACGCGTTGCTCCACGACAGCCCCTATGGCCACGTCCGAGGCGTTGGTAGTGAGTGCTATCCGGGCCGCCGGGTCCGGGTGCGCCAACAGTGCGGCGTTTGCCAGGGCTGTTTTAACCTCAGCGAACGCCTGCTCCCGCTCCGGAGTCCATTCGACTCTGTCCGCCGGTTTCCATTTCTTGAGCGCGGCGTGCAATGACTGCATGAGCTGAGCTGCGCGGGGGAGGAACCGGTTATAAAAGTTAACCATCCCCAAAAACTCTTGCAGCGCCCTGACCGTCTGAGGCCGGGGAAAATTCGCCATGGCGCACACTTTGTCAGGCAAGGGTATCGCTCCCGCCGGTGAGACGCGGTGCCCCAAAAAGTCAATCTCCGTCACGCCGAACTGGCATTTCGCCGGGTTGATTATTAACCCGTGCTCCTCCAACCTCCGGAAAACCATCCTGAGGTGGGTTACGTGTTCGTCTTCGGACGTACTGGCCACCAGGATATCATCCAGGTAGACAAAAACAAACGGCCGATCGCGCAACACCGTGTCCATCATGCGTTGGAATGTCTGTGCCGCACCCTTTAATCCAAAGGGCATGCGTAAAAACTCAAACAAGCCAAACAGAGTTAGTACCGCCATTTTGGGTATGTCCTTCGCGCACATCGGGACCTGGTGGTAACCGCGGACCAGGTCTATTTTAGAAAAAATACGTGCCCCGGAGAGGTGAATGGGAAAATCCTGAATATGGGGAATCGGGTAGCGGTCGTGTGCTGTGGCGTCATTCAACCTGCGGAAATCTCCGCACGGTCGCCACGATCCCTCGGCCTTAGGAACCATGTGTAGCAGGGATGCCCATGGGCTGTTTGAGCGCCTGATGATGCCCAACCTTTCCAAGTTGGCAAACTCCTCGCGTGCTATGGCCAGTTTAGCTGCGTCCAGGCGCCGAGGTTGTGCGAAAACGGGCGGCCCAGTGGTGGTGATAAAATGTTCCACCCCGTGTTTAGTGCTGGCCGCTGAAAACGTCGGGACCGTGAGTGCTGGGAACTGAGTGAGCAGTGTGTGGAAATTACCGCCTGGAGCTGTGACGTTGGCTTGTGTTATTGGCCCGGCCCCTCAAGCTGTACAGGGGAGAGAATCAAAAGACATTGCATTAACCAGGCGACTGTTAGCAACATCGACTAGCAACCCGTGTGCACACAGAAAATCAGCTCCCAGGATTGGGAAACTCAATGCCGCTATGACAAAAGTCCACTCGTACGTACGGCCGTGTAGGGATAAAGTCAGTGTTCTTTCACCAAAAGTCTTAATGTCAGAGCCGTTTACGGCTACCAGCTGGGGGCCGCTAGCTCCTGCTAGCCGGTCGGCATAGGACGGCAGGATGAGGCTCTTTTGGGAGCCGGTGTCTACGAGGAACCGTCTCCCCGAGCGCGAGTCTGTCACCTAGAGCAGCTTGTTTTCTTCACCGGCGGTCGCAGCTGCTACTGACTGCCGGCCTTGGCGTTTCCCGAACGCTTGAATTGGCACGGTGGCACACATCTGCGTGCATTCTCTCCAAAGCGGTGGTGGTAGGAGCAGAGCGTGTCTCTCTGGCGCTTCCTGGCCCCCGCTGCCACTATTGTCGCCGGCTCCTCACCTCCACTGGTCGTCTCGCCGGGTTCCGACACCACCGCGTTCACTTTGAGGGCTCTGGTGGTGAGGATGATCCGATCTGCCTCCTGGGCTAGCACACGGTAGTCACGCGCGGCCAGCAATGGCGAATTGGCAAGAACCGCTCTTGCCTCTGTTGGGAGGTTCCGGAGGAAAAGGTGGGCAAACAGAAAATGCCCGTCGTCCGTGCCCATCAACGTCAACATCTTCTCCATCAGTTCGACCACCGACCCATCTCCTAACTCGGAGTGCCTCAGGAGCCTCTCTGCTCTCTCACAGTCAGAGAGCGTGTAACGCTGGGTCAACGCGGCCTTGAGAGCACCGTATTTGTCGTGGGCTGGAGGCTGTTGGAGCAGGCTCGCTACTTGCTGAGACGTGCGAGCTTCCAGCGCTGCGACCACATAGTAATATCTGGTGTCGTCTGCCGTTATTCCCCAGAGGGCGAACCGAGCCTCGGTGTGGTGGAACCAAGACCGCGGGTCGTGCAGCCATAAGTCCAGTAGTTTGACCGAAACAGCGCACGCGTTGCTGGGGCTTCCCGTCCGGGCCGACTCCGGGGTTCTTGCCTCGTGTTCCATAATTCGTCAAGGGGTCACCAGTGTGGAGAGTAGAAATAACGGAGGCAGACTTATGCAGCAGACGACTTTATTCACTCTCACCTCAGTCATACAAAGAAAAAGCATGTCTCAGTCCAACAGGGTCTCCCCTTTTATATCAACCGCCCATCTTACATCTGCATGACATCTCGCATCACAATACATTCAACCCTTCTCCCCCCACTGTGCAGTTCTACACAGCCATCATCGAGTCCATCCTCACCACCTCCATAACCGTGTGGTACGCAGGAGCCACTGCCAGGGACAGACTAAGGCTGCAGCGCGTCGTGCGCACTGCTGAGAAGGTGATCGGCTGCAAGCTCCCATCTCTCCAGGATCTGTACATCTCCAGGACCCGGAGGCGTGCTGGCCGGATCATAGCCGATCCCTCACACCCTGGTCACGTACTGTTTGCCCCCCTCCCCTCTGGTAGAAGACTTCGGTCCATCCAGACTAAAACCTCCCGTCACATGAACAGCTTCTTCCCCTCTGCCATTAGACTGCTGAACACTAAGTGACTTATTGACTCTCGTGCACCATGTACAGCAGCTCAACCAGACTCATGTCAATCATCACTGTTTTCTTTCTGCATTACCGACTGCACTATATAGTTCTCCACAGTATCTGCTGCTGGCTAATATATATTTTAACTGTTGACCAGTATCACTTAATCTTATCCTACACTTTATTACATGTATAGTTTATTTCTCTTATCTTATCATGTTTAATGTTGCAGCATTGTACCGAGACAAATTCCTAGTTTGTGTACTACATGAACAATGGCAATAAACCTGATTCTGATTCTGATTCTGATTCTGACTGCTTCTTCCTACTGCCTCACCATAATCTCTTTCATCTCAATACCTATTGTCCTTCTCTGTTTACCCTCTGCATCCAGTCTGAGATGATTAACCCAGCTTCTACAACACCACATTAAATTCCACCCTCCCTTTTACATCACTATTGCTAACATTAGCTGGCTAGCTCAGATCTAGCCTGAGCCAACTAATGTAAATTTGTGTTAAAGAATGAATGAAATAAAGCATCACTGGTGGACAGGAGTGTGTGGTTTCAGTGGTCGATAGGATATGACTGGTCCCTGGAGTACAATAAGCACAGAAACATTCATGAATGAGCCAAGACTAGTACCTAAACTGCTAGCTTCAGCTAGCGGCCTTGGTGGTGCTAATGGCGCTGACGATGTAGCATCATGGCAGAAATATCACAAAAGTAGTAAGAATGATGTGAGATATTACCATCTGTGGTTTAGTGAACCAGGTGGAAACAGTGATGCCTATTAGGGTGGCTGAAATCTAAAGAAAATAACAATATAAACGTGAGCTTCTGAGTACCACTGTTAGCTGTTAAGCCGACATCTTTGGCTCCCCGCACATCTACAGTACATTACAACGAGGCTGGCCATTAATAGAGTAGATGGTAGGTATCAAGACTAGTGATGTTTACGTTTTAGAAGAAGCCATCTCTGTTGTTATTCAATCATGTACAGTAGACCAAAATTACGTTTCTCCTATCTACAATGTTAATCATATGTAGAATCAGAGGGGTTGCTGCCAATAAAGGTGCCACCACAAACAACTTCTCCTTCCCCCATTCTATTGCACTGAGCACCAAACTAGAAGGCAGGAAGTACCATTTTTATATGGTCTTTGGTATGACCCGGCAGGGATTTGAACCCATGACCTTCCAGTTGTGGGGGCGGATGCTCTGTCAACTAGGCCACCACTCCAGTTTGGTGACATTGCTCATTTCTTGACATAAAGGGAAATACCCAGAAAAGTCAAAATGGCTTCTTGGAGAAAAAACGAGATAAATGCTGTGTGTGTTTTGTATGAGAAGTGAATGTTTTGATTTTTTTTTCAATAATCACGTGACCAATAGATGCATTTCAGAAGGTTAAAACCTACAAAAACACAGTTTTTCAGTCAAAGATCACTTTAATTTTTAAACAGCTTGTGAAATTTTAAAAAATGCTGTCAGCACTCACTCGACAATTAATCAACTTGTTCTATACCAAAGACTGATTCTTTTAAATGTGGCCAGTTAAAGGAACTACAGAAAACTTCTCCTGGTCCACAAGTCTTAATTTTTCAAGTGGAACCTCATCTACATCCAGTGCTGTTCCTTGCAACGACAAACAACTAGGGTGGGGACTGCAGCACCAAGAATGAGGTATGAATTAATGGGCCGTTCTTTCTTTAGTCTCAGGATGGAAAGTGGACATAAAAATGTCAGTCCCAAAATGACTGTGCTCCAGTGCAACATTAGAAAATTCTGACTTTAGTGTTAGTCACTGTTTGCAACTTCAGAACAGGGTAGTACATGGTAATTTGTACATAAGAACACTGGAGCAACATGTTAATTGAAAAAATGTTGGGAAGTACTGTGTGTATGGTGAGCAGAGGACACATATAATCCAGAACATCTAACAAGTAGTACATTTTACACCACCGTTGATGCACATTTTGAAATCTTAAGTCAGTCACATCAAGACACACCTGACGTCACGAGCTGAATTAGACCGGCAGTGATGGAACATGAGGAAGTCAGGAGTGGCAGAAAAGTATGTGAGGGTGGTGCAGGACATGTATGAGGACAGCGAGACGATGGTGAGGTGTGCTGTAGGAGTGACGGATGGATTCACGGTGGGGGTGGATTACATCAGGGATCGGCTCTGAGCCCCTTCTTGTTTGCCATGGTGATGGACATGCTGACAGATGAGGTCAGGCAGGAGTTTCCATGGACCATGATGCTTGCAGACAACATTGTGATCTTCAGTGAGAATAGGAAGCAAGTGGAAGAGAACCTGGAGAGGTGGAGGTATGCTCTGGAGAGAAGAGGAATGAAAGTCAGTAGAAGCAAAACAGAATACATGAGTGAATGAGAGGGAGGCAGGTGCAACGGTGAAAATGGAAGGAGTAGCGGTAGTGAAAGTAGATGAGTTTAAAGAGTTTGAATACCTGGGGTCAACCATCCAAAGCAATGGAAAATGCACAAGAGAGGTGAAGAAGAGAGTTCAGGCAGGGTGGAGTGGGTGGAGATGAGTGTCAGTGGTGATTTGTGACAGAAGGGTACCAGCAAGAGTGAAAGGGAAGATTTACAAGATGGTAGTGAGACCTGCTATGATGTATGGTTTGGAGACGGTGGTGCTGACAAAAAGACAGGAGATGGAGCTGGAGGTACCAGAGTTGCAGATGCTAAGATTTTCATTGGGGGTGACAGGAGGGACAAGATTAGAAATGAGTATATCAGAGGGACAGCTCAGATTGAGTGGTTTGGAGATGGTTTGGACATGTGCAGAGGAGGGATAGTGGATATATTGGACAAAGGATGTTGAAGATAGAGCTTCCAGGCAGGAGGAAAAGAGGAAGACCACAGAGAAGATTCATGGATGTCGTGAAGGAGGACATGGAGAGGGTTGGTGTTTCAGAGAAAGATGCAAGGGATAGGGTGACATGGAGGCAGATGATCCACTGTGGAGACCCTTAGAGGGAGCAGCCAGAAGAAGAAAGAAGTGATGGAGCATGAAGCCAACCCAAGGTCATGAATTGATCTCTCTATATGCTTGTACATAGCCTAGGTGTACTGAAAGTTTAAATGACCTGTACTCATAGCTTGTTACTTTTGACTCTGACCTGGATACAGATCCACCTGAGAATCTTTGTGAGTTTGGTGTGCATCAGAGCAACTGCCTCGGCAAAGCAGTGATTCTTGTGAAATGTGAATGGACAGACAGGTGATGGACGCAGCACCATGGCATTTTGTCTTTGCCAAAACAAGCTAAAAACAGACTTGCCTTGGATTTGCACAGACTCTGGATCCGGTCTGTTATGGCTGCGGTCCGGTCTCCGCAGCAGATAGTTCTCATTTTTGTCAGTTTTCTAATCCCCACCTGGTCTTGACCACTGCAGAACAAATCCGGCTCATCAGATTTGGATCGCTAATGAAACACAGCGAGTCTATTTTTGATGGATGCCGGATCCAATCTGCAAGGAAATGCCACAGTATTTCGCAGTATTTAATAGCTGTTTGTTCATTAAAAATGATTTATGGATCGTCCATTATTTTCTAAGGTCTCCTCCTCCACCACTGTGTCAGAGAAGCTGAAAACTTGGCTTAACATACAAACACTTCATAGAATTAAATAAAATTAACAGGCTACTTATGTATTATTAGAACACAAGAATCCAGGTGGCGAGCTGCTACACCACACTTCCTTGTTGTTATGACGTGGTCGTGATCGGTTCATCTCGGTCACTCTTGGGTCTTTCTCGAGAGCTCATGTTAGTTTGTATAATTCTCACATGATCTTGTATTTCAAACTCTGTTCTTATCCATGACGCTACAAAACACAAACAGAGCTGGTAGGGACAGATGCAAGGGTCCATCCGTACTACTTCCACAACGGGCTGCATCTGAAGTCATTGTAAATCCAGAGTTATGATGCATGCCCCAAAACTGTTGGGGGGGGGGGGGGCGCATTTACACATCAGTGAAAAAACTATGTGATTGATTTCCTCTTCCTGCTTTGTCTGCATAGATGCTGGCAGATGCTTTCCAAATTTCTCACAAGAAAATCTTTTTTTTCCTCTAGAATAAAAAATGAGACCAGTCCTGGAGAACAATGAGCAGTGAAAGTCAAAGTTTGTAACCATCCAATTTGGAACCATTTTTTTTAAATTATGCACCAGGAAAATAAGTTGCAAAATCATTACACTGTTTAAAATGTAGTGAACTGGGAAAGATTATCAGTGCTTTGGTTGAGAAATGATTGTTACAATGAAATAAAGGTCGTAGTGGGAGGAAAACTTTGCACTCTCATGATGGTGGCAGCAAACTGCTTGATCAGAGCTCCTTGATCCGTCCTCTGCCCCATCCTCTGTGCTGAGGAGAAGGAATACTTTCATTTCTTTATTTTCTGTTAGATTATCAAGTTTCACACAGCTGGTGCACAGCTGACCTCTGACCCCTACCTCTGTGTGACCAGTCGAGTCAGCAGCGTCTTTTCCACGTGTACAGTGGGAAGTGTAGTGGCACCACAGGAAGTAGCTGTGGGAACTGTTGTTGCTGTATCTGACTGTGCTGAGGGTGTGTGTGTGTGTGTGTGTGTGTGTGTGTGTGTTTGGGGGGGGTGCTGTGGGTCTGGCAAAGGCTTCCCATGGGGGCTTCACCTCGTAGCTTCTTTGCCCCTGAATGTCTCCACAAAGTCCCAAGGGAAGGTTAAGTGCTGACAAGGGTGCATAATGGCTTCCTAAGGTTATTTTATGTCCGGGGCAAGCGCTCAGCCATGTTGCCATACGTAGTCGTGTAAATGCTGCCAAATCAAATCCAGCAGTGCTGATCCGAGTGCTGCAGTGCTCAGGTTACATGGCGAACACAATCATGGGGGGAAACGCATTATTCGGGTTGGCACAGTGCTGATGTGCTCTTACATAAGGACATGCGAGGAAAGGTGCATTAAAATCGCGCGGGGCACCTCCCTTTCAGCACATGGCTGTGCACTGCAGCACCCACAGCAGGGTCTGAACAGTGGAGGCTGTGGAGCAGAGGCAGGGCGGGGAGCCGAGCTGAGCTAACGCAGGCAGACAGCAGCGCTTTTTCCTGCTGCTCTTTGTGCCTCCGCCCCTGTGCTTCTCTCTCCTCACTTTTTTTTGTATACATTTGCCTTTATCTATCTTTTCGACATCATCATTTTTCCTGCCCCTGCTCTTTGACATTTATCCCCCTCCTCATTACTCACGCTCTCTCTCTCCCTGACTGCTCTGTGGTGTGGTCTCTCGTCTAAGCTGGTGTTGAAGCGTTCTGTAATGCCTCTGCCTATTTTATTTGTTTTACTGAATCAAGGCCACAACAGTGAGCTCTGACAGGCCTCTCCATCATGCTCGGTCTGGTGATTGATCTCAGACAGGCTTCAGGAGACTTGCCAAACAAACAAAAGGTGCACACATAGGATGCGCGCAAAGCGTCCCATGTGCACCAGCATAGTTTTGTCAGCGATGGTTGACGTCAGGGAAAAATTTAAGCGGTGAGCATTAAATAATTGAATTTCTGTCTGGCCTGCTGTTTGATTAAGATGAAGCGGTTTCCAGCACGTTTCGCTGTTTTTGGATGTGAGCACTCGCAGTAAAAGCACTTTCATTCACACTTATTTAGATTAGGCTCCATCAGCCCATTAGCATGGACGCTGTGGCCCCTTGGCACGAGCTCTCCTTCTGACATCCAACTCAATCATTTATGCTGGCCGGTGCTGGTGTCCAGCACACAAAGATGGCGCATGGGTGGGGGGTGGGGGGAGGGGGCAGCAGCCTGTTCTTTGCATGTCCTCATGACAGTTTGTGTAAATCAGAGCAGTTTTGAATTAATCCCATGGGTTGTGGAGGGCGGTATTTCTCCATAATTGCGTCTATACTGTTTTACAGCTCTTCAAATCAGATAATATTGATTCATCAAACCCTTTCAGCATCATTACCAAAGAGGAAACTGCCTTGGCTACCTCTTGTTTGATTGCTGCTTGTTTGAAATGGGATGCTCGGCGGTCTGCTTTCATGTACTCAGGGGGCTCCATTGATAACAAATGATAACAGTGAATTCTCAGAAGCATGTTTGAGTTTAATGGCTGGCTTGTTCAGCAGGCCTTGCGATGGCAGAGCTGTCAGATTCGGCACTGTATTGACGAGCGCATGCACAGCCATGGGTGATGAGAAGAAACAAGGAGGGCACAGAAGGATCATTAGAGGAGGGGGTGTGAGGAGGACAAACAGCTCTGAGACAGCATTGAGAATATCCTTTTGCTTACAAACAGTTTGAATGATTAACTACTACCTACTTACAGCAGAACCACAAAATGACTAAAACAGACAGTACCTCCAGCTGAGGCTGTCCAGGTAGTTTATTTCTTTTTTTGCTGTTATTACTTGCCCCATGGTGTGAATGCTTTATTTTTATTTTTAAGCAATTTTATATGAGAGGGAGTGAATAGAACATGGTGGTGATTCAGTTGTAGGTCCTGATGCACAGCGGGAGAGCTTTAATATTTATACAACACTTACACAAATGTAATAAGGAACAACAAATTATGATTTTTTTTAACCTGTATCTGTACAGGGTAGTTCCATTGAGAGGCAACCTCTCTTTTTCAAGGATGCCCTGTTCACACTCACACACCAGGAAGCTTCCCAGTACAACCACAGACTGACCTGTGACCACTGAGCAGCTCCACTGGAACAGTTGGGGTTGAGGGCCTTGCTCAAGGGCCAGGGATTGAACCCACAACCCTCCGCTTACCAGTCCACATCCCTAACCATTAGGCCACAACTGCCCCAACAGTTTTAACCTTTTAACTGTCCACATTTCATGGACGGGTCGCGCACCCCCAGTGGCACAGTGCAGCAACTGCACCTGTCAACTCTCTGGCTGTCCTCTGACATCCCCGGCTCTCCTGAGGATTTGTACTGAGCTGTACTGATCTGACAGTTCAGAAGGTGGCAGACACGCGTCGAAGGAATCATGGCTGACATGGAATACATCAAAGAAGAAGAAATCCTCATTATTATTATTCCTTTTTCTGCCATGAGCTCACAAGACCAAGATGGCCGCCACCACGATCGTCTGGATCCTCACAGAAACTGCATCATACAGGAAAATTAGCCACGTAATACAAACGAAATTCACGTGGGATAATCATAAGAGTTTGTAGATGTGATAGAGAGCGTGAATGACCGACCAAACGCAAAACAACGACCACGATGGGCGAAAACTGAGCTCACAACACCAAGATGGCCATGTTCATCATCATGGATCATCACAGAAAACTGCATTTTACAGAAAAAATAGCCACGTAATAGAAACAAAATTCACGTGGGATAATCATGAGTTTGTAGATGTGGTAGAGAATGTAAATGACCAACCAAACGCAAAACAATGACCACGATGGGCGAAAACGGACCAACCACGTGAGCAAGCGACCCCCCCTCCCCCGCCACTGGTAAGTCACGAATTTATGGTTTTTTTTTTACATTTTATTGATTTTCTGATTCATATACTTTGAAGATTAGATAAAAACATACCTCTGTAAACAAAACGGTGTCAAAAAAATGAACCATTCTTTGTGTAAATGTGTCCAAAGTCCACTTTTGACTGAGTTATGTGATTTATATAGCTGCTGCAACATTATGCAAATTAGATGTGTAAATTTATTCCTATCTGAAACTTTGGATCATATTTTACATCTTTCTAATTGACAGTAAGCCATTATCTCTTGCAACTTTCACGTTATAGCCTTGGAAATCTGAACTATTTTATTGACAATAAATATTTACCACTCCTGACCACTAGGGGCCTTGACCACCCTTTAACAGCTAAAGGGTTTGTTCAGACAGGAATAGTAAAACTACATGAAAACAAGTAGTTCTCAGCTGCTACGCTTGGATGTTGCATAAATGTGTATAATGTAGAATAAAATAGTTCTGTCATTTTACACATACAGTTGAAACCAGAAATTTCTGTACACTGTATAAAAAAATACATAACCTTTTTTTCTCACTGTCTGAAATTAAATCAGACTAAACTTTTTCCTGTTTTAGGTCACTTATGATTACCAAAATTATTTATATTTGGTTTTTTTTAATTTTTTAGAAAAATTTTAGAGAATTTTTTATTACTTTCTGTAAAGTCAGAAGTTTACATGCTCTATGATTACTATGCCTTTAAACAATTTGGGAAAGCCCAGATGAGGATGATATCATTGCTTTGGAAGCTTCTGATACGTTAGTTGACAGCATTTGAGTTATTTGGAGGCACACCTGTGAATGTATTTTATGGCACATCTCAGACACACTGCTTCCTTGTGTGACATCATGGAAAATTAAAAAAAAAATCAGCCATGATATCAGGAAGAGAACTGTGGACCTCCATAAGTCTGGTTCATCCTTGGGTACAATTTCCAGAGGCCACTTTCATCTGTTCAAACAATTATACAGAAGTATAAACACCATGGGCCATGGGAATGTCCAGCCATCATACCATTCAGGAAGGAGACTGATTCTGTGGCCCAGAGATGAACGTGTCTTAGTTCAAAATGTGTGTATCAGCTACAGAAAAAAAATAAAAGACCTTGTGTAGATGCTGGCTGAAGCTGGTAAAAGAGTGTCATTATCCACAGTGAAACAAGTCCTGTACTGACATGGGCTGAGAGGCCACTCAGTGAGGAAGAAGCCATTACTGTCATGTCCATTGCGTAATCGTACAGCGAACATATGAAATAGAAGTGAGCCCAACCTGCAGTAATGTAGCGTGTTTAATGACAAAGGCAAAAATATACAAAATGTCCAAATAACAGTCATAGCTGAGGATGGATGAGATAACCGGCGTGTATGAATGTGTGAGTGTGCGTGCAAGCGTGTGCATGTGGTGATGAAATGCAGCTGGTGAATGTCTGGCAAGAGGAGGAGGCGTGGCCATAGGACTGGCAGAGAGCAAGGCTCAATCTGCCAGCTGGAATTAATAAGCAAATAATCAAAATCCTACAGCCATAGGTCGTGGATGGGGTTGAAAACAACCCCGAACATGACAGAGCCCCCCGGGTAGAAACCAGACATCCACCATACCATCAAAAACAGAAAACAAAACCTGCCCCCACCCACCCACCCGGAAGGCCAACACAACAACCCTGGGCGGGAGGTGGGGGGAAACAGGTTAGGAGGGATTAACCAAAGGGAAAAAACACCACAATTCAACACAAGATCATCACACTTCCCAACCCCAAAACTAAACTAGCCCACCCCACCCCCAAGAGTTCCACAGTTCAGGGGGCCGGCCAGAGTCCAAGGCCCAGTGGGCAGCCCGCAGAATAGTGTCAGGCAGCCTGCCAGGGCATGCAGGCCACCCGGCAAGGGAAACCAGTCTTTCGGGCGGCCTGCCCACATGATTAAGCCACCAGGACCGGAAGGGCAGATGAGGTGGCGCCTACCCACCAGGAGGCTGAAAGGTGGGTGGCCAGACAGAGGAAGAGGAACCCCTGTGGTCACTGGCGGTGGAGGAAATAGAACCCCAACGGTGCCCAGTAGAAGGAGGAGGAACACCCACAGGGCCTCTGAGAGGGAAAGGAAGACCCCGGTGACCCCAAACTGTCGTGTGGCACCCTCGGTGGTCCCAACGTGAGACTGAGACTCTGTAGCCCGCGGTGGACCCGGGTTGGGCCATGGCTGCATCTGCGGTGGTCCCTGCCTGGGACAACGTTGCACCAGCGGTGGCCCCTTCCCAGGACCTCATTGCTCCCGCGGTGAGCCCCGACTGGGCCTGTGTTGCACCCCTGGTTGACCCCAACCGAGCCATGGTTGCACCCACGGTGGAGTCCGGCTGGACCCCTGCTGCACCCGCGGTGGAACCCGGCTGGGCCACTGCTGACCCCAGTGCTGCTTTAATCGTTGGCCAGCCGACCCGTACGAGCACCCGAGCCAAAAGGCGATCGATCATGAGCACCCTTGTCTGGAGCAGAGCACCCACAATGACCTCCTAGGCAGGGGAGGCTGGACCCACCGTGACCTCCAGTGGCGAACCTGGATCCTCGGACCCGTCTGATGATGTTAGACTTTCTCCAGCCACCCTGGAAGAGGACTCAGACAGGGGAAAAGAAGGGTCAGGGTCGCCGGCAGCGGCAGAGCCCAGCAAGGCGAGCTCAGATGCAGCGGTCAGCTGCGCCTGGCTCTCCTCACCAAGATCTAGGCAAAAATGCTCAATAATAGAAAGAAGGAAAACAAAAGAGAGCACTTGCCTTAGCTCAAGCTCCACTGCTGTCCAGGACTCCGACAATCTGGGTGACGTAGTCCCAGGCTTGGCCTCCTGGAGGTTCAGCTTCAGCGTATAGACTCTGCTGCGGTGGCTTCCACAGCAGGCATGATGGTCTCTGCAGTCTCTGTTTCCCCAGCTGCCACAATCCACGCTGGTGACTCCTCCGGCGTGGTGGCTGGGATCTGATTCACTGTTGCTTTGGGAGGCCAATCCTCCCGGACCTCTGACTCCTCCTGGTTCTGACTGCTCAGCTCCGGTTCCGGCGGGCGAACAGAGGAAACAGAGAAAAGTGGAGAGAGGGCTACTGAACAGTTTTTAACAGCAGCAGGTGGGGAGAGCTCAGGGGACTGCTCTCCCTGAGCCTCCCTACCAGGAATCAGGCAAGATATTTCATTATAAATGGGAGTCAAATGAAGAATAACTTGCCTGTTCTCCCAGATTATGATGTTGGTTGCTGCTGTTATTTGGACGTCATCACCCGTCCATCCAGGAAAGGCGGTGCTTGGCCCCTCTCTGGAAAATATGGGAGCCGCCCCTTTTGCCACAGGAACGGGAGCCGCCAGTGAGGAAAACAGGCGCCCATCTGCTGCCTGCGGATTTACCAAGGAGGGAGACCTCGCAGCGGATATGGAGGGAGATTCTGCTGACGAGACTGCTTGGGACTGGAGATGTGAATGAGGATCCGCTGCGGGGGTAACAGGGCTTGGTGTGGGAACAGGAGCAGTTAGTGGGGCTGGATCGTTTCTCTAGGATTCCGGGGCCGGATAACGTCGACGTCGCCGACCTGGTTACGGCCATCTTGGAGCAGGCGTTGGTGAGGAGAGAAAGATGGCCGCCGACGGAGAAGAGCGTTTCTGCTTCGGCTTGGTCCGGAAAGCCCTTCTCTTCAGGTCGGGAAAAGCATGTTCGAGAGCGCAGACAGCGGACAGCAGTTTGGCGTACTCAGGGTAATTACAGAGGCCCCGATGAGCCCCCAGGATCCATAACGCACTGTCGAGGCAGGCCAACCGCTCTCCGGGACCAAAGGCATCTTGAGCATTCTCCAGTAACTCCCAGGTCAGCCAGGCTGCCTCCTGCTCCTCCGCACTGGGATGTCCCGCTGCCCATCCACTAAAGCCAGTGTGGGAACGGCTCGACGAGGACATCATGCTCCGAACAGGTAGGTAGAAAAAAGCACACAAAAAATGAAAGTAGCACGCTACTCACTGCTTGGGCTCTTTGTGGTGGCAACTTACTGTCATGTCCCCTGTGTAATCGTGCAGCGAACATATGAAATAGAAGCGAGACCAACATGCAGTAATGTAACGTGTTTAATGACAAAGCGAAAAATATACAAAATGTCCAAATAACAGTCACAGTTGAGGATGGATGAGACAACCGGCTACAAACCTCGTTGGCTTGGATGAGATGCCAAACGCGCTCCAAGCAGACAGGAGCAGAGAGAAAAGGCACAAAAAGAAAGACTTACAAATATGTTGGAGCGGAAAGGCTCTGAGGTAAAACACGGTGATGTCCAAAAGAAAGGAAGCCAATAATCAGTGAGCCAGGATGTCCAAGGTTGACTTAAGCTGCCACACTGACTGATCACACTGCCTCCCATAAGTACACAAATCCCTAATGAAGGCAAGTGGACACAGCAGTGTGGCAAGCACGTGCATGATTGATTGGCATGTGTGCGTGTATGAATGTGTGAGTGTGCGTGCGTGCAAGTGTGTGCATGTGGTGATGAAATGCAGCAGGTGAATGTCTGGCAAGAGGAGGAGGCGTGGCCGTAGAACTGGTAGAGAGCAAGGCTCAATCTGCCAGCTGGAATTAATAAGCAAATAATCAAAACACTACAGCCACAGGTCGTGGACGGGGTTGAAAACAACCCTGAACATGACAATTACTGCAAAACCAACATAAAAAGCCAGATTACAGTTTGTAAACGCACACAGGGACAACGACCTTAATTTTTGGAGACATGTCCTGTGGTCTGATGAAACTAAAATTGAACTGTTTGGCCATAATGACCATCATTACATTTGAAGGAAAAAGGGGGAAACTTGGAAGCTTGAGAACACCATCCCAGCTGTGAAATAGAGAGGTGGCAGCATCATGTTTTCGGGGTGCTTTGCTGCCGGACGGACTGGTGCACTTCACAAAATAGATGGCATCATGAGGGAAAAACTTCATGAGGAAATATTGAAGCAACATCTCAAGACGTCAGCCAGGAAGTTAAAGCTTGGGCGCGAATGGGTCTTCCAAATGGACAATGACCCTAAACATACTGCCAAATTAGATACAAAGTGGTTTAAGGACAACAAAGTCAATGTTTTGGAGTGGTCATCACAAAGCCCTGATCTCAATCCCATAGAAAATTTGTGGGCAAAGCTGAAAAGACATGTGTGAGCAAGGCACCTGACAAACCTGACTCAATTCCACCAGTTCTGCCAGGAGGAATGGGCCAAAATTTCAGCAAACTATTGTGAGAAGCTTGTGGAAGGATGCCCAAAATGTTTGAACCAAGTCATGCAGTTTAAATGCAATGCAACCGGATACCACGGAAATGTATGTCATCTTCTGCCTTTGAAGAAAATAAGAATAAAATAAATCTTTAAAAAAAAATCTAAAAATAAATGAATAATTTTGGTAACTTTAACTGACTTAAAACAGGAAAAGTTTAGTCTGATTTAATGTCAGTCAGTGAGAAAAAAATAGTTGTCTTTTTATACAGTGTATATAAACTTCTGGTTTCAACTCAATGTTCAGAAAGATTTGCTGTTGTCCACCAGCCATTGTTAAAGCACATATTTTCCTTGAATCAGCCTCTTTCACTTGCTTGTTATTGAACTAACGTCCAGTATTTACATTCCATTTACCATCTTGTTCTAGGAATCTTCAGATGACGCATAGTGTCAGAGGAATGCATTATGTTGTGCAGCTTCAGTAGAAACGGTAGGGTGTGTTGTTTTAATCAGTCTGGGATCATGAATTAGAGAAGTCAGTTAACTGCTAGCTTGTTAGCTAGCTAGAGCTGTAGCTCTGCTTTTGTTTAATTCTCTTAACTACCTTCCTACAAACATGTTCAGATGAAGTAGCAGCAGCAAACATTGTGTTATCAGGCTTCGGGAGAAACTGTACACTGTGGGCATTTAATCTGAGGTTTGGGTTATTAATTTCAAAAAATGAGCTAATGCAGCATATGGAGCTAACTATTATCATGAACCCTGAACATAAGAACAGTTTCTGGGTTTGAAAGTCTGTCACTGTTATCTGTTGCAAAGTTTTTATGTAAAGGGACAGAACTGTCATGTATGCCCCTCCGGGGCAAAAACAAACCCAGGCGTTTAACTGCAATTCAGGCATTTATTAAAGGAAAGAACAGAAAAAGTCCAAAAATAACTGTGCAGATACTGCCAAACAATGTAATCACAGAAAAACACACAGATGACTCTCCAGAACTGAGGAATCTCTGGAGAGTGAAGGAGGGGGAGACTGACCATGGATAAGAGTTCAGTCCAAACACTATCGTGAGTGCCGCAAGGACAGAGTGCAAGGGCAGTGTTTAAATTACATGGAATACAAACAAGCAGCAGGTGCGAGAGCTGAGCTGGCAGGAACTAATTGCATAACTGCTCCCAGCTGATGAGAGGGCAGACTGAGAGCAGTGAGAGGGAAAGTGGCAAGTGTCCTAAAACACAATCACTCACAGCTAATGAACTGAAACAGACTGTGATGCTGTGTTCGAAATGCTCACTCCGTCCCCATATAATGTACTATATTATGAATCAGCCATCTTGTAGAACTGTTTGAAATCTTAAATGAAAATTTCATTCACTACATAGTACACTCAAAATATCCCACAATGCATTTTGAAAAGTAGTGTACAACGGATGGTCACTACATGAGCCAGTATATCCCATAATGCAATGCGCAGCCAACGGAGCAGTGAGAGGAGAGCTTCACACCACAACATAATCTACCTTAAGGTATTTATATTTATTAGTTCAGCAAAAACAATTTGATTTAATACATATTTACTACAAATTACATGCAGGTATTCATTTTTTTTTACCATCGTTAGTCTGTTAGGCTTTACTGTCTCACGTGATGATGTCATTAACCGTGCCGCAAAAACAAGCCAGTAGTGTCCGAAAGCTGTTAATTTTATTGTTATATTGAGTTTACTATATAGTCCACTATATCTAAATTCATTATATAGCGAGTAGGGTGGGAGTGAGTGAGTGAACAATCCGAACATGATCTGAATGAAAGGTGAGTGTGTCTGGGAACAGAGGAAAGAGGCTCATGTCATAACAAACTAACAAGAAAATAATAATAGACAGAAAAACACTCAAAACTACAAGGGGAGTCTGAGCACTGGCTCAGACTAATGACAAGAACATGTTACTCCTACCAACACTCTGGAAAGTAATACCATGATGTAATTCCATCACCATCCAAAAAGGGAAGGCTCCATCCATCCATCCATCTTCTACTGCTTTTCCGGAGGTCTGGGTCGCGGAGGCAGCAGTTCAAGCAGAGAAGCCCAGACTTCCCTCTCCCCAGCCACCTGCTCCAGCTCTTCAGAGAGGATGCCAAGGCGTTCCCAGGCCAGCTGGGAGACATAGTCTCTCCAGTGAGTCCTGGGTTTGCCCCGGGGTCTCCTCCCAGAGGGACATGCCTGAAACACCTCAAGTGGGTGGCGTCCAGGAGGCATCCTGATCAGATGCCCATACCACCTCAACTGGCTCCTTTCAATGTGGGGGAGCAGCGGTTCTACTCTGAGCCTCTCCCGGATGACTGAGCTCCTCACCCTATCTCTGAGGGTGAGTCCAGCAAGCCTACGAAGAAAGCTCATTTCATCCACTTGTATCCGCGATCTTGATCTTCCAGTCATTACCCAAAGCTCATGACCATAGGTGAGGGTAGGAACGTAGATTGACTGGTAAATCAACAGCTTTGCCTTAGAGCTTAGCTCCCTCTTTACCACAACAGACCGGTACAACATCCGCGTCGCTGCTCCGATCCATCTGTCAATATCTCACTCCATTCTCCTCTCACTCCTGAATAAGACCCCAAGATACTTAAACTCCTCCACTTGGGGCAGGAGCTTGTCCCCAACCCAGAGAAGACAATCCGCCTTTTTCCGGCTGAGGACCATGGACTTGGACTTGGAGGTACTGATTTTCATCCCAGCCGCTTCACACTCAGCGGCAAACCGTCCCAGTAAGACCTGTAGGTCATTGCTGGATGAAGCCAGCAAGACCAAATCATCTGCAAACAACAGAGATGAGATCCTGTGGTCACCAAGCATGACACCCTCCGTTCCCTGGCTGCGCCTAGAAATCCTGTCCATAAAAATTATGAACGTGATCGGTGACAAAGGGCAGCCCTGGCGAAGTCCATCTCTCACTGGGAATGAGTCCGATCGAGTGTTGGCAATACGAACCAAACTCTCACAACGGTCGTACAGAGACCGAATAGCTCGTAGCAACAAGCCCGATACTCCATACTCCCAAAGCACCCCCCACAAAAAACCACGAGGGACACAGTCGAATGCCTTCTCCAAGTCCACAAGACTTATGTAAACTGGTTGGGCAAACTCCCATGAACCCTCGAGGATTCTTGAGAGGGTAAAGAGCTGGTCTGATGTGCCACGGCCAGGATGAAAACCACATTGCTCCTCCTGAAGCCAAGGTTCGACCAACGGCCAGACTCTCCTCTCCAGTACCTTGGCATAGACGTTCTCAGGGAAGCTGAGGAGTGTGATCCCTCTAAAGTTGGAGCACACCCTCCGGTCCCCTTTTTTTGAAGAGAGGAACCACCACCCCGGTTTGCCATGCCAATATTGCAGAGGGGTGTCAACCATGACAGTCCTACAATATCCAGGGCCTTGAGGTACTCAGGGCGAATCTCGTCCACCCCCAGGGCCAGGCTACCAAAGAGATTTTTAATCACCTTAGCGACCTCAGCTCCTGTGATAGGCAAGCTGTCTCCCTCATCCACAAGCCCTGCTTCCTCTGTGGAAGGCGTGTTAGTGGGATTGAGGAGATCCTTGAAGTATTCCTTCCACCGCCCGACGATATCCCCAGTCGAAGTCAGTAGTGCCCTATTCGCACCATACACAATGTGGACTGGGAGCCGCTTCCCCCTCCTGAGCCGCTGGACAATTTGCCAGAATCTCTTCGAGGCCAACCGAAAGTCTTGTTCCATGGCCTCACCGTACTCCTCCCATACCCGAGTTTTTGCTTCAGCAACCACCCGAGCTGCACTCCACTTGACCTGCTGGTACACCTCAACTGCTTCGGGAGTCCCACAAGCCCACCAAGCTTGATAGGACTCTTTCTTCAGCTTAATGGCCCCCCTCACCACTGGTGTCCACCACTTGGTTCGGGGGTTGCCACCACGAGATGCCCCGACGACCTTGTGGCCGCAGCTCTGGGCAGCTGCTTCAACAATGGAGGTGGAGAATATGGCCCATTCAGACTCCATGTCTCCAGACTCCCTCGGAATGTGGTTGAAGTTTTACCAGAGGTGGGAGTTGAAGACCTCCCGGACAGGGGCCTCAGCCAGACGTTTCCAGCACACCCTCACTATACGTTTGGTACTGCCAGGTCTTCCATAGGATCCAACTCACCACCAGGTGGTGATCAGTTGGCAGCTCTGCACCTCTCTTTACCCGAGTGTCCAAGACATACATACGGTTGCAGGTCTGATGACATGATAACAGAACATGGTGTCTGTTATGGACAAACTGTGGTTAGCACAGAAGTTCAGTAACTGAACACCCCTCGTGTTCAGATTGGGCAGGCCGTTCCTCCCAATCCCCCCCCCCTCCAGGTTTCACTGTCGTTGCCCACGTGTGCCATGAAGTAGGACAATAGAGTCTCCAAGAGGAGCACTCTCCAGCACCCCAGTCAGAGACTCCAAAAAGGGTCGGTACTCTGAACCATCATTTGGTATACTGGCACAGATGATGGTCAGGACCTATTTCCCAACCCGAAGGCACAGGGAAACAACCCTTTTGTCCACCGGGGAAAACTCCAATATAGAGGCAGCAAAGTGGGGGGATACAAGAATACCCACCCCTGCTCATCACCTCTTGCCTGGGGCAACTTCAGAGTAGGCCAAGCTCCAGCCCCTCTCCAGGAGACTGGTTCCAGAACTGGAGCTGTGTGTTGAGGTGAGGCCAAGTATGCCTATCCGGTATCTCTTAACCTCATGCACCAGCTCAGGCTCCTTCCCCACCAGAGAGGTGACATTCTGCATCCCAAAAGTCAATTTAGGAAGCTTGGGATCAGACCGCCAAGGTCTCTGCCTTTGACTGCCACCTGATCCACATAGCACAGGACCCCCTTGGTCCTTCCTGCAGGTGGTGAGCCCACTGGAGGGCGGGCCCATGTGATTCCTTCTGGCTGAGCCCAGACGGGTCCCATGGGCGGAAACCCAGCCACCAGACGCTAGCCATTGAGCCCCTCCCCCAGGCCTGGCTCCAGGGTGGGGCCCCGGTAACCCGATACCGGGTGGGGTACACTGAATCCTTGTTCTAGCATTCACCATGAGAGTCTGTTGGATCGTTCTTAGTCTGGCCCTTCACCCAGGACCAGTTTGTCTTGGGTGACCCTGCCAGAGTCAAATTGCCATGGACAACATACTGTATCTCCTGGGATCACTGGGGCACACAAATCCCCCACCACGATAAGGTGACAATCCATGAGGGGGAAATCTACTGTGATAATATTTTAACTCAAATTGCCCACCTCTAGGTTGCACCTGCAGTTGTATTTTAGGAGTCTCTCACCTATCACTTATTTTCCTGTTCGCAGCGGGCTGAAAACATACTTGTGCATGCAGGGAGGAGAAAGTCAAACAGTCGAAGAGTCATAGAGCTGCTACAGCATTAGCGAAGCCTGCCTAACCTTCACATTAAGTTACACGCCACAAACCATAAGTAATTCAAATGCTGTTCAGGTTGAATGGAGAAAAAAGGAAGCTTTGAAAATAAGATTTCTTTTCAAAATAAAAGGGAGAAGAATGTCAATAAATTTAAGTTTGTTTCTGAAATTTGAAGTCATTATATTTATAAATTGTAGTGAATAATATTTATTCATAAAATAATATTAAAAAAATATGACAGTTAATAAATAATTTCAATAATTCTGTATACTAGCAAAAAAAAGCAAAAGTTCAAACCTAACCAGAGGCAAAATGCTCAATTATTTGTGATGTTAATTTGAGGCTTCCTAACTCACAGTCATCTTATCTGACTTTCTTCTTTCCTGATTTATCTCCATCTCTCCCTTGCTCTGTATTGCCTCATTCTGCTGAGTTTTCAACTTTTTACTGACGCCATTTGACATTTCCTGTATAAACACATTCCATTAAGAACTTCTGTATAAACACATTCCATTAAGAACGAGTTACTTTCCTTCCCTCTCTTAAGGTCAAAGGTGTTAAACTAGAGTTCTGCAATACTGTCCAAACACAAGCACTGCTCCTTATTGTCATGTGATATGGAATCCCCCTGCTCTTTCATTATGGCTGCTCACCGAAATGCCACTAAATGTGACATTTAGACTGTTTGAACTGCTGTTTCATTTCTGCCAAACGGGTTTTGAATTTATATGATTAAATCATGGTGGTCATTCTCTGTGTGTGTTCAAGTCTATTAATATCCCAGAAATGTTGAATTAGATTCATTGATGGATTTGAATGCCATTCCCAGTCAAGCTAAAACATCAGTAACTGAATCATTAAACATTACTTTTTAATGGAATAGGAGTGGTACTATTTTTCCTGGTTATTTGCTGTAAGAGACGGTGAATCACTTCTTATCAATGTGGGCCTTAGAGTAAGAATAAATCACACTTGGCAAAAAAACAACTAGTATCTGCCTTTTATCTTTTGTAAAACCGAATAGTATCTGGATTCAGTCTCTGCTTAACTGACTCTGTGATGGACACATGCCACCCTGGTGGACATGTGACTTTTTTGCACTCTGGGCTAGAATCATGTGCAAGCTTTAAAAATTGTGCACTCTGAAACTGAAGCATGACACATGGAGCCTTTGTCTTGAGCAGAATTACACAACAGTTAGTTCCGACCGAGCAATTTGATTGGACAATAGGGATTCCAGGAGTTACTATAATCCGTGATAATTGCACTCCAATTTCGCTGGATACGTATCACTTCGCTTCAAAGGTGTTCTAGTAACGTTAATTACTAACAGTATTTTTCTATCAACTCTGACAATTGCAGTACTGTTTTTCATACCTTAATTTCCACAGTGAAGCGCTGTGTTTGAAAAGAAGTTTTACATCCGTGACCTGGAAGTCCCACCCTTTTGCAAAGGTCTATTTCCATCTACCTGGTCATTTTAAGATCATTAAGCAAGTTTCACGTCTGTTTAAAAAAAATAGGCAGTGCTAGAGTTTGTTTATTGTCTCGATTAACAAACCACAATACCTTTGTGGTGATGGACTCTTTGTTTATTCTGAAAATGCAAAGAAAAGTGAGCCAAATGTTCTAAATCGCCAGCATGTTCTAAATCGCTAGCATGCTACTAGCTTTTGGCGACTGGTGTTGGGTATGTTTTGATCTGGGATTTTCCGAAGTATCGACTTAACAGATATGTTTTATAAACACTTACTACTTTTGCACTTGACAGTATTTAAGTTGTTTACATGTGTGTGAAATGACAGTAGATGTCTTCATACTGATGGAGATGTTTAGCTGCAGTTACTGGCGAGTGGCTACATTCAGAAGAGACTATTTTTTTCTCAGCTGCACAAAATAGCTGGTTAAACAAACATATCATAATATTTTGTCCAGTATTGCTGTCATTTAATAAATTGTGCTTGTGGAACTGCTGTATAAAAGCAATATTACTGTTATGAGTGGAATTACCTCTCAGTTGACGAGGCCAGGTGCACAGTAGAACTCAGCTTTATTTAGGGCTGGCAACACAGTACACAGCCACATGGCAGGGCATCAGCAAAAAAGGCTGGATGAAGATGCCCGCTGGTATTTATAGGGGCGGTGCAGTGGCGGAAGAGGAAGTGGCCGCCACTACACCGCTCTCCATAATAAAACCCCACATCACATTTTCACCCCCTGTAGAAAGTCCAAAACCACACATACAACTGAAACCTTCCCAAATTTAGGACCCGACTCACGCACTAAGAAAACTAGAACTAAAGCTATTAAATGGCCTAACACATTCGCACAACAAACCTAAGCTAGGGGGGACGGGTGGACTACCATCCCACCCCATATGGCAAAGTGGGTTATTCTGCCACCTGTAATCATCTAAAAAGTCCATAAAACTCAGAACATTGCCTTGTTTCCTAAGATAAAAGCACAGAACAATAACAGCATATACCTTATATCAAATGTTTTTTTTTTCAGGTAAAACATAGGCTAGTGTCAACAACTAACACCACAGAGAGAGAGAGACTCATAAAACACTCTCTCTCTCTCTCTCTCTCTCTCTCTCTCTCTCTATATATATATATATATATATATATATATATATATATATATATATATATACATACAGTATATACAGTATATATATATATATATACACACACAGAGTTTATCTTCCAGTACCAGTGTGTGCATGTGTGTGAATGGGTGGATTACAGGATCTGTAAAGCTCTTTGGTCATCCTAGATGAGAAGAAAAGCGCTATATAAGTGAACGCCATTTACCATTTACCATGTTATCATGCAACAATAATCTGCAAATGCTCCCAACTACAGCCAGTATGATTTTTAAAAAAAAAAAAAAACATGCAAACATACGAACGTTGGAGCTTTTTTTTTTTTTTTTCCCTTCTTTTTTTTCTCACAAATTCACATTACTGTCCATTTGGCAGAAAGGGGTAGAACTGGCTTGTGGGGGACCCCGGGCAGCCCCTCAGTAGACCCGCCCCTGGAAGCAGCATGCCTCCAGGATCGCAACTGACCTCATAGACGAGAGTGCCTCTTCTCTTCGCCATCAACCACCTCTTTCGTCCAGACCCGCCATCTGAAGCTCCTCCCAAATATGCCGCAGCTCATTGGCGTGTCTCCACAAGCCATCCGACAGCTGGAAATAAGCTGCGCCCCGCTTAGCCACGATGCGCAGCCGCTCCTGGTGACCCTCTGACTGTCGTTTGGCCCACATCCACCGTGGATGTCCCTCTCTACGAACCCGGACCAGGTTTGTAACTCTCAGAGGAGCTCTGCTCGGCCTGCAGTGTTGCTGATCGGCAAGCGGTCCCTCCGTGCCTGTCGGCCTGGCCCCGACTTCTTGTAAGGCTGCTGCAGGGGTCGCTGTTGTAGCTCCAGATCCTCCAGCCCACTGTGGCCGTGCTCCGGAGGAAACTGGGGCTTGCTCGTCGGTGTCACTCACTGATGCAGGCGCCTCGCCGCCACGCTCAGCACCCTCTTCCACGGTACTCCGAGCACTGGCACTGAGACCCTCCTCCATCGAACCTGAGTGAAGCTGGTCCTGCTTGACCGCCGTGGTGCCTGGTAAATCTTCTCCCCACACCGCGTTGTCCTCCACCATCGGAACCAGGCAGTTCCGCTGGCCACAACCAGTCCATTCTTCCCAAGTGTCGTCTCTAATGGTGAACCCCAGTCCATAAAACAGGTCACAGCCCATGATGTTGTCACCTCGGGACGTCACGTGGAACGTGCAGTCAGCCATCACCGCTGACTTGTACTGAGCCGTTAACTCCGATGTTCCAACCGTGCACAGTCTGCCACCTCCATAACCATAGAGCGATGCTGGGTTATCTCTTATTTTGTAGTGGAGGGAAAAATTTCCTCACCGTGGCCCAATTTAATAACAATCCCTCCGCCCCCGTGTTGATCAGCAGCAGTACCTCCTCACCATCCAGCGTCACCTTGCAGAACTTTTTTTTTCCCCTTGTCCTGTCAGGCAGCTAGGTAAACAGAACAGAGATCTGTCACCCTTATTGCGCCAAAACAGGTTTACTTTGCCAAAAGGAGCTTTATACAGTACCAAACTATGTACTGTATATTGCTTTAAACTCCTGTAATAACTTTTAATACTTTTTTAAAATTATTTTACCCATGGAGGACCCGACAGGATGGGGAATAGGGAATAGGGAAAGGAAGTGTGTGGGGGGAAAGAAAAGGGAGGGGAACAGACAAAAAGACAAACAAACCAATAACTAAAACAAACAGAAGACAAACTGCTTCTTCGCCGAAGATGTCTCAACAGGAGTCTGGTATCTGCACCTGTTAAAAGAGAGACATTTGTACGTGTGCATACATATGAGAGCTTGCACAAAATAAGTGTGCGCATGTGAGTGGTTTTTCAAGAAGCGTACGAAGAAGGGGGCTGGTCGCAGCAACTCCCATCCCCCCTGGGAACCCCGAGCAGGCAAGGCAGCACCACCAACCCCCACAGGGCACAAATGCCCGAGGTCAGCAAGCCCCAGGAAAGCCAGGCATCTGCCCCTGGAGGGACGATCGAGTGAGGCCAGGCGGCTGGTGAAGCGGGCCCACCCCCCCGGGCCCGCCAGCACCCTCACCCCCCGGGCCGGAGACCGGCCTGCACCCCCCAGTACAAGCTCTCCCAGGCACCCCCCCAGCAGGTCCACCCCCCCAACACCACCACCCCATGCCCAAAGAAGTCCACCCCGCCCAGGGGAGCCCACATAGCCAAGAGGCACTACCCCCTCAATCCAGCACCTCCCGACATGCAAAGCGCCACACAAAACTGACCCACCATCATCATCTCCATTCATCACTCCCTCACTCTTGCTTACTTTCTTATTCAGTCCCTCTTTCACTCCCTTGCTTGTATCTATACATTCAGCAGCACCCAGGGATTTCGACAACATGACGGGTCCCAGGTCCCCCACTGGGCCCCCAAGCCCGCAGCAGGAAGAGGGCAACAGGGGTGGGTGAAGACCCCCCCCACACACACAAAACATGGTAGATGTGTGTCGGTTGTATGATGTGATTGTGTGTAAATGTGTGGGCTACCATAGTGCAGTTAAAATTGGGGGGATGAGGGTTGGAGCACCACTAGCCACTGCGACAGGCAGCAGAGCCCTCATCCCTCCAAGCCCTCAGTGTCTAAAATGCAATTAAAATTGAGGTGAGGGCAGCCCCACCGCGCAGCAGAGGTATCCCCTTCATCGACACAGTGCAGCACACCCCACCCCAAAGCCCTAAATGTATCCAAGAAGATGTATATTCTACCCAAAATCGGGGGGGGGGGGGGTAAGACTGGGAGGGAGGTGGTCCAAAAGCGAGGCTGCCCCCCCCCCCCCCCAGAAGCCAGCTTGCAAATTGGTTCATGAGGCCACCCACTGCCCCCAGATTTCAACCCAGGGTGAGGGCCGCCAGGCCGAGCAGCCCAGGACCCACCAGCGTTGCACCCTGTTGCTCCCAGCACCACAAACCTGATGGAGCAGCCACACTCATTCCCACTCATCTTGCACACACAAACATGCACAACAACAATAGTCACAATAGTGAACAATGGGCCAGACCCACATGGCGCCCCACACGCCAAGCGACACCCCCTAGCGCCCACCACAAGCCCATCGACCACCCACCCCATACGCACACCGACAGCAGCAGGCTGCCCCTTAGCCACAGCCACCCTGGAGCAGCCTGACAGCAACACGGCCACCAACCCGCGCCAATAGCTGCCCCAACCACCCCCGAGCACCCATACACACTCGCCGCCAATGACACCAGGGGCAATGCGACAAAGCGCCCCACCCCATGACGCAACAGCAGGTAGGCTGGGACAAGCAGGCCCCGAATTGCCAACCCCCATGCCACTAGATGGACCGCCCCACCCCCGCCACCCAACGAAGTTCTCCTACCCATACACACATCCTCCACCCCCACCCAACCATCCACAGGTAACCGCACCCATACACACACACACCCCCGCCCACCCTCATGTGCACACATACACACACACTCACCATCACACATGCCCACCTACACCCACACAGAACTTGAACCTTTTGGTACTCAGAGACACCGCATGGACAGCTGTCGGGGTGGGTGAAATAGTTTTTCTCCATGGGCTCTCTGAGTCGGACATACGACACTCACTGGCATAATGGTTCAAGCAACCACACTTGCTACAGCGTTTCCCTCTCGCCGGGCATTTCCTAGCCTTGTATTGGTGCTTTGTGGACCCACAGTCCATACACAAGGGTTTTCTCAGGGCAGACCTCAGGTTGATAGTGTTGGTTTTCGCGTTCTTGCTGGTCACGCTGTCCTCGCTATCAGGGTCCGCTACTAATGCTGTGGCGGTAGGTCCTAGCTGCCGTTGTGATTAGCGCCACTTTAGCTCTGAAGCTAGCTTGTCTATGGTCTCCACTTGGAGAGCTAGCTCAACAGCCTTGGCTAACGTCAGGCCACTCGGCGCCAAGAGCAGCCTAGCTCGTAAAGCATTGCTGGTTGTGTGCTCTGCCAGCTGGTCACGTACCATTCCCTCCTCCAATGGCCTGAAACAGCATTCGCTAGCCAGCTGCCACAGGTCGGCAACAAACTGGTGGACAGGCTCACACACTCACTGGTGTCGTTGTCTGAACCGAATCCTCCGGACGGTGACGTTTTCCGGGGTGTGGAAATGGTGCGCTAGCAACTCAGCCACATCCTTGTATGAGTCGGTAGCTGCAAGTGTATGCAGGATACGCTGGCCCTCAAACCCCAAATTACGCACCAGAAGCGCACATGAAGAAGAGGAAGTGGCCACCACTACACCGTTCTCCATAATAAAACCTCACATCACAATTACACTCGAGTTCGTTACGGTATCATGAATATACGGACTCCAGCAGGGTGTGATACTCTTGTGCCCTCCACTACACAAGGCTCTCCAGTCAGTCTCTGGGGGTCTGCAGAAACTCGGATTCTCCAATACGGACTCCCACTCAGTCTAAAAACCTGACCTATGAGCAAGGTCATAATAGAATTACACTTGTCCTATTAACTGGCTGTAAACATTACTGGTTACAGCATCAAACTGAGTGTAGCAACTTTTCACCAATCTGTCGTACAGCTTTAAATCATAACATTCATATTCTTTTCTCTGAACACATTTGGAAACCCAGTAATTAGTTTCTGAGCTCATAGTTTTGACACATTTAGTGCATGAAAAATATCTATGTGCAGTTTTAACATTCACTTATTACTATAAGACACAACAGTGTAACAGTATTTTAAACACTTCATAAATAAAACACCCTCACGCACTTACTTTTCTCTCAAACTAAGGACAGGTGTCACTTTCAGACACCCAAAGTGCTTTTTTATCAGTGCACGTTGGTTTACATTGCACTAATTAGCTGAATGCTACACAGTGTAGCACGTGCTGTTAGGTTTAGCGCGGCTACATCAGTGGTTTTCACTGCATCAATTAGCAAAACAGCACGCAGTGTAACATGTGTGATTAGCATTAGCACTGCTATAATTCGGTAAAATGATGCACCAAAGTCTATTCTCACAGGCCTCAGCACTCGAGCAGAAATGGCAACCTTCTAGAATTTTCCCCGCTCTTTCAGTCAGCTCCGCTCCAATGCGTCTCAGCATGTAGTCTGACTTGCCTTTGAGAATCAACCAGAAACAATTAACAGGAAGTTGTCAGAGCTGGAAATGATCTAGTTGGCCAACAAAACTAACAAAATAAACTAAAAAAACATCCTTTCTGAATTCCAATTTATGACCATCAATCCACATTTTATTTTTAATTAGTTTTATAATTTATTGTATTTAAATATTTATTTATTTATTTATTATTAGTCATCATAGTTCACTTATTTATGTATTTATTCATCATTTCAGTCATTAATCAATTTATTTATTAGCCATGAATTTACTGTGGGTTACACTATACAGCTACTAACAGCCCCCTTTAAAGTTGCTTTCACACTAAAATCACTGTGTAATCACTGGTTTTCTAAACAGGGGTGAACCCAGCAACAGTTAGCCGTCAGTTCCTTTCCCACTGTGAGCAGAGAAGGGTCTGATCGCTGTTAAACAAGTTTGCATTCCTGTTTTTTTCTCTGGTACATGCCAAATTTGATGTTAACAACTCTATGCAGTTACTAACTCTATGACAGTAATGTTGACACCTATGTTGGAATCTTGGATTGAACACCCATACCGACCTTTCCCAAGCAAAAAAAACAAAGAAAACACGGATGTTGGGAGTTTAAGTGAATCAGTGGGAAAGGAGCTCAAGAGTGCTTTCACACCTTCAGGTTTTAGTTTGTTTCAGTTGAGCTCGAGTTCATTATCTCCCGCCAGTCAAAGCCCAAAGGGAGATTCAGGGCTTAAAGTTTTCTGGCACCATGCCGGATTTCTGGCGTGTGCTGTTTTTTTTTTTTTTTTGGTTTGTTTTTTTTTTGGGGGGGGGGGTTGCCAGGAAATTTACTTCCTATTTCTGTACACAGAAACTCTTTTTGTCCAAGCTGTCTGCAATGGTGGATGAATAATGCTCAAAATAAACAGTCAGTTCTGCATAGTTTTAGTTCTTTTAAGATATTTAGAGCAGTGAATATAGTATTTGGGATGGCGGAACGGATTAAGCTTGTGCGCTCCACTGATCTCTATAGAAAACCTGGATAGCTCACGTTCCATTAGCGAGTACAGAGCTGAGTGAAGCCACCTGGCCACCATATTAGGGAGGGAATTGAGTTGACATTATGTTTAGCAGCTGTTGATTTCTATAGTTCACCAGTTGCACAAGATTATAAGCTGTGTCTCCATACCAAGAAGTTCAAAATCTGTTAATTTTTTGGGAAGTTATTGAGGTAAAACTGGCACCATTTACTACTAAACCCATTCATTCTCCACTGACTCACTGAGTGTACTAATATGGCAGCCCGGTGGCTTCACTTCTGGTGGCCAATGATTTATCCAGTTTTTCTGTAGAGATCAGTGGCACGCTCCTAATCGTAGTGACAGCAAGAGTGAGTAACTGGAAATGTGACTCTTTCATCCTTCAGCATACACACAAAACCTTTCATACATTCTGTAGGATGGAGAGTAAGTTTTTGAAGCCTGGGCAAGATGTCCTAAAGGATTTAAAAACAAGTGGCGCTGGGCATGGATTGAAGAAATGGGCAGAGATGGAAGGCTTTGGGTAGCTGGTGTAAAAAATTAAAGAATCAGGAGCTTGTTTCTGCACGTTGTGCTCGAAATAATGCAATTTAGAGTATTGGATACAGTTCACTGTTGCTGTTTACAATTTGTTATTAAAAATTCATGGTGCAAATGTTGCACATTCCATTAAAAAATAATAAATCAATGGCCTTTTCCATATACCCTTTAGTGAATGGTTGCTAATCAAATCTTATTCCACCAGTGAATTAGTTCCTTTGACTGTTTCACATACCCTTATTCATAAATTTCATGTTATAGACTGTAGGTCATTCTGTATATAATTATATAACTTGATAACAACAGCATCCTAAATGTTAGATGTTTGCACCATATTAGAGTGAGATGGAGTATCCTTGGTATTGCTGTTTCAAACAGTCCACCATAATCTAGTCTGAATTTATCAATGGGTATGGCAGATACATTGCTAGCTAGTTTCAAGGAAAATCATTTTCATATATATATATATATATATATATATACACTACCGTTCAAAAGTTTGGGGTCACTTAGAAATTTCCTTATTTTTGAAAGAAAAGCACAGTTTTTTTCAATGAAGATAACTTTAAACTAATCAGAAATACACTCTAATATCTAATATACATTGCTAATGTGGTAAATGACTATTCTAGCTGCAAATGTCTGGTTTTTGGTGTAATATCTACATAGGTGTATAGAGGCCCATTTCCAGCAACTATCACTCCAGTGTTCTAATGGTACAATGTGTTTGCTCATTGCGTCAGAAGGCTAATGGATGATTAGAAAACCCTTGTGCAATCATGTTAGCACAGCTGAAAACAGTTTAGCTGGTTAGAGAAGCTATAAAACTGACCTTCCTTTGAGCAGGTTGAGTATCAGGAAAAAATTATTATTTCAAATACAAATCATTATTTCTAACCTTGTCAATGTCTTGACTATATTTTCTATTCATTTTACAACTCATGGTGGTAAATAAGTGTGACTTTTCATGGAAAACACAAAATAATTGTCTGGGTGGCCCCAAACTTTTGAACGGTAGTGTATATATATATATATATATATAATAGATATGTGTGCTGTGACCCTGCCCCCAGAAAAAAAGTTCAGGCTCAGGATTTTATTTTGCTTTAACCCCTGGGGATTATGTTATGGGTCAGCCTGTCCGCTCCACTTTTGTGAAATCAACTCCTCCTGTAGTTTTGTACTGATTGTTTTGAAACTCGGTACCATGGTTTGATATATACTGATGATGCGCGTATTGCAATTCAACTCACCAGATGAGGAAGTCAAAGGTCAGAGGTCAGATTTTCCCTAAATCTTCTCAATGCAATAACTACTGAAAGAAATGATGTAGGCTTTTCAATTTGATACAGTAGTTGTATCTAATACACTTCTTGGAGGACTTGCACCGTGACCTAACTATGGGTTTGGGGTCAAGGGGTCAAAGGTCAAAATTAATATTCCAGTTGCACTATGGTGAATGCTAAATTTACTATGACTATAAAACAAGTAAAGCTAGAACCACCAAACCTGGTACACAGGTTCACCTTGAGATCCTGACCTCTGACTATGAGTTTGGGGTCAAAAGGTCAAAGGTCAATGTTAATATTCCTTATGTCTTTATTCCTGTACAACAAGCAAAGCTAGAGTCACCAAACTTGGTACACAGGTTCACTCTGACACTTCTCACTACAGGTTTGGGGTCAAAAGGTCAAAGGTCAAGGTTGGCACTCCCTATGCTCTCTTACTATAGAATGTGTAAAGCTCTCTAGCTTTCATATCGATATGGCATTTCTATTCTGATTTTTCAACCACAGACATGTACAAAATCACCGTATGTAGTCACACATTCTGATGGATCACAGATTTACATGTAACCATGGCAAGGAAACTGACTTCCTGTGTTTACTTTTCTTGTTCTCATGGTAAAAGCATGTGGCCAATCAGAGGAGAGAACCTTCTCCCCTGCTTTTGGTCCATTTGAATTTTTTCCTGTGTGAAAGGGAACCAAACCAAGGAGAAAATAATGTTAAGTAACAAACTTATCAGCTGATTTGACCAAAGTAAAAGATTTAGGTGTGAAAGCACCCCAAGTCTGTCCTTCAAGTCCAGTGTTGTAGTATTTAGCAATTATTGCAATGTAACAGACGGCATCATCTCACTGTGGGGATTTGGAAACGAGTTATTTGCCCATTTTAGTGGGGTTAAAACTCCTGCATGTATGCACTAATTTCTGAGTGAAAAGGGTCTTGGTGAGATAATGGGGAGTGGGGTTGTGGGGGATGAGAGAGAGGTGGAAAGGACAAGTGAGTAAGATAATGAAATTCCCACTTGGCTTGTCTGTCGAACTGGCCACATTAATGAATGAGCAGAACTCGCCCAACACTCTGGAATTGAAGCAAACACACAATAGGCCTTCCCCTAATGACAAACCGGGGTGCAGGACGGCTTCAATTTGCTTCTGCTCTCCCACAGAGCTTGGCATTCAGTAGAGCGTCCCTTATTCAGAGAAAGCATCCACGGCAAAATAAAACTAGTGCCATCTGCTCCATCTCCTCTTGCTTCCCACCACAAAGCAGATGATTATCAACTGGAGCCTGCATTGCATCAGCGGAGCGCTGGAGCATCGCAGCCAGCCACCAAAATATCAACTGTCTGAATTTGGAAACTTTTGACAAGTTGCAGACTTCCTGTTTTGTGCTTTTGATCCTCAGAAATGTGCTTGTTCTGTACATGCTGACATTTTATGCAGTTCATTTTGAAATACCATGCTTAATTACATTTTACGTAACATTCTGAATAAGAGCTACTGTGTTCTCTGTTGTAGCAGAAATATTAGAGTAACAAAGGACTTCATACATCCAATAATAGTGAGTGCTTTAAAGGCTTCGAGTTAGCCTTTTTTTCCTTGGTTTCACAGACACATTTATAGCCAAAGGATAGCCAGAGACACTACGGGACACTAGAAACGGAGACCACAGGGGTCCATTCAAACCCGTCTGAGCTTCTCTTTATGAAGAGTGTGTATCTCAGCAGGCTGCTTTGTCACATGTGGCGTACAGCTAGCAGAGGAACACACTAATACACATCTACGTAATGTATGTGCTGATGCTGTCTTATGATGAATTTTCCCATGAATACGCTCTGTGTTGCTTTGTATGTTGTTGTCTGAAGAGATGCAATTAAGGGCTTAAAACCAGCAATTAATGCTACTTACTGTACAAGCATGGTATGTGGAGCTTGACTCAGGGCTTTTCTCCTTAGTGCCAAAAAGTGACAATGTTCTAGTGATTAATGAAAATAAGGGAACTGCACCGATGCAATTAGTAATGGGTTCCTTCTTTACAGTGAATGCACAGTGCTGTGAAAAAGTATTTGCCCCCTTCCTGATTTCTTATGTTTGTCACACTTAAATGTTTCACATCAAACCAATTTTAATATTAGACAAAGATAACCTGAGTAAATGAAAAATGCAGGTTTTGAATGATGATTTCTTTTATTAAGGGAAAAAAGCTATCCAAATCTATCTGACTCTGTGTGAAAAATTAATTACCCCCTAAACCTACTAACTGGTTGTGCCACCCTTGGTGGCAACAACTGCAATCAGGTGTTTGCAATTACTGGTAATGAGTCTTTTACAACACTGTTGAAGAATTTGGCCCACTCTTCTTTGCAGAATTGTTTTAATTCAGGCACATTGGATGACTTGAGCTTGAGGTCACAAACTGATAGCAGCATATTTTCCTTCAGGGTTTTCTGGTAGAGAGCAGAATTCATGGTTCCATCAATTACAGAAGATTGTCTAGGTCCTGAAGCAGCAAAGCAGCCCTAGACTATCACACTACCACCACCATGTTTGACTGTTGGTATGATGTTCTTTTCATTAAATGTTGTGTTAGTTTTATGCCAGATGTAACGATATGCATGTCTTCCAAAATGTTCGTCTTTTGTCTTGTCACTCCACAGAATTTTCCCAAAAGTCTTGGGGATCATAAAGATGCTTTTTGGCAAATGTGAGATGAGCTTTTGAGTTCTTTTTGGTAAGCAGTGGTTTTCACCTTGGAACTCTACCATAGATGCAATTTTTGTCCAGTCTCTCTTATTGTTGAATCATGAACACGTGTCCAATCTGAGGCAAGTGAGTCCTGCAGTTCTTCAGATGTTGTTCTGGGTTTTTGTTTCTCATCTGTTCTTGAATTTCATTAGATCGTGGCATGATGTGTTGCTTTTTGAGATCTTTTAGCCTACTTCACTTTGTCAGATAGGTTCAATTTAAATGATTTCTTGATTCAACAGGTCAAGCATTAATCAAGCCTGGGTGTGGGTAATGAAAGTGAACTCAACTTTCAAAAAAATTTGGTTAATCACAGTTAATTCATGATAGGGGGTGGCTGTGGTGCAGGTGTAGTGTGGCCGACTACTAATTAGAGGGTGAGGGGTTCAGTTCCCGCTCTGTCTGCAGTATTCATGTCAAAGTGTTCTTGAGCAAGACACTGAACCCCCAGTTGCTCCTGGTGGGTCAGACCAGCGCCTGTGTATGGCAGCTCCATCCTCATCAGTGTGTGAATGGGTGGATAGCAGGATCTGTAAAGTGCTTTGGTCTTCCAGAGATGAGTAAAATTCACTATGTAAGTGAACACCATTTACCATAGAACACGGCAGCAGTTACTTTTTTAGGTTTGGATAGCTTTTTTCCCTTAATAAATGAAAGCATCATTTAAAAACTGAATTTTGTATTTACTCAGGTTATCTGTGTCTAATATTAAAATATGTTTGACCTGAAACATTAAAGTGTAGCAAATATGCAAAAAATATGAGTTCAGGAAGGGGGCAGATACTTTCTCACAACACTGTCAGTGGATACTCTGTTGTAAAATATCCAGCAGCATGCCTCTTCAAGGTGAAAAAAAGTCTCCCTGTGTTGTGTTTGACTATTTGAAGTTGTGTCTTCATGATGAACTTAAGGGAAAATTAGTTTTGGGCTGGCAGGTTAAGGGAGTTGAAAACGGTTTGACTGTTAGACGTCTGGAGCTCTGAGCGTTTCACCCCATCGTCAGTGGAAATCATAGACAGACAGCATAAATGTTTCTGTAGTTGTCTACTACACTTTATGCACCCGTTCTTTGTCTAATTTTTTTTCTTTTGGAAATAACAGCAAACCAAAAAGACATTTCTAAGCACAAACATCAAATCCAACAAACACCCGTTGTTTCAGTCAAGAAGAAAGCATTCTCTTCTACAGAGATTGGGCCGGTCTCTTTAATCGTCACCCTCTCACTGTTTGACCATGTCCTGCCTGTCATTGTGCATACAATGTCCACCCATGTCACAAAATGGATTTTCAATAGAAAAGGCCCCCTTGCCTCCGCCCTAATCCGATTTACTGCCTATTTGTACGCCTTATAAAAACCTTTAAGTCTGCTGCTTGGGTTGGCCTGTCCTTTTTTTATGTCATAGACTGGAGAGACAGAGAGGAGATGAGGACAGGGACAGAAAGTGGAACAGAGTGGGGAAAAAAAAACTGGGATGAAAACATGGAGTGAGAGATTGTAAAGCAAGCAAGCAAGACAAGCAGACAGGAGGACACACAGCCACCGCATCGTCTTCACCGTCTTGCTGCTGCTGCTGTTTTTCTCCCAGACTGAGAGGCTTAAGCTGAATAGCTTGGGTAATGATTTATCTACCATTCATATGAAAAATGGAACACATGCCGACAGACAATGGCAGCAGTAAATGCAGACGCGCACAAAAACACGGCAACAAAAAAGGGAAAAGAAAGATTACAGACAAATCATATGAGGGGATTATCGGTGCCTCCATCCATGTCAGGAGGGATCGTACTACTAGGTGAGCTGAGACGATGGTAGGTTGCAGGGATTAGAGTCCACTGTGGGGAGGAGAAGGAACAAGATGGGCATAAAAGAAGAAGGCTGACCGAGCCCTCAAAGGGGGAGATTTTAGACAGGTCAAGATTTGAGGAAAGGAAGTGTGAGCCATAAAAGATACGCTTACTTATTTTGTAAAAACTGTTAAGGTAGAGAAAACTAACCCCATACAGACATACTGTGCTGTTTTTCCAGCTTCTCATTTTTATTCTTGGAACTTAGCAGAGTGATCTGCATTGTTCCACTCAGATATTCCTTGCTTATTTTTGTACTTTGTCTTTGTTATCCACTGTCTGATACAGAGCAACAGATAGGAGACTGTGTGTATTTTCCATATTAAAGGTCCTATTTGCTAAAACATGGTGTTTCAGTGGCTTTTAACCTTCTAAAATGCTATTGTGGGTCTTATGATTACTGTAGAAAATAAACTTTTTTTTTCACTTATATATTTACAGTATATTTATACACTCTGGCACATGCCAGTGTAGCTCTTCTAGGTTACATTTTCCTAAGTCATTAAAACATAATCCTGCCTTCAGTTTTAACCTATCACTGTCCTATGAGCTGTGATATCAATTCAGTCTATGCCCAGGGTTTCTCTGAGCCAAAGGCCCTTTAGCTTTAGAGCTAATATTAACAAAAACACTGCCCATATCATTAAAAATATTTTAATGGAGCCAAAACCTTTCTGTATCTATGTCTTTGGAGTCATCTTTGACATGTTCAGCTAATGAACCCAATGTCCAAACACAGAGGAGGCAGACTGACAAGGTTTAACAATAATTGTATTGCTTATGCATACTTAATGAGGAACTGAAAACTCTACAATGAGAGGAGAAAAGAGAGGCGAGTATGCTGAATGGAGAATATGACTATGAATTGTAAGTTTGCATTTTTTTTAAATTTTTTTTTTTTTTTTTACAGGGGACATTGTTACGTACGTGGTGAGTATTAAGTGGAGCTGCCCCTTCCTTGTCTGGATAGATGACGAACCAGTTTGATATGGAAGGTTGGGTGATCTGGAGAGGGCAGGAGAGGTACCTCAGGACTTACAGAGTGGACTTACAAGTGGATGAGAGGATTTCTGGGTTTATGGTTGGAGTTGGTCCAATCCACCAAGGAGAAGGGAGTATAGTTAGTTGTTGAGTGATTGAGGCTGAGGAGAAGACAAAGCAAGATGATTGAATTGCTGTGCTTACAATTTCTAGTGTCAGGACAGAGCGGAGGAGGATGCGCACAAGCACACAGGTCTGACACACGAGTAGAGACGCCAAGCTTCTGGCTACAGAGTCTCTGCCCCTTTTCAAGGCTGGAGCATATGAGACACAGGTGAATAATCAGAGCAGCTGGACTAAATCAGGTAATCAGCAGTGAAATGTGTGCACCAACTACTACAGACTTTACAGGTTATCAGTTACTGTTGGACCAAATCTGAAGATGCATCCGTAGCTGTTAGCATAGCATACATGCTGCCGAAATAGCGGAAAGCCATGTATGCTTTGCCATATATGATTGTGTCATTTATTAACTATTGGAATTGTTGCTGGTCTGCTTTTTGTACAAATGTAGCTTGTGGTGAGACAGTATAACTTAGAAGTTGGGTGTTTGCAGTTAGCTTAGTACCTTAGCAGTAGTGATGGCCAGATGAGGCTTTCTAGAGGACTTGAGGCCTTTCATCAAAGTGGCTTATATAGACGAGGCCTCATGTGAAACTTCATTTTCTCTCCCAGGCCATCTAGTGAACAAAATGTATGCAACATGCAGATTTTTGCAAGGGCATTATTGGTTTAATGTGTATTTTTTTCCATTTCAATAAATGCACTGTCTTTTAAGAAATATCAATGATCATAAGGCAAAAAAGAAATAATAAAACTCGGGTGACTACAGTAAATGTGCTTGTGGTACTTATCCATTTTTATTAAGAAATATCTTTTCTACAGTCTTTGGACTAAGGCAATTTCTTTTTTTTTTTTTTTTTAAGATTTTTTCTCCAGCTTTGGAGAATACTCTCTCAGAGCACAGAGGATGCAGGTGTGGAAAGGAAGGCTTCTGCAAGTTTGTACGGTGTAGGGTAGGCAAGTTTCTGTCTCTCCCAGTACATTCAACTCTGTCCTTATTGTCTTGCAGGGCACAATTGTGCCTCAGCATAATGATGTGTTATTGTTGTATCCAAGCTGTTTGAAACACAACAGACCCTTCACCATGCAAATAAAAATAAATTCTAAACAATGGCCCAGCTGGGCCTTGAGTCCCAACATCCCAGGTGAAGGGCAGGTGCGTTGCCTCTAAGCTACTACTTAGTCATAGCTGGTTGAGGCTTTCTTCGATGCTTGAGCCTTTCCATCAAAATGGTTCATATCGCAGAAGCCTCATGTGAAACTTCATTTGCTCTACTAGGCTGTATAGTTGACAAAAAGTATACAGCATGCAGATTTTTACAAGGGCATTATTGGTTTAATGTGTATTTTTCAATTTCAATAAATGTGCTGTCTTTTAAGAAATATCAATGATCATAAGGGAAAAAAAGAAAGATTAAAACTCTGGTGACTACAGTGAATGTGCCTGTGGTACATTCATACAGAACGCAATAGTGCCTCAGCACTCAGCCTTTTCAACAGTCATATACTGTCTTCCCCAGTATATTCATCTCTGTCCTTATTGTCATGTAGGGCACAATTGTGCCTCAGCATCATGATGTGTTATTGTTGTATCCAAGCTCTTTGAAACACAACAGACACATCACCTTGCAAATAAAAATAAGAATAATCCCACTGGGACTTGAACCCCAACTCTCCAGATGCTTTACCTCTAGGCTATCACTAAGTGATAGCCAGATAAGGCTTTCTTGAAGACTTGAGCCTTTCCATCAAAATGGTTCATTTTGACATAGCCTCATGTGAAACTTCATTTGCTCTACTAGGCCGTATAGTCAACAAAAAGTATACAGCATATAGATTTTTACAAGGGCATTATTGGTTTAATGTGTGTTTTTTCAATTTCAATAAATGTGCTGTCGTTTAAGAAATATAATTGATCATAAGGGAAAAAGAAATAATAAAACTGGGGTGACTACAGTGAATGTGCTTGTGTTACTTGGTGTGCTTGTACTACTTATCCATTTTTATTAAGAAATAATAAATTTTCAACAGTCTTATACTGTCTTTCCCAGTATATTCAACTCTGGCCTTATTCTCATGCAGGGCACAACAGCAATAGTGCCTCAGCATAATAATGCATCAGATTTATATAGCACTTTATCATAGACAGTTTACAAGTAGATACATTATGCATTCACTCCAGACAGACGATGGTAGTGGCAAGCTACTACTGTAGCCACAGCTGCCTTGGTGTAGGCTGACAATCTGCACCAACAGCCTCTCCAGCCACCACCAAACATTTATACCCAGTGTTATGGATACTGGAGGCAAGGTAGGTAAAGTGTCTTGCCCAGGGACACAACTGCAGGATGTCTGGGGAAAGCGGGATTCAAGCCGCCGACCATCTGGTTATTGGATGACCTGCTCTACCTCCTGAGCCACTGCCATCTTTGAAACACAACAGACACTTCACCTTGCAAATAAAAATAAAATTACAAGAATGACACAGCTGGGATTTGATCCCAGGCCTCCCACTTGTAGAGCAGATGCTTTACCGCTAAGCCATCACCTCAGCTACGATAAATATCCACTATTTGTGGAAAATACATCAATGGTAGAAATGCACTCAAAATGTTCCCAAACGGGAGAAGCCCATGTTTTTGGTGGTGCCTCCATCTGAAAATTGGCTGTAACAAATCCCTTACATAGTCAAACATTAACAACACAAAACGTGAGGGGCGGGGATTTCCATTGTGTATCGCTGCTCACTGTATTTCATGTTGCGTGCAAAATCATGAATGGCTTCCTGACCCAGTCACATGGCACGATATCAACACATACGTCAGCAATACACGCCTCGAAACATGCTTCGCCAAATATTTCCTGAATAAGCTCGGAGCACCCTCGAAGCTCCGGAGCCTGCCGTCCCGTCACTACTTAGCAGTGTTTGACTGGCCTTTACTGTGCTTCACATGGAGAAAAAAAACTTCCCAATCAGATAAGAGGCTCTTGAACGTTAATGAGCAGACATTTGATTAGGATGTCACAACTTAAAATTAATCCTGGAATCCCTGGCAATGGTAGAAAATGAGACCTTTATGGGTTTGTGTAATTTTTGCAATTAAGGTTCATGAGTTGGGGGGGGGCGCTCCAAAATTTGCGTGTTTAGTCTGAAGAAATATGACAGAACATAAGGAAAACTACACCAGTCCCATTTTAAAGCCTATCACTGCATATTTTTTGATATTCTTTGCATATAACCAGGTAAAAAAAAAACCTCAGACTGAGCCCGTTGACTGTATATATGGATATGGGAGTGTGGGTTGAGGTAAAAAGACAGGTTTGCTTCAAGCACTGGAGTTAACTGCTGCCAATCACCCTCCTTAACACTTAATATGGGTGTCGTGGTGCACGCGCGTGACTGCACATGCGTGTAGACACAGTGGGAGCACTATTGCTATTTGCATGAGGTTCACATTCATTAACAGTTCATACAAGAGCGTATAATTAAAAGCTTACTGTGTTTGTAATTACCCTGTAGCACCTGTTCCCCCACTACATGTCTCCTCTTCCCACAATGTAGCACCCGCGATCAAATTCTCTCATAGGTAATATGAAGGCTCAGGGGCACAATTTATTCTTTAAAGTTAGATGAGATTCATAAAGTTGAGATTTGACTCATTAAATCAGAAGAGTCATTAAATGAGATCAGAACGAGAATGAATGGGAATGTCGGGGCAGCCCAAAAGCAAGGCAAATGCAAATAGGGAAAGACACAAATATTTAAATGTGGCAAACACAATATTTATTCCATTGATGCATGAAGTAGGCAGCCTAATGGAACGCTAGTGTAACCGGAAGTGTAGTAAAATATTGCACATACAAGAATGTACAAACATGACACATAAATGTGCAAGTGTAGTTCTGTCTTAGAAGAAAAAAAGACAAGTGGACTGTTAGCCTCCCCTTTAAAGGGCTTTGCATCATAGATGAGATGTGAAGCAGAGTGGGATTTTCTTATGTTAGCTTTTCTAAAAAAAAAATAAGTCGGGGAAAAAGAAGTTTTCATTGTCAACTTCATTTTGTATTTCTGAAAAAAAAAAGTTGCTCAGAAGGTTCAAGACAGTGCTGAAGAAGTAAACTGGAACGCTGGTGGACTGATCTGTTGCATGTGGAGCCCTAGAAAAAAGGAAATGAGAAAAGAATAGTGGGGATAAGGGAATGGAGATAAGCTACAAGATGATGTTTCATTAGCAAAGTCATTACTCACCAGGGTCGCTGTAATTCTCCGCTGTAAACTGGCTGTCTTTCCCTGTCAATGTCACAAGAGTACAGGAATTTTTAAAGGAGGACATCAGGGAATGCTGAATCAGCACAGTCCCAGAAGAAATATTCTGGTGATTGTATACTTAAAAAAAAGAACAAATACGTGAAGATAAAAAGATAATAATAAGCAATAACACAGATCAGCAGTCATTACCATACTTCATTAGGCGGGTAAACATTTATCCTGTGTCTCAGTTTGGATTTCTGTTACTTTTGGATTTGTTCTGTTGAGTACTGTTTCCTTGAGTAGCACTTAACGTTCGGCTAGGTTGTGTTACCTCAAGTCACACACTGCAGGCTACACACTTAACCCTTTACGTCCTCATTCAAATTACTGTAACTCCTTGACCATTCATGCTAGTGACGTAATTCCAATGGATTCTGAAAGCTGAGAAGTGGAGTCCTCGCTCCGTTAGCTTCTGAGCAGGCAGGCCATTGCTAGTACGCCACTGCTAGCTCAAAAGCAAGGGTTGAGTGGCCCGGTACCTCATGATTCCAGCTCTGTCATTATTGTCATGTAGCTATTCCAAGTGGTCATTTGAGATGGTAGAGCCACTCTCCATCTTCTTAGTCAGGGACCTGATGTTTGCATCATAGAGCCTGGGGAGTGGTGACATGCACCTAGTCTAAGCAGGCAAGCCAATCTAGCATCATTTTCTTTTCATCACATTTTCAACCTTATTCTTGGCATCTTCAAATGAAGTAATGTGTCAGAAGCATGCATTACACTGTGAAGCATAAACAGGAGCTGTAGGACAACTTATATAAAGGCACCTAAATACCTTTATCCAGACTCTTAGTCTGCATTCAGACCAGGATAGTTCGGGGGTCTCGGTTCGACTAGGCGGGGAATGCTGAGAATTTTCATACCTTTGTTTGGTTTGCATTCACACTGCAGTGGACCAAACTGCCTGGACAGCGTCACACAGTTACAACAGCTGCTTGCTTGGGGAGCTGTAGCTGAAACCACCATTGACAAAGAAGAGAAAATTTCGGTGAAGAAGAAAAATCAGTCTCCTCGATTGGCCAGGACCGAAAACGGAAATCCGTTCCCTTCAGCCCGGTTGTTTGTCCATCACAAACGAGATATTTTTTAGCTTCCTCCTCGGCTTTCACTGGTAAAAGGATTTCTCGGATTTGCGCGGTTGTCTTTATTGCTATTTGCTACCCAAAATGTACTACAGTAAACGCCACTTCCTCTTCTCAGACTATGTGTTGCTATGGTTACACTAATGCCAAGGGCACTTCCGGCCTTTGGTCCACTTGATACTCCGTTTGGATTCACACTGCAAGCGGAGCGCACCAGACTTTGTTTGCAAGAGAACTGAGACCCCCGTATTCAGGGGGGCCAGACTTCACTTGTTTGGTGCGCACCAGAGTTCCAACACACGTTCAGATGGCACCAAAGGAACCGAACTATCCATGGAAGCCACTGTTTGGTCCTTTGGTCCGGATCAAATAGTGGCCGTCTGAATGCACCCTTAGTGTGAACCAGGAAGAACACAAACACACTGGTTTATTGAATGCAGTATCTTGTTAAGCTGGATTCATGCTGCACCTCTGCTGTCTGCATACATGCAACCGGAAACCTCGTGTGACGAAATTTACGTCATCGTCTCCAGTCTGCTAGTGTCTGGAGTGCTCGACCATGGATGACCGTGTGCAGCCCAAATTTTGTGACCACACCACCTGCCCACGACCTGAACGCATTGACAGCGCATGCACAAGACTGAACGTCCCGTTTACGAGGTGGAGATATCAATACAGCATACAAAGACAAAGTAGACAAAGAAGACAATGAGGAGGTGAAAGACAATAATAAACCAGGCTTGGCCTGGGTAGATGAAAAAAGTGAGCATGTATAGTGCTGTGTGAGCGCTGGGCTCGTCCAACGTGCACACGGACCAAAGCGGACTAGAGGGGAAATGCAGCTTGAATAAGGCTTTAAGCAGTTCCCTGCTGTGGAAGAGAGAATACAGTATACAGCAATATTATTAACCCTCATCCTACCAACATATTTTACATACAAATAGTACCAATTGGGGTCCGTTTGGACCCCACACAAAATTTAACTGTTAATTGGATTATTAAGCAATACCAAAGTATTTTTTTCACTTAAAATGTTTTATTTGGTTAAAACAAAGCGTTGTGCTTGAAACATGATCCAAAAATCCCGGAATGGGGCTAGTTTGTCGGTTGCCTGCCTTTCAGCACGAGTAGCCCGGTTGTAATGTGTTTTTCAACCAGTGTGCCCTGGTGCGTTCAGGTTTTTGTGGGAAATTATCTAATTTCACTTCTTAATTGGTACAAGAAATGCAAATACTTTGCCATTGTTGTGCATGTGTTCTGTAGAGCCTACAGAATACAATGCTACATGCTACATGTAGCATGCTACATGTATGTAGCATGCTACATGCTAGCATGTACTACATGTATGTAGGATGTAGTACATACTAGCATGTAGCATGCTACATGCTACATGTAGCATGCTACATGCTAGTATACAATGCTACTTTGCTACAATGGCAAAGTATTTGCATATTTGCATGGCAAAGTCTACCTCGTTGAGCCATCATTCACTGAAATATAACACAAAATTCATACATTTAATATCATTAACATCATATTTTTCCCTGGGGTCCGATTGGACCCCAATGAAAAATCTGAACTGACAGTACAGAAGAAAACTGTATTTTAAATCAGATTTATTTTTTGTGATTCACAGATGATGACAAACAAAGTCAGAAAGCATGATAGCTGTGATCGATAATATGTCCGTGTTGTGCATAAGAACATATATGTGGGGTCAATTGGGACCCCACTCGGTAGGATCAGGGTTAAGATAAGATAAGATAAGATAAGCCTTTATTAGTCCCACAATGGGGAAATTCCAGGATTGCAACAGCACAGGGATAGCAACACTCAGAGCAACAATCAGAAGGCAAGAGATAAAAAAAGAAACAAGAGCAGCAAGTATACATATGTACATATAAACATAAATATATATATAGACACACAGTGTGGAGCATTGTAGCTAGATGGAATAAATATGTAGATATATAAACACACACAGTACGGAGCATTGTAGCTAGATGGAATAAATATGTAAATATATAAACACACAGTGCGGAGCATTGTAGCTAGATGGAATAATATGTAGATATATAAAAACACAGTGCGGCGCATTGTAGCTAGATGGATTAAATATGTAGATGTATAAACACACCCAGTGCGGAGCAATTGTAGCTAGATGGAATAAATATGTAAATATATAAACACACGCAGTGCAGAGCATTGTTGCTAGATGGGATGAAACGGCACAACCGTCTACTTAGTTATCCTACATGGTATGATTATGTACCCATACATATTCTCACCCTCCATAGCGACTGGTATTTTCCTAGTTGTATGCCGGAGGGGACCATTGTATAAGTCTATTGCGTCTTTTGCATTCAAAACTATTAGGTTGTCACGTCTTTTTGCTATCTCTGCGAGCAGCCCTGCTTAGGTTGTACAGTCTGACAGCCGTTTACATTCTAATTGTCACGTTAAAAGCAGTAAATGTTAGTTCACAACTTTGAAGTGGAGTGATAGATAACCTAATAAACACCCAAGTACAGTTATCGAAATGCAGACTCCTGGAATGGCTTTCATCCAGTCAGATTGCTCACTTAGAAACTAACAGTTGTTTAATGATAGAATCTTGTTGTAAAGTGACATGGCAGAGACTGTCATTTTGGGAATGGACCAGATGATTACAGTACATCAGATACAGGAGTAACTCAGTAAAATGTTGGGGTGGGGAAAAAATTGATGCATTGTAATACCGGGATACTTTGTGTCCACGATACTGTATCAATTCACAGACACCAGTATCATGATACTTTATAAGAATAGTTAATAAATGTTACAAATACAAACTTACCTACTCAGGTACCGGAGTAATAAAATTCAAATGACTTTTCCATCCACTAGATGGTGCTAAATGCTCACTGTCTAGTTAGGTCAGTGTAGGAATGTAATGACTCATGAGATCTAGCCAGGAGTTGAACAAGAGATCAGGAAGGGAAATGGCAATATACAGCGGGGAAAATAAGTATTGAACACATCAACATTTTTCTCATTAAACGTATTTCTGATGGAGCCATTGACCTGAGATTTTCACCAGATATCACTAAAAACAAAAGTAATCCATACAAAGAAATCAAGGCAACTTTATTCACAAAACAAGCTCTATTTAATAAAGTGGAATGACACAGGGAATAAGTATTGAACACGCTTGGTGAAATTCATTTAATATTTAGTAGAAAAGTCTTTGGTGGTAATAACAGCTTCCAGATGCCTCCTGTATGGAGAAATTAGGCACAGACATTGTTCAGGAGTGATTTTAGCCCATTCTTCCACACACGCTGTCTTCAAATCTTGAGGGTTCCATGGGTGTCTTCTATGAACTCTGATCTTCAGTTTGTTCCCTAGATTTTTAATTGGATTCAGGTCAGGTGACTGTCTGGGTCATTCTAGCGGCTTTATTTTACTTCTCTGGAGCCAGTTGAGTTTCCTTGGCTGTGTGATTGGGATCATTATCTTGCTGAAATGTCCACCCTCGTTTCATCTTCAGCATCTTGGCAGATGGCAACGGGTTCTTACCAAGGATGTCTCTGTATATTTGTTCATTCATCTTTCCTACAGTTATATGAGGTCTGCCTATACCATGTGCTGAAAAACACCCCCACACCATGGTGGGATGTGCAGTGCCATTTCTCCTCCAAATATGCTGTGTGTTGTGGCATCCAGAAAGTTCAATTTTGGTCTCATCTGACCAGTATTTTACAGAAAATTTTAAACAAGCTTCAACATGCTTTTTCTTCAGTAATGGAGTCTTGCAAGGTGAGTGGGCATACAGCCCATTTCGGTTGAGTGCATTACTTATTGTTTTCTTTGAAACAGCAGTACCTGCTAACTCCAGGTCCCTCTGTGGTGGTCTTTGGCTCTTGGATAACTCTTCTGATAATTCTTTTGACTCCTCTGTTAGAAATCTTGTGAGGAGCTCCTGGTTGTGGTCAGTTTATGGTAGAATGATGTTCTTTCCACTTCCGAATGCTGACTTCAACCGTGCTCACTGGAACATTCAGCAATTTAGGAATGTGCTTGTATCCAATGCCATCATTATGTTTTACAACAACAAGGCTGTGAAGGTCTAGAGAGAGTTCTTTGCTTCTACCCATCATAAGTTCTTTATGGTGTGACAATCTGATATTCACAGCCCTTTTTAAAGGCTGTCAATCAGGACTTAACCAGCTGAAATTAATTTGCACTGATGGGGGATGGGGTGGGTTCCTAAATTCTGATGGATTTCAGCTGGTTTCTTGACTTTCTATGCCGTTTTGCACCTCTTTTTCTTCTTGTGTTCAATACTTATTCCCTGTGTCATTCCACTTTATTAAATATAACTGGGTTTGTGAACGCAGTTGCCTTGATTTCTTTGTATGTATGGATTTCTTGGATTGTTACTGATATCTGGTGAAAATCTCAGGTCAATGGCTCCATCAGAAATATGTTCAATGAGAAAAATGTGGACATGTTCAATACTTATTTTCCCCACTGTATATTACAATACTCATCATGATAATATCGTGTAATGGCCTAAGTACCGTGATAGAATCATATCGTGTTGAATCAGCACTAGCTAAACATGTTATATACAAAATTTATATTATAAACTCATATACTGCATGATCCAGTTGTGATTTTAGTCACTTGTAAAACAACCAATTTTGAATATCAGTTAGCATTTCATCATAACTGATGCCAATGCCATTATTGATTTTTGGCTACAGGTTATGAAAATATATTCACATTTCTGGTAAATCTTGATTCACATTGAATTTTAAATAATAAGAATGATAATATGTTGTAGATTGTATTCTTTAGACTTAGTACTCCTTATGAAGCTAAACATGATATTTAAATGTGGCCTTCCCATAAATAAATGACAGGTTCATCTTTAAAAAGAAGAGATGATAGGGAAGAGTAGAAATAATGGCAGCACACAAATGGGAGGAACATGTAGAAACAAATGTATGAATGAGTATATTGACTCTTTTATTTCTCAGTTCAAACCAATTCAGGCCCTATCACTGACTGACAGAGAATCCCTCTAGAAACTTAAAAGGTCATAGGTGGATGAGTAATGACTAGCCTGCACAATTACAAATGGATAATGGTTCCCACCTCCCACCTTCCTCCTAATCTGATGGCTTTGCAAAGCAAAGCCCGGTAATGACACTAGTTTCATTCAGGCCACAGTGGGAATTTCTTTCAGCTGTCTTGCATGATAATGACCATTTGGCCAATTTTCTCTCCTTTATCAGGCCTAAACCTTTTTTTTCTGAGACATGTCTGCCCAAGGTTGAAACGTCTCCTTATGTGGTGTAATTTAAGTGAACATTTGCACTAAAATGACATTTTAAAACATCTTTTCATTTCCACTTTGCACATAAATGCTGTTTTTTACACCTCCAAAGTGTGTTTTTTAAAGAGGGGATGACTGTGAGAATGTCATGTTGCATTGTGGATGATGACGATAAAGCCCCTCCGCCTCCAAATGTGTGCTTTCACAGCCTCAGCTGGGAATGATCTAGCTGAAATGTTGAGAAGTGAACTTCTCTGACATGTCCAGACTTGTGATGCTCATTCTGAATGGACTGTTACAAAGATGTGATTCCTGTTTGGTAATTTTTGAAAATAATTTAGGACCACACAGAGCAGAGGGTGAGAGAAAGTTATGTATACATCCAAAAATCAGCTGAGGCATGAGTTGATTTCTGGTTTGTCATTGTAGAGGAGGAGCTACAGTAGGATTTTCTTATTTTTGGTGGTGGTGGGGATTGTAAACAGAAAAGTTATTACATTACAGCAGACATACAGTATGTACACCTATCTTTACTGTCTCACTGTGTGCTAAATCCAGAGGATCAGCCAATAAAACTTTTTGTACTTCTAATCAGTGTCAGGAATTGCCCCTGGGGACAGAGAGAAGAGACCCAGATGCTGAACTGTATCTTGTGGTATTTATTAACAAAAACACAAAGAGTCCAAATAGTGCACAGACGCAAAAATCTAAATAGTGTACAAAGCCAAACTTACAAATGGCAGGGACAAAACAGGATACACAAGGATAACAAACGTCAGAATGGGAGCAGGGTTCTGACGCAAATGATTCCTTAAGACTCCAGCAAAAAAGTGAAAGAAACAATCGCCTTAAGTAGGACGTGAAACCAATGTACATAAATGGTTGCAGATGTGGATCACATGAGCGGGTAGGAGATGACAATGATCACCAACTGGGGTCAGCTGAATGTAATGAGAGGGGAGAAGACAGGACTGACAGCTGACAGGGACACTGCCCACAGCAGAGCAAAAACCCGAAAGTGCCACTGACAGCTGTCATTCCAGAGAGAGAACGCAACAACACGGTTATAAAGAATTAAATGCCAATAAATACGGAGCCTGAGAAATAAATACAAATTAATACCAAATTAAAGAGTAGTAAAACTATGATAACATAAACAAGGGGAATAAGAAACAATGCAAGATATACGAAAACCAACCATGGATAAAAAGACAGGAACCAAAGAACACAAAGAGAAAAAGACCATGAGACTGAGCACGGCGGAATCTCCTGTGCTCAGATCATAACAGTCAGGCTTTTGTAGTACTTCTTGTTTTCTCTACTGAGATAAACCATGGACACGGCACGAGGGGTGTGGCTTGCAAACAAGGTCAGCAATTAAATCTATCTGAGGAGACTAATAAATGTGCACCCTCCATATTACCAAGCAGCTCAGGGAGACAATCACTCTCATTGTTTAAGCTCGCCACAGCCTGGGGGGGTTTGGTTGGGGTGAGGAGTATCAAGTTTATACAGGGGATGAATAGAAAATTTGATGAAAGCAACAAGTGTGACCCCACTTTCAACCAGGGCGCGTTCATCTTTCAGACTGATGGAGGGTGGTGAGGAGAGGTGCCCCGGGCGGCTAGAGAAGAGAGAGAGAGATGGTGAATAAGCTGGGGGAAGGATGAAGAGACATGCCGTCACAAAGCCCGGCATTATTTAATTTACCCCCCCCCAAAAAAAAAACTCTCCCACTTCTTCTCTCTCTTCAGTGAGAGATTTGGCTGAATGCACCTCTCCAGAGCACAACTCAGTCAAGGCAACTGTGCTAAGCTATTCCTTTATCCAAAGTAATACATAAAATGATTCATAAAATGGAGAAGAATTGCTGCAGGTGACTAGATGCAGCTTTAACAGATGATTACTGTACTAGGGCTGTGCCCAGATATTCCATCTGTCCTGGGGGTCCGGGTTGTGGAGGCAGCAGTCTGAGCAGAGAAGCTCAGACTTTCCTCTCCCCAGCCACCTCCTCCAACTCTTCAGGGAGGATACCAAAGTGTTCCTAGGACAGCTGGGAAACATAGTCTCCCTAGCATGTCCTGGGTCTGCTCCAGGCTGACCTCCCAGTGGCAGGCGACCAAGAGGCATCCTGACCAGATGCCCAAATCACCATAACTGCCTCTTTCTGATGCTTAAGAGCAGTAACTCTACTGGGAGCCTCTTGCGTATAACTGAGGGCCTCACCCTATCTCTAAGGGTGAATCCAGCAACCCTACGGAGAAAAAGATCATTTCAGCCGTTTATATCCATGAGCTCATTCTTTTGGTCAGTACTAGGGGTGGGCGATATGGCCTAAAAATGATATCACAATATTTCTGTGAATTTTCACGATAACGATATTTTCCACAATATTAGAGAATACAGTTTTTTTCCTTTTAAATTTATGGAAAAAGGACAGTTTCACAGGCCAGTGTTATTTACCTTCAACATATTCAGGAAAAGCAATATAAAAACTCCTGTTTCTCTATTTTATAAACATCCATCCATCCATCCATCTTCTTCCACTTAATCCTTTTCGGGTTGTGGGGGGGGGAGGTGGAGCCTATCCCAGCATCTTTGGGCGAGAGGCAGGGGATCACCAGTCCATCACAGGGCCAACACAGACAGGCAGACAGACAGACAACCATTCACTTTCACAGTCATACCTAAGGGCAATTTAGAATCCCCAGTTGATGCCAATTAACCTAACTTGCATGTTTTTGGCATGTGGGAGGAAACCAGAGAAATCCGGAGTAAACTCACACAGACACAGGGAGAACATGCAAACTCCACACAGATCACTGTTGGTCAGGGGCTGGGATCGAACCCGGGATCCCCTGGCCAAGGGTGAGTTGCTGTGCTGCCACAGTACTAACCACTCCGCCACCACGCTGCCCTATTTTATAAACAGCAGCTCAGATTTAGTTTAAAATATTTTTTAGTTCTGTATCAAATATTACAAGGAAAATAATATAAACCGTTACATCTTAACTGCACACAGATGTCTGGTTTTATGCTGAATCACTTTACCAACATTACTTCCGTTGCATGGACCTGTCTTGAGGCTTTTTGGCTCTTGTTGCACTGAATGGATGTTTTTTTTTTCTCTCTTTCTTTGGGTGGTTGAATAAAATCAAGATGAAGTGGCCAAAATGGAAGTAAAATATAATTACAGTCACTTTGAGTGGCACATTGTCCAACGTTAATTTGCTCCAACGATGTTGTTGACATGTGGAAAAAATGCAGGCAGATTATCCACACTGCTGCACCGTTTTTTTTTTGTTTTGTTTTTTTTTTAAACATGACAACAGTTTGAAACAGAAAGTGAAACTTAAATATTTCCACTCAACTGGAGACGGTCTGACTTTAGAGTTGCAGCTTCCCGCGCTATGTTTGTTTTGCTGTTTCTATGCCGTGTGATGTCACGCAGCAGACCCCAAATATTGCGATATTCATTTTTACACCAGTATCAAATTTATACCGATATTATTGTGAACGATGCGATATGGCATACCCCTAGTGAGTACCCATAGTTCATGACCATATGTGAGGGTAGGAAAGTAGACTGACTGGTAACTCAAGAGCTTTTCTTTGGAGGTCAGCTCCCTCTTCACCATGACAGACTGGTACAAAGTCGGCATCACTGCAGGTGGTGCTCCAATTCGTCTGTCAATCTCTGGCTTCATTCTCCCCTCACTTGTGAATAAGACCCAAAGATACTTAGGGCGCATTCGCACGACCACTGTTTGGTTCAGACTAAAGGACCAAAGTGTGTATTCTGTTGATAGTTCGGTTAGTTTCGTGCTGTCTGAATGCGCGTTGGAACTCTGGTGCAGCACCAAACAAGCGAACTCTGGTCCCCCTGAAAAGGGGGGTCTTGGTTCGCTTGCAAACTCAGTCTGGTGCGCTTCACTTGCCGTGTGAATGCAAACAAAGTAGCCAGCGGACCAAAGGGCGGACGTGCCCCTCGACGTTTGTGTAACCACAGCAACACACAGTGAGAAGAGAAAGTGACGTTTACTGTAAGATGCCTTCACATCAAAACACGAACGGGCAAATTTTTCGCGTAGCACGATTACATTATAACTCAATGTAAATACATGAAAATACATTATTCACTGTCTGGGTGAGATGCAGACAGATGAAGTTGCCACTCACCTGAAAAAGTTGAAAACGACATGTGTTTCACGTCCGTGGCAGGAATCTGTGGGTAAATCCAACATCCCGATTCAGCTGAAAAGCTCCCAGTCCTTCTGCCCCATTTTGGGTAGAAAATACAATAAAGACAACCATGCGGATCCAAGAAATACTTTTACCGGAGAAAACCGAGGAGAAAAGTAAAAAAAAAATGTCTCTTGGACTTGGAGTAGTGAGGAGGAAATGCAGGCTCTGATAGATGTTTGGTCTGAGAACCAGATTTCTCAGCTGCTTGTTGCTGCACACAAGAATACTGATGTTTTTAAAACGTTTAGTGACATGATGACTGCACGGGGGATTATACAAGCAGTGGAGCTTTTCATTTTTATTAGTTTGTGGTGCATTAACATCTCGGCTGAAGGGAATGGTGTTATGCTGAGAAATGCTCGCTTGCCAAGAATTGCATCCCATCGTCGAATAAACATAATTTAAAGATAATTTACAAGAGATAATAACAATTTTTACTTCTAAAAATGTATAATGTGTACTTCTAAAAATGCACAAATGGTTACAAGCCTGGCTGTAGTGTTATATTTGATAGTTTTGGTGGATGGGATGCAATTCTTGGCAAGCGAGCAATTCTCGGCATAACATGGTCCTGGCCAATCGATGAGTCGGATTTCTCTTCTTCCGAGATTTTTTCTTCCTGGTCAGTGGTGGTTTTGGCTACAGCACCACTAACGAGCAGCTGTTGTAACTGCATGACATTGTCCAAGCAGTTTGGTCTGCTTGAGTAAAGTGCTGCGTGAATGCAAACCAAACCAAGCGAAGTTGTGAAAATTCTCGCCATTCCCCACTGAGTCGAACTGAGACCCCCAGACTATCCTGGTGTGAATGCAGCCTTAAACTCCTCCACTTGGGGCAGGACCCAGATATGCACCCTTTTCCAGCTTAGGACCATGGACTTGGACTTGGAGGTACTCACTAGCAAACCATCCCAGTAAGACCTGTAGGTCATTGTTCAATGAAACCAGCAGGACCACATCATCTGCAGACAGCAGAGATGAGATCCTGTAACCACTGAACATGACACCCTCTGTTCCCTGGCTGCACCTAAAAATCCTGTCCATAAAATTTATGAACGGGATCAGTGACAAAGGACAGCCCTGGTGGAGTCCAAGTCTCACTGGAACAACTTTGACTGATTGTTGGCAATACTCTTGCGACATAATATAGAGACTTGATATCTCATAAAAAACAAGCCTAATACCCCATACTCCAGAAGCGCCCTCTACCCCCTTCCCCCAGGAAACCACAAGGGAGGTGGTCAAATGCTTACTCCGAGTACACAAGACACATATAGACTGGTGGGGTAAACTCCCACGAACCTGCTAGGATCCTTGAGAGGGTAGTGAGTCAGTCCGATGCGCTGCGACCAGGACGAAAACCACATTGTCCGTCCTGAATCCGAGGTTCGACCAACAGCTGGACTCTCCTGTCGAACACCTTGGCATAGACCAACCCTGGGAGGCTAAGGAGTGTGGTCCCTCTAAAATTGGAACACACCCTCTGGTCCTCCTGGGGGAACCAACACCCCAGTTTGCCATGCCGAAGGTACTGTCCCCAGCTTCCACACAATGTTTCAGAAGCGTGTCAACCAGGACAGCCCTACAACATCTAGAGCCTTGAGGTTCTCAGGGTGGTTTCCCATCCACCAGCCAGGCTCTGCCACTGAAGAGTTTTTTAACAACTTCAGCAACCTCAGCCACCCCAGTGATGAGCAAGTCACCCCCCTTGTCCTCTGGCTCTACTTCTGCTGTGGAAGGTGTGTCGAAATATTCAATGATCCAAATAATAACTGGTTACACTGGTATTTGGCTACAGTCATGTGAAAAAAATTAGGACACCCCATTAAATATTCAGTTCTTTATTAAGAAATGTTCACATATCTATGTCTAATCTTGTTTTTGTTTTTGTTTGCATTTTTGAACATTTATTTTAGCCATTTTAAGTGGGAATGAATGTGGGGATGTCCTAATTTATTCCTCACTATTTGTTTAGAAATGCATTTTACAGAAAATTTGAAAAGAGTCTTTAATTCATTTTCAATTGTTTAGTTGTATTACGTGAATCTCCCAGTATTTTTAACATTGATATTAAACATCCATATGTCCAAATATGTTAAAAAACACACACACAGGCTTATACAGGGTGTCCTAATTTTTTAACATGACTGTATATCAATATGGTATTGACAAAAAAGTCCCAGCTGCCTGGTTTAAAAGTAAATTCCCAATGCAAAATACATTATGTCTGTAACGTATATTAATTCTACTTGCACTATCAAATGCGGAAGAATAATAATTTGGCAAAGGCCGCTGCAGCTCTCAGTCTCATAGTAGTCCAGTTAGGTGCGCATCTCTCCACTTCCCTTTCATTGTCTGTGTAGAATGCTTCACAATGCATTCTTGTTGCCTGCGTAATGTTTAGGTGTAAAGTTATGAAATGTAAACACATATTCAGCAACTAAACCATTTATTTTTTGCCTCAAATGTTTCCAGACACATTTTGCTGTTTAGAGTTTACTGCTTGAACAGACTGCCCACTGGTTAAACATGTTACCCAATGAGCTACAGCGATGTGTTTTTTCAAACAGCAGGTACTATATGTTAGTCTTTAGTTGTGTTTCTGACACAATTTTACCAGCTTCGATTTTGGGAAGCAGCATTAAAAAAATGACAGCAAAAAAAAAAAATAGTTGGTGGATACAGTGGATATAAAAAGTCTACACACTCCTGTTCGAATGCCAGGTTTTTGTGATGTAAAAAAATGATACCAAGATAAGGCTGCGTGTCCACCAAATGTGCTTTTTTTTGCTGTAGGTGACTATTTTCTGTTCATTTTGTATTTAGTATGGTGTTCAATGCGCTCAGTGCCCCTGGCGCAAAAATGCTGTCAGCAGTCAGCATATTTTATTGCTGCGCTCATGGCGCTGAAAGCTGAAAAAGTTCAATTTTTGGAGCACTGCTGCGTTCATCAGTTGCACACCTCTCGCACCAGCCGATCAAAATCAGCCTAAAAGTACACCATGATCAATATTTAGCAGCCAAAGCTTGGAGGGATGTGTATTTTCTTACCAGTATGATATGATTTATTCCAGTGAGTGGAGCGTTTCAGACCAAAATCTGTGAAATCTCCAGCACACTTTGAGTGACAGGTCAAGTGGTTGTCAGGATACTGGGCAGAGTGCTTTTTGTTAATAAGCGCATGAAAAGTGCTCAGGAAAGCAGGTTGAGAGCATTTTTACTTACCCTGTGGAAACAAAGCCTAAATCATTTCAAAACTTTTTTCCACCATTAATGTGACCTATAACCTGTACAACCCAATTGAAAAACAAACTGAAATCTTTCAAGGGGAAAAATAAAAATAAAAAAAAGTTACAATAACCTGGTTGCATAAATATGCACACCATTAAACTAATACTTTGTTGCAGCACCTTTAGCTTTTATTGCAGCACTCAGTCTTTTTGGGTAGGAGTCTATCAGCGTGGCACATCTTGATGTGGCAATATTTGCCCACTCTTCTTTGCAAAAACACTCCAAATCTGTCAGATTGCGAGGGCATCTGTGTACAGCCCTCTTCAGATCACCCCACAGATGTTCGATCGGATTCAGGTGTGGACTCTGGCTGGGCCATTCCAAAACCTTAATCTTCTTCTGGTGAAGCCATTGTTTTGTTGATTTGGATGTGTGCTTTGGGTCATTGTTGTGCTGAAAGATAAAGTTAAGATAAGATAAGATAAGCCTTTATTAGTCCCACAACGGGGAAATTCCAGGATTGCAACAGCACAGGGATAGCAACACTCAGAGCAACAATCAGAAGGCAAGAAAAAAAAAAAAAAACAAGCAAGCAAGAGCAGCTAATATACATATGTACGTATTACTATAAAATATATATATATACACACACACACAGACACACAGTGCAGAGCATTGTAGCTGGATGGAATAAATATATGAATATATGAACACACAGTGCAGAGCATTGTAGCTAGATGGAATAAATATGTAAATATATAAACACCCACAGTACGGAGCATTGCAGCTAGGTGGAATAAATATGCAAGTATATAAACACACACAGTGCGGAGCAATGTAGCTAGATGGAATAATATGTAGATATATAAATATATAAACACACCCAGTGCTGAGCATTGTAGCTAGATGGAATAAATATGTAAATATATAAACACACACAGTGCAGAGCATTGTTGCTAGATGGAATGAAACAGCATAACCGTCTACTTAGTTATCCTACATGGTATGATTATGTGCCCATACATATTCTCCCCCTCCATAGCGACCGGTAAGTTCCTAGTTGTATGCCGGAGGGGACCATTGTGTAAGTCTATTGCATCTTTTGCATTCAAAAAACTATTAGTTTGTTACGTCTTTTTGCTATCTCTGCGAGCAGCCCTGCTTAGGTTGTACAGTCTGACAGCCGTTGGTAGGAAGGACCTACGAAACCTCTCGGTTGTGCACCTGGGATGATGTAGTCTGCTGCTAAATGAGCTCCTCAGTGCATTCAGTATGTCCTGCATAGGGTGGAACTCGGACTCCAGCAGAGATGACAGTTTAGCCACCGTCCTTCTCTCTCCTATCTCCTCCATCGGATCAAGGCGCTGCCCCAGGACAGAGCTAGCTTTCTTAATCAGTTTGTTCAGTCTCTTCCTATCGGCTGCAGTAATGCCACTGCCCCAGCAGACCACTCCAAAAGTGATGGCTGATGCCACCACCGTGTCATAGAATGACTTCAGCAGCGCCCCTTGTACACCAAAAGACCTGAGTCTCCTCAGCAGGAACAGCCTGCGCTGTCCCTTCTTGTAGAGTGCATCAGTATTGTGTGACCAGTCTAGTTTATTGTTCAGATGAATACCCAGGTACTTATAGGATGTCACCATCTCGATGTCTGTTCCCTGTATATTTACTGGTACTGTGAGGGGCTGCCCATGCCTGCGGCAGTCCACCACCAGCTCCTTAGTTTTCCTCGCGTTGATCTGGAGGCAGTTCCGATGGCACCAGTCCACGAAGTCCTGGATAAGCCCTCTGTACTCAGCTTCATCTCCATTGGAGATGAGGCCAACGATCGCAGAGTCATCAGAGAACTTCTGTAGATGGCAGTGTGTTGTGTGAGAAGTCCGCAGTATAAAGAGTGAACAGGAAGGGAGCCAGCACCGTTCCCTGGGGGGCCCCCGTGCTACTGATGATCGTGTCGGACACACAGTCCCGGGTTCTCACAAACTGAGGCCGGTTCGTGAGGTAGTCCAGGATCCATGATGACAGGTGCTGGTCCACCCCTGCGCGCAGCAGCTTGTCCTTCAGGATCATCGGTTGGATGGTGTTGAAAGCACTGGAGAAGTCAAAGAACATGATCCTCACCATATTCCCGGGCTTCTCCAGGTGGGACAGAGAACGGTGAAGGAGGAAGATCACCGCATCCTCCACCCCAATGCCATGCTGGTAGGCGAACTGGAGTGGATCCATCGCTGGTTCCACCAGGGGGCGGAGGTGAGCAAGGAGCAGTCTCTCCAGGGTCTTCATCAAGTGGGACGTCAAGGCCACCGGTCTGTAGCTGTTCAGGTCTTTGGGGTGGGAAGTTTTTGGTACAGGTACCACACAAGATGTTTTCCACAGCTGTGGTACCCTCCCCAGTTTCAGGCTCAGGTTGAAGTTCCTCTTCATCTTCAGCTTTCTAGCAGAAGCCTGAAGGTTTTGTGCCAACACTGACTGGTATTTGGAACTGTTCATAATTCCCTCCACCTTGACTAAGACCCCAGTTCCAGCTGAAGAAAAACAGTCCCAAAGCATGATGCTGCCACCACCATGCTTCACTGTAGGTATGGTGTTCTTTTGGTGACGAGCAGTGTTGTGTTTGTGGCAAATATACCTTTTAGAATTATGGCCAGAAAGTTCAATCTTGGTTTCACTGGACCATAACACATTTTCCCACATGTGTTTGGGAGATTTCAAATGTGTTTTTGCAAAATGTAGCTGGGCTTAGATGTTTTTTCTTCTTAAGATAAGGCTTCCGTCTTGCCACCCTAGACGGGAGATTGTTGTCGCATGTGCTAAACAGCCAGTACTTGCCAAAAATTTCTGCAGCTCCTTCATTGTTGCCATCGACCTCTTGGCAGCCTCCCTGACCAGTTTTCTTCTCATCTTTTCATCAATTTTGGAGGGACGTCCGGTTCTTGGTAATGTCACTGTTGTCGCATATTTTCTCCACTTGATTGATGACTGTCTTCATTGTGTTCCATGGTATATTTAATGCCTTGGAAATTCTTTTGTATCCTTCTCCTGACTGATACCTTAGAACAATGATATCCCTCTGATGCTTTGGAAGCTCTCTGCGGACCATGGCTTGTCCTCTAAGATGTGTCTACAATAATGTCAGGAAAAGCCTACTAGAACAGCTGAACTTTATTTGGGGTTAACCAGAGGCACTTTAAACGGTGGCAGGTGTGTGCTGACTCCCATTTAATGTGAGTTTGAATGTCATTGGTTAATTCTGAACACAGCCACATCTCCAGTTATAACAGGGTGTGCATATTTATGCAACCAGGTTATTGTAAGTTTTTTATTTTTTATTTTTCCCCTTAAAAGATTTCAGTTTGTTTTTCAATTGGGTTGTACAGGTTATAGGTCACATTAATGGGGGAAAAAGTTTTGAAATGATTTATCGTGGTCTCATTTTTTTACATCACAAAAACCTGGTATTTGAACAGGGGTGTGCAGACTTTTTATATCCACTGTACGTACCATCACTCAGCAGCAAAGGCTATCCCACCTCTCTTGGTTATCTGCACATCATTTGATTGTTTATGAAGTTGAGACCTGTGTAGAGTTAAAAAAAAATTGAAAAATAAATATATTTTTTTCAAAATGTGAGACTTTTTCTTGTAAATTTGTGGCTTTTTCTTAGTAAATTTATTACTTTTTATTGCAGTTTTTCTTTATAAAGTCACTTGTCTCTTAAATTTGTGACTTTTTTGATAAACTAAAGATGTGTTCCTTTAAATTTAAAAAAAGAAAAATATTCAGATAATTGCTCGGGAACGTTGTGGAATATTTGCTGTTTGTGACAGCCTTGTACCAGACTGAACATATGTTGCTGCTACTGTGACCCGGCTCTGTTGGCCTCCCTCAGACCAGCGTTGAGAGTTGTAAAGAGCTGTGGAGCTGTAATCCTGTTGGTGCACTTTAGGATTTGATGTAATAGCTTTCCTCAGCTCTCATCCTTCACTGTAGATCTTGTTGATGTTGCAAATTGTTTTAGCCTCTTGGCTTGGCTAGTATTTCCCCAGCTTTCCTCACTGCTTACATTAAGCTGGCAGCAGCACAAGAGGAGCTGTCCCACTTACAGACATTTAGGCCTATTCACACTCTGTTTCTATAAGGTTTAAACACGCACCTGCTTGTGCTTAGAAATACACACACTACATCCACATGATGTAGCCCCTTGTGCTCTAATATGTTTCGGACGATCCTGGTGAGCTACTTTGCAGAATTTCTTTGAAAGTATCTCACAGTGAAAACTGAAAGCAGCTCTTATACCCAGGTCAGTGTGAAGTTAAAAAACCCGGGTGAACGCTGCTGAATTATTACACTCCAGCAGTCTGACATCAAAGGCAGATTATTATCACTTACTCTAGAATCGCCTCTGGCCATATGTTTAAGCAATGCCACAGCCAGTAGAAACTTCTGTCTACTGATTAAGAACTTGATAATACCTGCTGCTGAGGCTGTGCCACTAAATAGGTCTGCAATCGCAGCTAAGACGTCGTACACTTGTGTGCAGTATCCTGTTGCAGCCCCTCGTTGGCTCCCGATGGCCTGGCCGCCTGTTAGTACACAGGCAGGGAACAAGCGCTTTAGCCCACCTAAGAACAGGTGATCCTTCACAGATGGAAGAGGCTGCACCCAAGGGAGTTCACGCTCTATCGTTTGCATCTTTGGCTCATAAATCTTTTATAAAGGATGTCAGTTTTGCTTACACAGAGGGGAGGAAAATGCCCCTCCGGACCATGATGAAATGCAGGTACAAAGGACTTCGGCAAGCTTTGTTTGGTTGGTTTGTGGGCGTATGCATGCTTATGTGGGAAAGACCAACTTTTCTTTGTGCGAGACTTTTCACGACTATTCTTGATCCTAATTTGATGTGTGTACCCTTTTTAAATGTGCTTATCATGTGTTATAACACATTTGCCATGCTAACAGGGCTGACCATTTAGATGCAAATGAGTAAAGGCTGGTTTGGAATGTGTCCAAACCCCTCTCGCCTTACACTGGATTCTTGAATCGCTTAGTTTGAATATGTATTCTAACCTGCATTATTCTTTGTTGGAGTAATATTCTGCTGCACAAAGGGACCAGTGTGTGCATTATTCATTTGCCGTGACATATTTAGATACGCATTCATTCAGGGGAGACAAAAAGAATGTCAAAAGAAATCCTGTTTAAGATGCTGAGCAATGTGTAAGCATACAGTTCAGCCTCTCTGTCCCTCTGTCCTCCACTTCACCGTTTCACTCTTTGTGGTCAGGAAGTGATGGCTTGCAACTTGTGGCTCCAGAGCCACATACTCTTTTGGTTATAGCCACTGGCTACTTGTGGTTTTTATTTAACAAAAGGGGAACTCAATAATCTGCAGGAACAAAGTTGCAGATTCACGGGAAAACAAGTTGCAAATTTATAGTAATTTTACACACAAAAGATAAACTAGACTATCATTCAGCAGAGATGCAGACCCATGCCTTTCCCCTGTATTCTGCAACAGCAGCTCTGAGTGGGATATATGAATAGATGAGCAGACATTCATTATGCAACCATATGCATCAATGACATATGTACTGTAAATCCATGCTGGCTGACACTGTGACAAATCAAGAATGTGCGAACTTTTAAATACCTTGGATACACCATTTCACATGAAGACATGAACTCCTCTCAATTTCTGTATGCCAGGATTGGAGCCACTTTCCAGAAATGAAATGAGCTAAAACATGTGCTAACAGACTATCGAATAAAGCTGCCCACAAGAATGGCATTTTTGACTTCATGTGTGCACTCTCGTCTTCTGTGTACATAGTATTCAAACACGGACTTTGACAGAAAGGGAGTTGGATAAAATTAAAATCGTATGGCATGGGTTCTTGAGGAAAATAGTGAAAGGTGGATATGAATGTAAAAATGTGCCTGGGAGGAAAGAACGGACTGATACCCAGGTGGACAGAGAGCTGGATTGGAGCTTTAACATCTCTAACAAACGCCCATGTATGATCACCAGCTAACTACCCATTGGAGACTTCTGCTACCGTCAACATCTCAAATATATCAGACACATATGCTGACTTGGAAATGATGCACTCCAAAAGCAGGTGCTTTTTGATGTCAGAACACCCAGGAAAGTATGGAACTATGTTGAAAAACTGTTGGGTGTAGATATCCTTCAGGCTAGGAAGACCATGATGACAAAGGCAGCCTTCATGCAACTGATAGATGTGAGGTTCCCTCTATCAGGAGCGCCCCAAGGCCAGTAATGTGCCACGGGGGAAAAATGATGATGGTGACATTGACCTTTTGACCCTGAAACCATAACCCCAGGTTAGGGTCCCACGAACAGCTTGTGTACCAAGTTTGGTGACCCTTGACCTTGTGACCTCAACCTTTGACCTTTTCACATGAAAAGTACGTCAGGCCAAGGGGACCCCAAGTTCAGCCCATGTACCAAGTTTGGTGATCCTGGTGCTAATAGCAATAGAACCTTGTGTGTGAAATCTTGTTTGTGACAGAGTTTTTGAGGAGAGAGGTATAAGAACTGATACAAAAATACTGGTGTAAAAGACACTTGTATTACCATCTCTTTTTCATGGCTCTGAATCTTGAACCACCTACGTATAGACGACATCTCAGGGCCCTTGAAAAGTACCCTCAGCACTGTCTGTCGTATTTTAGGTGTTGGCTGGCAGGATTGACAAACAAATAACAGCGTTCTTGAAGAGGCAAATTGTACGAGCATCAAAGCCATGGTGACACAAAATCAACTGCACTGATAAGGGCATGTTCTCGGGATGGAGGATTCTGGTCTTCAGAAGCAAGTCTTCTACAGTGAACTTGGCTCAGCTGCAAGATCGCAAGGGAGACAAAGGAAACAGTTCAAGGATAATCTGAAAGTGTCCTTGAAATCATGCAAGAAATGTCAGTCACAGCTTCCACCCACATCTGTACAGTGTGCAAGAGAGTCTCTGCTTCTCACATTACATTGATTAGCCACCAAAGAGTGCATAAGTAATTATAGTGGATAATCTTACTCCAATCGAGGAATTCCTGATGATGACGATGATGATGAGCAATAGCAAAATGGTTGTAATGTGAAATTCTACTGAGAGGCCATATGGCCTTGCTGTTTGATTTTTCTAACTGCAAATCTAGGTCCAGTCGAGAGCATTTTTGCATCAAACATTGGCGTAAGTTTGGTGATCCTAGCACTACAGAGAGACCTGCGAACTTTGTCCTGAAAAGCTGGCCAAGTTGAAGAGACCTCAAATTCTGCTCCGGTACCAAGTTTGGTTATAGTAGCCCCCGTGGTTCTCAGATTACAGCTGCAAACACACAGACAGACAGGCAGGCAGACAGACATATGTCATCTTGCCAACAGTTGTCATATGTCAACTGTCAGACTGCTCATGATGTCAACATTATTTTGTAGGGGTGGGAATCACAGAGACTGCACAATATGATACTTGGCCCACAATGCGACACTATCATGATCTCACGATATGCTGAGTATTGCGATATGCATTGTTCAACTCCTGGCTAGATCTCATGAGCCACTATTTGCTGTGCTGACCTAACCAGGCAGTGAGCATTCAGCACCACCTAGTGCACCTAGTGTGAAAAGTCAGTTTTTATTACTCTAGTACCTAAAGAGGTAAGTTTGTGCTTGTAACATTTATTAATAATTCTTAATACAGGATACTAGCATCTCTGAATTGATACAGTATCATTACCACAAAGTATGGCGATATTATGATGCATCAGTTTTTTCCCCACCCCTACTGTTTGCTCGTCTCAGTTCTTTTGTTTCTCAGACACAGCAGTGAAATTCATCTCATTTACTCTGAAACCAGGACTGTCACAGGTGCACAAACACGCAGACAAGCTTATGCTGTTCTCATCTTTGTTATTCTGTCAACACTCTCTTGCCAGCGAGCAAGTTGGCCTTTGCAACCTTTGCAGTTGTTGTGATTTGTCATTAGTGTTGTACATAGAGCAGCGTGAATATTTTAACTTTGGTCAGCCCAACGGTAGATGAGTGAGGCCTGTGGAGAATAATGCAGATGCATGTAGACAGCTGTAGTTTTGTTCTCTCTCTCTCACGAACAGGGAGAATTTGAATTCAAACATGTATGAGTCAGGCTGCTCTGATTCTTCCTGTAAATGTCAGTGCGCGTTTATGCATGAAGAGCGCCAGCAGCTTCTCTGGATAATTTTCGCCACCCTGAAGTCATTGTTGCCGTGTAATTGTATTTGTGCAACTCACCTGTTTGCTCGGGGAGTGATAGCGGCGCTGTAAATCAAATTATATCGTTTATTCCCCTCTTAATGAGTGATTTAATGATATAAGTGTGCTGGGCTAATGCCAACCTGCGGCCATAAGAAAACAGTGTCCCGCTCAGGCTGACTTGCCAGCCAAATGAACGCCATTATTACTTGTGTGCCGCGTGACTGGTCATGATGAACGAGAATTAATCACGCTGTCTTTTACTCTAGACTTCTGTGTTTGTTTCCTCAGCGTTTTCCCTCTGTCTCTCTTTTTGGCATTCACTGCTCACTCCTGGATATCTGTTGCTCTTGCTGGCTGGATCTCCATCTTGCTTTAAGATAGCCAGTCTGTCTTTCTTCATAATTTCTTAGTTATTATTTGAAGCTGCTGTTTGTCACTGCTGATCTGCCCACACATTTCTCCATCCATTATATATATACACTATATGTACACTTTTTGTGTAAAGATGGCTCACAGTGATGCAGTGCTGAGGTGAAAACCCATCAGCTGCGTTAAAGATGGACCTCAGTTACTTTAGCAGGATATTACAAGCCTTAGGCTTGTGTGGTGTACAAACCGATACCAGATGAAGAGAAGAAACAAGGTTTTATTATCACATTTCCCTCAAGCTGTTTAATGCAATCTGGCTCTCATCATGCTCCTGTAAACTTATATTGGATTTGCACTGTATGCAATGAGACGATTAGCAAACATGCATATTTCAGATCAACATTCATACTCGAGAAAAGCTGCTGGGATACAAGAGCCGAGCAACTTCATCGAGCAGTGTGGGTGACTGAAAAGTGTCTTCTCGCCATTCAGCCTTACAGCAACACAAAGGGGGTTCAGTAATGCATCTTTTTCTCAGGTGAGCTCAAAGGAAAGCGAGAGTAAATGACTATCGATTGGCCAGCCACAGGGTTGGGGTTCGCGGCCTGCTAACTGCTAGTCTGGGTGAGTGGCTATTATTAGCATTGCTCAACATGTTGTGCACGACCCAGGTAAGTGGCTGTGCCTGACAAATGCTGTTTGCCATCCTAGTCCATTATCAGTGGGAGCAGGATGACCGCTGGGCCCCACTGCTAATATGCAAGGAGATGCTTATCAGTTCAAATTAAGAGGAGGCCCTCCCAGAGACCGAGGGATGTGATTGTTTTTGACAAGCCACAGCCCCACAGCCATGAACCCTCCAGAGAGGAAATGGATGCAACTCTTCACACGGGTGGAGGCAGAGGAAGAAGGCTGAGACTGAGGGTCCTATAACATAGCTTACATTTCAGTCTGTTGGGTTAATCTATTCTGTCTAATGATCCATCACAAAGATCCACAGGAGATTACGTTTACATGCGTGACTGGACATGTCATCCGATCAGTTTTGTGACATCGTAGTAATTTGGCATTTCTAAAAATATAAATGGATGTACAGTAAAAATGCGGCCATTTGTAAATCCAGTGTGTTTGTGAGGAATGAAGTAGTGAGAAAAAACACGTCATCGTAAGACTTCAAAGTGCTAAGGAGCATGTCACCAGTTTTCAAACATATTTTCAAGTATATTTTGATAATATTGTTTATGCCGCTTGATACTTTTACTGAAGTGGCTGAAGTACACAGCTCTGTTTTCCCAGTGCAGAGATGTCAGACAGAACAATCCATGAGGGTCGAAATGGAAAGCTACCTGTAATTTTCCTGACATGTTTATGCATTAGGCAGAAATGGCAAAGGGAGAAAATTGCAAAGATGGTTTCCTTGAATACACCTGCATGAGAGCAGGTTTAAATGCTCTCACTCCTCCTCCACACCACACTGTGAAACCTATGTTACAAAACCATTTTACAACCTAGTAAAGCTATGATGTGAAGTTCTGTTTTACATTTCCAGACATACTGTTCATCTGTAACCTGACATACAGTATAGGCCCTATTTTGACATTCTCGTCAGAAATCTATTGCCATTTATGGGTGTGTCCAACTCAATTTCGTTATCATGGCAGTGAGAAAATGGTTTCTGCACCGAGCGAAAAGTACTAGTCTTGTCTAATTATGCAGAGGTGTGCTTTGGGTAATCCAATCCAAAGTGGTCCTGCCTATGTCTTTAATGCACAGAGGTGCATAACTGAAAGTGAACTCTGATCATGATGGCTTGTTTAAGACTGGTTTTGCACTGACCAAAGGGCATGAGTGAAAATGCACACGATAGTAACGCTGCTTGGCATTGAGCCAGGTATTAATCACAGTTGATGTCCAGTTACTTTATGAAGGATGATGGGAAAGAGAGGATTTAACAATTTCTCTAAATTTAATAGGTTTAACGTAGTGTGCGCAGATGCGATGCACAAACATGAATGGGTTTGAAATTTCAGGAAAAGAGGATGATCCACTGAATAATTTCATAAACCCACACACCTTTTTTTTGTCTGTGCAGTGAAAAACTCTGTTTCCTGTGTCTTCAAATAGTGTGTGTTTAACTGTCCTTAGATTAAGACATTTGACAGAAAAAACAATGGCTGAGTGTGTCTTTTTCACTAAAAGGGACAGGACATTCACATGCAGGAATCGTCGGCCTCCGTCAGTCTATGATGACCATGGAAGAGAATCCTAAACGTCTACATGCAGGAATGGACACAAGATATATGATGATAGACATGAACCTACACCAATTCCAGTGAAGCAGGGACATTGTTTAAAACGAAAATAAGAACAAAATACATTTTAAAAATCCTTTTCAACCTATATTCAATTGAATACGCTGCAAAGACAAGATATTTCAGAATCAGAATCAGATTTATTGCCATTGTTCATGTAGTACACAAACTAGGAATTTGTCTCGGTGCAATGCTGCAACATTAAACATGATAAAATAAAAGAAATAAACTATACATGCAATAAAGTGTAGAATAAGAGTGAGTAATACTAGTCAGCAGTTTAAATATATTAGCGAGCAGCAGATAATGTGGAGAACCATATAGTGCAGTCGGTAATGCAAGAAGAAAACAGTGATGATTGACATGAGTCTGGTTGAGCTGCTGTACATAGTGCACGAGAGTCAATAAGTCACTTAGTGTTCAGCAGTCTGATGGCAGAGGGGAAGAAACTGTTCATGTGCCGGGAGGTTTTAGTCTGAATGGACCGAAGTCTTCTACCTGAGGGGAGAGGGGCAAACAGTACGTGACCAGGGTGTGAAGGATCGGCTATGATCCGGCCAGCACGCCTCCGGGTCCTGGAGATGTACAGATCCTGGAGAGATGGGAGCTTGCAGCCGATCACCTTCTCAGCAGTGCGCACGACGCGCTGCAGCCTTAGTCTGTCCCTGGCAGTGGCTCCTGCGTACCACACGGTTATGGAGGTGGTGAGGATGGACTCGATGATGGCTGTGTAGAACTGCACTAACATCTTGGTGGGTAGCTTGAGCTTCCTCAGCTGCCGCAGGAAGAACATCCTCTGCTGGGCCTTTTTGATGAGGGAGCTGATGGTCGGCTCCCACTTGAGGTCCCTGGTGATGGTGGTGCCTAGGAAGTGGAAGGAATCAGCAGTGGTGATGGGAGAGCCTGTGAAGGTGAGGGGGGGCAGAGGGGTTGTGACTTTCCTGAAGTCCACAATCATCTCCACTGTCTTCAGAGCGTTCAGCTGCAGGTTGTTGTTGTTGCACCAGGACGCCAGCTGTTTAATATTTAATGTTCAAACTGATAAAACTTTATTGTTTTGTTGCAGATATACACTCATTTTGAATTTGATGCCTGCAACACGTTCCAAAAAAGCTGGGACGGGGCAACAAAAGACTGGGAAAGTTGAGGGCTGCTCAAAAAACACCTTTTTGGAACATCCCACAGATGAACAAAGCAAAGTTAGACAAATTGGCGAGGGCTTAGGGACTTATAAAAATATACTGTGACTGACACATTCTGACACAGCTACAACCAGCAGTTTCACCATGCCACTCAAGTGCAAGAAAGTCAAGGCTAGGGATAGGAGGGCTTCTTTCCCTGCCCCATGAGCCCCTATAAGCAAAGCAAAGCCTATCCCAGGGCTTGCTGTGTCCGATGTGGAGGACTCAGAGGCAGCTTTCTCCTCCAGCAGTCTCTGCACTTTTTCTCTGTGGCTGATCTTGGTTGACATCTGATGATAAAATGACTACTGAAATGGGAAAATATATATGGTCCCAGTTTGGCAATTGTCACAGATAACTGTAACGTGAGTGCTGCACGGGATTTGCCCGGCCATCGCAGGACAGTCGTAAGTGCAACGAAAAGCACAATTTTGTTGTGAATGCATGGAAACTATGGGCAAATTTTGGCCCAAATTTACTGGGAGTCTGGGCAACATTCTTGCAACATTTGTGCAACATAAGCAAATGTGCCCGTTCATCGTGATTCCAAGTGAAAATTGTTGCTAAGCCACAAAAATGTACCTGGCATGCCATCAGATGTGGACACATTCCTCCAAGTGTTTGCTTTCAAATTTTGATCATGGTACCCCTTTACTGTCATATCAAAGAGTACCTGGTTGTCTGATACAGCAAGGATCAGGCTCTCCTCTGCCATCGTAGAAATAACACTGTTCTCTTCTTCCTGTACCAGCATCCGATGGCCTGCCCTTCCTCAATTCTGATTGGTTGGTTAGAAAGGTTTGACATTGATGAGCACAGCGGTACTCTAAAAAGTTGAACTTTTTTTTCAGCTTTCAGTGCCCTGAGCACTGCAACATGAAACAGTCACTGCTGAGAGTGTTTTAGAAACAGAAAAGAGTTGTCCACAGTGACAGAAAATGAGTTTGGTGGACACGCAGCCATAATCAGTCACACTTGTCTTCAGCACATGCTCAACTCACCCGCGATTGCTGTGTCATTGGGAGAAATCCTCCCAAGCTGCTGAAGCATTGGCTGCCTTCACTTCCACCTGCTTCTACCACGATTTTCCCTGGGCCAGGGAAGGGAAAGCTCGGGTCCTCCTAGGCTGCTGAGTGTCCCATCAGTTGGCTTCAACCACGCCCTGGCTTCCACTGCGCTCTCATCCAAACAAGGTAAGGCAAAGCTCAGCAGGGTGCTGAGGGACACTCGGTCACCGGCTCAACCAGTTGTCCTTTGTCCTCCTCACAGCCAGATGAACCACTGGATCGACCGCCGAGGCTAGGACATCGCAAGCAGCTGTTGGTGGCACCAGTCTGGAGGACACCAAAGGCTGGAGGGCGTTTGGTGTGGTTTCGTATTTTTGGAGATTTCAGTCGGCTTGCTTGCAGTCATGCTGCAAAATGTGTGTTACACCATAAACTGTGCAACGCTACAGTTTCGTGTTTCCCAGTTCCATTTTTTTTTTGTTCTGTTACAATTAATTATGTTACAAATTAATATTTAAGAATTGGAATCTTGACATTTATGCATCAATTCAGAATTGTTCATGTCTAAATCAAGATTCATTGGAAAAACAATTATTTCACCCCAGCTAGGGCTGTGTGATATGACCAAAATTTCATATCACCATATAAGTAATCTTATTTGGTGATAACGATATATGTGACCCGTGCTGGAAAAATGAGTCGGAATGTGCACTGCGTCATTACGAGATACAGGCAGGAGAAGTCATAAATCATGATTCTTTCTTTGTTTGCCAGCGGCAAATCCCAGGAAAAAACCCATGAGTGCCTGGTATCATTGGAAAGCTTAGAAAACGTACTTTCTAAAAATACATATGTTTTTGCGGAAGACGCAACTGCCGACCGATCGAATGTGAGTTTTAAACCTAGCCAAAATATAAACAAATTGTCTATTTCCGGGTCCCTTTTTGTGCACTTTATACAAATTAAATATCATTTTGAAGGTCTTTCAATACAGAATATGGAAAAAACGTTACCTCAATTTTGATAATTTCCTCAAAGTGACTCATTTTGCCAGCACTTGTCACATATATCACAATATGCATTTTTTGTAAATCCTATTGTTTATATATAACCAATAAAAAGGACCATCTCTTTTTCTACATTTTAAATTACATAGTGAAAAAAATCAGTTGTACAAATTCATCTGTCATTAATTTACGCACCTTTTCCCCTCTTAATTTTGCAGTGTTGTTATACAATTGTTTTTTTAATGTGCAATTGAGATGACTACAACTTTATTCATTATCGCTACTGGACCAATTAAGAATTATTAGAAATAAAGTTACATTAAGAGCCAGTTTGTTCCTCTGACACGTCTTAGTTTATTTATTATTTATTTAGTATGTATGCGGCTGCTGCCATGCATTTTTGCAGCTTTAGTAATATTTTTTCAGACAAAATTAAGAAACTCGGTGTGGCGGTTTGGGAATCACGTCGGGGTCACCAGTGCAGCGGCATGAAATAAAGCGGCATTGTTGGAGGTTTTAAGTAGGTTTTATTATCATACCGCCGTCACGAGCTCCGCTCCCGGCGCCGTGCATGAGCGCCGAGAGCGAGCCCACGGCTCTCAGTGAAGGAGGGAAGTGAGAGTGAGAGAGAGCAGGTGTTACAGAACCTGTGCATGTCACGGCTGGCCCTCACGAGCCAGCATAAGACGCCTCAGTTCAGTAGATTGCAGTTCAGTTCTTTTATTTATAAAGCACAGGACTTAGGTGTACAACATAACTTTGCCACGCAGGCTTCGTTACACAACACAACATAAATTCACAATAGAGAGTTGAGGCAGTGACGAGGAGCTCTCGTCTGCCGTACATAGGAAGGAACGTCAGCGAGGGAGAAGACAGTTCCAAATAAATCACTTACATGCCGCGGGATACGTCGAGGAACCCAGGGAGCATGTGGTAAGGAGACAGGGGAAAGTCATAGGACTTCTGACGAGACAGCCGCGCCCTCCAGTTCACTCGCACTGACATTTAAAGCCAGCTGCTCATGATTGGAAACTCGGCACAGCTGCCCAGGTTCTGACAGCTGAGAGCTCCCGAGCGTCTGGCCAATCAGAGCCCGGGAAACCCGTGTGACGACACCAGCTGTCAAAAGCTGACAGGGATGAGGAATAACCCGAGCGCGGACAAAGCGCTCGGGATATGACAGGGCCCCTCCCTCTACGCGAACTCCTGGTCGCGCGCAACATCCAGACCCCCCCACCCCACCCCAGGGAGGGTGGAGGGGGAAGCAGGTGGAGGGAGAGCAGGGCCAACTCACAACAAGGGAACAAAAACATCGGGGAAGGGAGGGAGAGAGAAAAAAAAAAGGCAGAAACCGTACATAAACGGGGACAGAGATGAATAAAAATTAAAGTCAACGCTAGATTGACATCACTCACATAACCACAAAAAAGAAAGCCAAGATGAGGGTACAAGGAACACCAGTCAATACCACAAGGCAGGATCAAGGAAATAAAAGGACAAACAATACCCTCTTCTCCAAGTTAATGTGAACAGAAAACCGTCAAAACCAAAAGACAACACAGGTGCCAAAAAAAGAGAACTAGACCCGAGTAAGGGAGTAACATAGGAAATAAACAACCACACCCTAAGGAAACATGCAATACCCATGATAGCCACGGCAAGAGAACATATGTCCATCCACGGAAAACAGTCACCTAAAACATGAAGTCCAATCCCCAGTGGGGTATTTCAGTCACAAGTCAGTGGTGGGGCAAGAGAAGGAGAGAAAAAAAAAAAACATTGGGGAATAGAGTAAAACAACTCCGCTCAGGAGGCCTTCCAGCACCCAGCATCCAGGCCGCCAGCAAAAGCAGCGGAACGTGCCCTAACGGCCCAGCCAAACACCGGGCTGAGGGAAACCATGTCTCCGGCGGGCGGACCAGGGCGCCAAAAGAACCATCCAGCTTGTCAGGAGGCCGGACCCGGACGCCAAAAGAAAAGAGCCGGTCACCGGGTGGTCGAGCAGTATCGGCCTGCCAACAGAATGGCTGGGGGAAGGTCGGCGAACCGGGCCAGCCGGAATTTACCCCCGCAGTCTCAAAGGCGGGGAAAAAGGGGCCACGGCGAGGACGGGGCATGGCCTGGAAAACGCTCAGCGGCGTGTCAGCTACACAGTCTCCAGAACCCACCTGGGTCAAAACGACCATGGTGCCGAGCTCCGATTGAGCGAGAGCGGCACCCGCGTCGGACCCCGATTGGGCCGGAACCCCCATGACGTCAAGCTCCGATCGAGCGAGAGCGGCACCCGCGTCGGACCCCGATTGGGCCGGAACCCCCATGACGTCAAGCTCCGATCGAGCGAGAGCGGCACCCGCGTCGGACCCCGATTGGGCCGGAACCCCCATGACGTCAAGCTCCGATCGTGCGAGAGCAGCACCCGCGTCGGACCCCGATTGGGCCGGAACCCCCATGACGTCAAGCTCCGCTTGAACCGGCGGAGCACTCCCGGTGGACCCCATGCCGAGAGCCGGACCCTCCAAGGTGGCACCAAGAGCAGGTTCGCCTCCAGTGACCCTGGGGAGAGGCTCAGAGGGACAAAAGGAACCGGGATCAGGATCACCGGCAGCGGCAGGGCCCGGCGAGACAGGCTCGAGCGCAGCAGATGGCTGCACCCGGCTCGCCCCCCCGAGAGACAGGCAATAATGCTCCAGAAAGAAGAGGAGGGATAGAAAATAGAGCACTTGCCTGATCTCGGGTTCTGCCGCCATCCAGGACTTCGATGCTCCGGGTTCAAACGGGAGGAGGTCGTCGTCCGGTTCCCACTCCGTCGCGACGTCATCCGCCCCTGGAAGAGGGGCTCTTGCAGCTCGAGGACCCCCCGACGTCATCGTCCACGCTGGCAGTTCATGCGGCGTGGAGGTGAGGGGCTCTCGGCCCGCTGGATCGGACTGTTCATCTGCGGAGTCCCGGGGACGCTCCGTCGTCGGCACAGGCTCCAACCAATCGTCCGACCTCCTCTGCCCAGAAAATGGCTGCGGGGCTGGGGTCTTCTGCCCGAGAGCCGCAGGCTCACTCCTCGTCTGGTGACGCTCCTCAGAGGTCGAAGCGTGCTCAGCAGGGGGAGACACAGAGGCAGCGGGTTTAATTAACATATCAGCAGGGAGTTGAGGCTCGGGGGGCTGCAAACCCCGAGCCTCACCCCCAGGAGTCAGACAGAACAAATCACTATTAGATGGAAAAAAGTGAACTTGAACTTGCCTGGCTCCCGGAGGAGCGGTGGAACCTGCCGTTGGGAACGTCATTCCATCCTCCTCCCACCGGGTGGTGGCCGGAGACTCTCTTGGAGGGGATGGGGCCACTCGGGATGGTGTAGCCGCGCTGTCCACTGGAGCAAAACTTCTCAAACTCCCAGCCGCTGGAGAAGGCGTCGAAGCGGAGGGGGCAACAGCCAAGTCAGGCCGGGCGTGACGCGCTGACAGCTCAGCGGGGAAAGCAGGCCCGGGGGGAAAGGCTGCTGGGGTCTCCTCCAGGTGAGACGCTGAAGAGACAGCAGTGGGATGAATGGGGTCAGCCCAGTGAACCGGAGCGGATTCCGGAGGGGAGTCACGCTGAGAACGTCTCTGGCCACGGTGTCGACGTCTACGACGGGCCCCGGATGGTGCGAACTCCAGGACTGGATCGAGGGAAGGATCCGGATTCCAGAGCGGGCAGCGGGAGCTCCGGTTACTCCGCCTTTGGCCTCGTTCCTCCTCGATCTCCTGGAGCGCCTCGCGGTGGACGGCGATCTCTTGTCTCCTCGCTTGGACGTCCAAGTGGTCGGTGTAGCGGGAAGACAACCGGTCGAGCGTTCTCTCAGCGCAGTCCAGGTAGTAGTGCGCTTCGGATGAGTCGTCAAGGCTGGCGGAAGCGCTGATGAAGTCATCCACCTCCTCCAGCGCCTCAGGCAGCTGGAGCCAGAGATCACTCCACCTTGCAGCCTCCTCCTCTTCGTACATCAGAATCGTCTGGCGTTGGGCAGCGATGTCGAGTCTCCTCGCGTTGACCTCGGGGTGACCGTTGTAGCGGGAAGGCAGACGGTCAAGCACCTCCTCAGCCCGGTCTAAATACCACTGTTCATTGGGCTGATAACCGAGGAGAGGAGGGGCGAGGGAGGTGTCTGGATACCCATCGAGGTCGGAGGCGATAATGAGGATTTCATCTACCTCCTCCAACGCCTTGGTCAGCAGGACGTGGGAACCCCGAGAATGACTCCGCTGGGATGGCATATTTCCAACGCCGCGTACCTGGACAGGAAGGACAAAGTTCCCAGAACGCAACTTACTGAGAACGGCGTCTCCTTCTGGCGGCTGTCTACTGTCATGGCTGGCCCTCACGAGCCAGCATAAGACGCCTCAGTTCAGTAGATTGCAGTTCAGTTCTTTTATTTATAAAGCACAGGACTTAGGTGTACAACATAACTTTGCCACGCAGGCTTCGTTACACAACACAACATAAATTCACAATAGAGAGTTGAGGCAGTGACGAGGAGCTCTCGTCTGCCGTACATAGGAAGGAACGTCAGCGAGGGAGAAGACAGTTCCAAATAAATCACTTACATGCCGCGGGATACGTCGAGGAACCCAGGGAGCATGTGGTAAGGAGACAGGGGAAAGTCATAGGACTTCTGACGAGACAGCCGCGCCCTCCAGTTCACTCGCACTGACATTTAAAGCCAGCTGCTCATGATTGGAAACTCGGCACAGCTGCCCAGGTTCTGACAGCTGAGAGCTCCCGAGCGTCTGGCCAATCAGAGCCCGGGAAACCCGTGTGACGACACCAGCTGTCAAAAGCTGACAGGGATGAGGAATAACCCGAGCGCGGACAAAGCGCTCGGGATATGACAGTGCAGTATTTATACCCAACTCAAACAATACATCAAAGCAGTGTCACCGCGGTTGGTCTGATCAAAGGGACTGCAGAACAGGCATGAGATATTTGCATTTGTGAGACATACATCACAATAGGCAGATTTGCTAGACTCTGCTCTAGCTGCAGAACAAAGAGGTTAACAGGCACATCTACATATTGATCTGAGTCTCTAGGTCACAGTAAGGACAGGACGCATGAACACAATGCATGAGAGGCAACATAAACATCACAAGGCATGAATGGCACATTACGTCTCAGTAGTGTAGCGGAAAAAACCAGGAGTAGCGAGTTGTCTGTCCTTAGTCTGTTTGTGGGGGGTTTTCCAAACCGCCACACTCGGCACTGATTTAAACCAAAGAAATGATGGTCTAATATACTATGATAGGACCACATTGGAAATAAGTGTGCTAATGGTGTGAATTCATGCATTATCCTTGGTATCTGTTATATACTGTGTGTATTTTTATGGATGTACATTTTTGCTTTTTACTAAATAAACTCAATCAATATAATGTTTCCTATTAGCGACAAGTTAGCACCGTAATTTAGCATTTGCTGTTTTATAATAAGAGAGAGATGGTGTTAACGTTACTTACCCCCAATTAAAACAAGGTTAGAGGACTATCCTGTCTGACACAGCACAGTGGGAAAAAGTCCCACATCCCTGGCAAATAGAAGTAGCAGCTATATGACCAAAACATTATCTTGCAGTTAGCTGCTGTGCTAACCATCGGAACCCACTATTGCACACACCTGGCGCACTGTGGGGGAGAGGCCGGGTGGTGACAAGTAGAAACGGGGTGTGTTTCTTTTAAATCCTGATATAAATGATACAGTTTTTTATGAAATGGTAGACATTTTTTATCATGTTATGGTGACACAAGGGAGATGACACTCCATCCAGTACTTCAGGGTGTTGGGGAGTGCTAGCCAAGGGCGCAAGAGCACCGGGAGGTACAGTGGGGCAAAAAAGTATTTAGTCAGCCACCAATTGTGCAAGTTCTCCCACTTAAAAGATGAGAGAGGTCTCCAATTTTCATCATAGGTATACCTCAACTATGAGAGACAAAATGAGAAAAAAAAAATCCAGAAAATCACATTGAATGATTTTTAATGAATTAATTGGTAAATTCCTTGGTAAAATAAGTATTTGGTCAGTAACAAAAGTTCATCTCAGTACTTTGTTATGTACCCTTCGTTGGCAATGACAGAGGTCAAACATTTTCTGTAAGTCTTCACAAGGTTTTCACACACTGTTGCTGGTATTTTGGCCCATTCCTCCATGCAGATCTCCTTTAGAGCCGTGATGTTTTGGGGCTGTCGCTGGGCAACATGGACTTTCAACTCCCTCCAAAGATTTTCTATGAGGTTGAGATCTGGAGACTGGCTAGGCCACTCCAGGACCTTGAAATGCTTCTTACGAAGCCACTCCTTCGTTGCCCAGGCGGTGTGTTTGGGATCATTGTCATGCTGAAAGACCCAGCCACGTTTCATCTTCAATGCCCTTGCTGATGGAAGGAGGTTTTCACTCAAAATCTCACGATACATGGCCCCATTCATTCTTTCCTTTACACGGATCAGTCGTCCTGGTCCCTTTGCAGAAAAACAGCCCCAAAGCATGTTGTTTTCACCCCCGTGCTTCACAGTAGGTATGGTGTTCTTTCTCCTCCAAACACAAGTTGAGTTTTTACCAAAAAGTTCTATTTTGGTTTCATCTGACCATATGACATTCTCCCAATCCTCTTCTGGATCATCCAAATGCTCTCTAACAAACTTCAGACGGGCCTGGTCATGTACTGGCTTAAGTAGGGTGACACGTCTGGCACTGCAGGATTTGGGTCCCTGGCGGCGTAGTGTGTTACTGATGTAGCCTTTGTTACTTTGGTCCCAGCTCTCTGCTGGTCATTCACTAGGTCCCCCCATGTGGTTCTAGGATTTTTGCTCACCGTTCTCGTGATAATTTTGACCCCACGGGGTGAGATCTTGCGTGGAGCCCCAGATCGGGGGAGATTATCAGTGGTCTTGTATGTCTTCCATTTTCTAATAATTGCTCCCACAGTTGATTTCTTCACACCAAGCTGCTTACCTATTACAGATTCAGTCTTCCCAGCCTGGTGCAGGTCTACAATTTTGTTTCTGGTGTCCTTTGACAGCTCTTTGGTCTTGGCCATAGTGGAGTTTGGAGTCTGACTGTTTGAGGTTGTGGACAGGTGTCTTTTATACTGATAACGAGTTCAAACAGGTGCCATTAATACAGGTAACGAGTGGAGGACAGAGGGGCCTCTTAAAGAAGAAGTTAGAGGTCTGTGAGAGCCAGAAATCTTGCTTGTTTGTAGGTGACCAAATACTTATTTTACCGAGGAATTTACCAATTAATTCATTAAAAATCCTTCAATGTGATTTTCTGGATTTTTTTTTTCTCATTTTGTCTCTCACAGTTGAGGTATACCTATGATGAAAATTGGAGACCTCTCTCGTCTTTTAAGTGGGAGAACTTGCACAATTGGTGGCTGACTAAATACTTTTTTGCCCCACTGTATGTAGTAAACAAAGATGTGCCTTTTGCCCCCGCTGTGCCAGGCTTACACCCGAGGACGCAGGGGCGCAAATGTGTTAATGTGTATGTTGATGTGTGTTCACACTTGGTAACTGGTATGTTAATGTGTTTACCCTGAGTGCCAGAGATGGGAAGAAAATGTATAAAGCAGTTCACTTTGGCACTCAGAGTTAGTCTGTTCTGTGTTGGAGGAGGAATAAAGTTTTGTGTCGTCAGCTCATGTCTCGTCTGCTCTCTTCCTCCACATTGGTGACCTAGAGACATGAAATGGAGAATGGACCGAGCACCACCGTGGAGACACTCCCGCTGGAGTCTCCCGCCACTGCATGCGCTGTTTCAGTCAGACTCCCGGACTTTTGGCTTCACAACCTGGTCGCTTGGTTTATTCACCTGGCAGCCCAGTTTGCCCTCCGTGGAGTCGTGGCAGACGTCATGAAGAACTATCATGTGGTGGCATCGCTGGACGCACGCACCACGCAGCACGTAATGAGTCTACTCTGAGCCCCGCCAGCCCAAGGAAAATAAGGCGCTCTCAAGCGGCTGATGCTGTGCCGTTACACCCTTTTAGATGCAGAGAGGGCAGAAAAGCTCCTCACCCACTCGGAGCTAGGAGACAGATCGGCTGTGGACCTAATGGAGAGCATACTTGTGTTGATGGGCACGGATGAAGGATCTTTCCTTTTCGCCCACCTCTTCCTCAGAAACCTACCGGCTTCTGCGAGAGCGATTCTCACTAACTCACCTCTGCTGGTGGCCAGGGACTACCGCGTGCTGGCAGTGGTGGCAGACCGCATCATCCTGGCAGACAAGGCTTTCAGCATTCAGGCAGTGAGACCAGGATCTCCAGCGGAGCCCAGCGAGGTTGAGGAGCCGACGATGGTGGCCGGGACAGGCACCTGGAGAATCAGGACGGGGATGCTGTGTTTTTATCACCACCGTTTTGGCAAGGAAGCACAAAGTTGTCTGCCACCGTGCCACTTCGAGAAGCCGGGAAACGGGACAGCCAGCAGTCAGTAGCAGCTGTGACTGCTGGCAACAGGGAGAAGCTGCTTTTCATCACATTCGGGGAGATGTTTTTTTGGTAGACTCTGGCTCCCAGAAGAGCGTCATTCTGCTAGTCAGCGCAGACAGGCTGGCAGAAGGCTGTGGGCTGTCTTTAATGGCCGCAAACAGATACCCCATCAGGACGTTTGGAGAAAGGACGGTGACCGTATGTTTACATTGACGCAATTACCAGTGGGACTTTGTGGTAGCTACATGCTCGGTCCCCATCTTAGGTGCTGATTTTCTGTGTGCTCCTGGACTACTTGTTGATGTTGCCAACAGGAATTTAGTGGATGCTTTCTTTTTCCTCCTTGCCCTGCACAGTGCGGGGAGTTGAGCCACCAGCACATGCAAATATTCTAACTCCAGGGGGTAAGTACCAGCGTTTGCTTTCTGAGTTTCCAGCACTCACGGTGCCCACTTTTTCCACTATGGTAACCAAGCACGGGGTCGAGCATTTTATCACCATGAAAGGTCCGCCCGTGTTTGCATGCCCTTGCTGCCTGGATGCGGCTAAACTAGCCATCGCGTGCGAGGAGTTTGCTAACTTAGAACACTTAGGCATCGTTTGGCACTCCAACAGCCCCTGGGCATCCCCGCAACACATGGTGCCCAAGTCTGATGAGTCGTGGCGGCTGTGTGGCGATTTCCAATGCTTAAACAACGCCACGGAACATGATTGTTTCCCCATCCCGCACATCCAGGATTTTTCCGTGCACCTGGCCGGGACGCGCATTTTTTCAAAAGTGGATCTGGTTCGTGGTTACCACCAGATCCAGGTATGCGCAGTGGACGTCCCCAAAACGGCAATAATAACCCCCTTCGGTCTTTTCGAGTTTTTGCGCATGCCGTTTGGGTTAAAGGGCACCGCACAAACTTTCCAAAGGATGATGGACGCCGTGCTCCATGACCTGCCGTTCGTTTTCGTCTATTTGGACGATATTGCTGTGGCTAGTGCGTCAGAGGAAGAGCACCTCGCCCATCTCAAACAAGTTTTCCAACGTTTGGAAGCGCATGGGCTGATTGTTAACCCAGCGAAGTGCCAGTTCGGGCTGCTGGTAATTGACTTTTTGGGCCATCGCATCTCACCAGAGGGCGTGATCCCACTGCCGGATAAAGTGTGCGCAATGTCAGATTTTCCACGTCCACAGACCATCAGGACGCTGCAGGAATTTTTGGGGATGGTCAGTTTTTACAACCGCTTCCTCCCCTGCGCAGCCCAGCTGCTGCAGCCGCGCTACGGCGTGCTCAAGATAAAGAAGCCCGTGGATAGCATCGACTGGACCCCCGAGTGGATCCAGCCGTTCACAAATGCCAAAATGGCACTCGCTAACACAGCTTTGCTGGCCCACCTGACCCCGTCAGCGCGGATAGTGCTCACCACAGACGCATCTGACGTCGCGGTAGGAGCTGTAGTGGAACAGTATGTCTCCGGTTCGTGGCAGCCCCTCCCTTTTTTCAGCTGTACTTTGCGCAACAACGAGCATAAGTATAGCACTTTCGACAGAGAGTTGTTAGCTCTCTACTTCGCTATGCATCATTTTCAGTTCTGGCTCAAGGGTCGTGAGTTTACCGTGTTTGTTGATCATAAACCACTGACCTACGCGATGTGCAAAGTCTCGGAACCGTGGTCAGCTCTGCAACAATGGCGCTTGGCCGCAATTTTGGAGTTCACGACCGACATCCAACATGTAGCCGGTAAATTGAACGTTGTGGCAGACTGCTTGTCATGCGCACTGGTCTCTCTGGTATACGTGGGCATCGATTTTTCCACAATGGCCGCCGACAAAACCAGGGATGCAGACATTTGCGCGCTGCAGTCCGCAGCTACCGGATTAAAACTTGAGACCAGGGTGGCACAAGAAGGGTTCCCCCCTTGCTCTGCAGCATCTCCACCGGCCGCACCCGGCCCGTGGTTCCAAGCTCCAGGTGCCGCCGTGTTTTTGAGTCTGTCCTCTCCCTTTCACATCCCGGCATGTGAGCCTCAGTTAAACTAGTGGGGTCCAAATTCGTTTGGCCTCTCTTACGCAGGGATGTGAAAGAATGGGCTGCAGCATGCATTGCGTGCCAATGGGCTAAGGTGCACAAGCACACCAAAGCCCCATCGTGCCTTTTCAAATTCAAGCCAGGAGGTTTGACCAGTTACACGTGGACTTAGTGGGTCCCCTTCCACCATTGCAGGGGTTCACACACTTTTTAACAATCGTGGACCGCACTATGCGTTGGCCAGAGGTGGTTCCGCTGAGTTCCACTACGTTGGCTGAGGTAGCCCGCACATTTTTGTCATCTTGGGTCGCACGGTTCGGATCCCCGTCAGATATCACTTCCGACAGGGGTCCGCAATTTGTTTTGGAACTTTGGTCCGTGATGGCCAACAGCCTGGGGGTCAAAATCCACCGCACCACGGTTTGTGCAAGTGTTTTCACAGGTCACTTAAAGCAGCACTCAGAGTCTCGCTAACGGATGCAAATTGGGTTGACCGCCTGCCTTGGGTCCTATTGGGGTTGCACTCCGCACCTAAGGAAGATTTGGCAGCTTCCCCGGCAGAGCTCATTTTTTCTCAGCTGTTGCGGATCCCAGGGGAATTTTTGCCAGCGTGTCCTGCGCCCGGTACCGATCCACCTACGCAACTTTTTTCTGGTATGGGGCTACCAGTGTTCTGGGCTCGGCACACCATTGTTTTCCATGCACTTTTGTTCCAAAGTGCTTAGAGAACGCCAAATTCGTTTTCGTCAGGCACGACGCCCACAGAACTCCGCTGTGTCCGCCATAAGACAGCCCATTCAGAGTGCTGGAAACTGGAGAGAAACATTTTGTGTTAGACTTGGGGGGGGGGTGTAAGGAAAACGTCTGCATAGACAGGCTGAAGCCCGCTTATGTGTTTGCAGATGAGCAGGTGGTGTTGCCTTAACCCTTAGAGTGTGACATTTTGCGTACCTCTAGTGGCAGAGCACGGTGCTGCGCCTGTCATCTCATTCTGACATGATCGGCTCCATTGAGGATTTATACTGATTTGTACTGATTTGCCAGTTTCAAAAGGTGGCAGACATCCGTTGGAGGACTCAATGGATGACATGTAATACACCGAAGAAGAAGAGCTCCTCATTTCCTTTTCCTGTTTTTAGCATTTTAGCCCAGAAAGCTACTATGGCTGTGATTGGTCTTCGTCACCGTCACTTAGATGGCTTTGTACGTGGAAAATAGCCACGGGATACAAGCAAAATTTATGTGGGATAATCATAAGTCTTTGTAAATGTTGTAGAGAGTGTAAATGACCGACAGAATGCAAAATACAACCACGATGGGTGAAAACGCAGCGACCACGCCAGCCAGCCAGCCCCCCTTTGTCAAAAGTAAGTGAGGAATTTCTGTTTTTTTTAATGTACTGATTTCTTGTTCATATACTTTGAAGATAAGATGATGAGGTACCTCTGTACAAAAAACAGTGTCAAAAAACTGAACCATTCTTTGTGTAAATACGTCCAAAGTCCAGTTTTGACTGAGTTATGGAATTTAAAGAGGTGCCGCGACATTATGCAAATTAGATGCATAAATTTATTCCTGTCTGAAACTTTGGATCATATTTTACATCTTTCTAATTGACAGTAAGCCATTATCTCTTACCACTTTCAAGTTATAGCCTTGGAAACCTGAACTGTTTTATTGACAAAAAATATTTACCACTCCCGACCACTAGGGGTTATGTCGCAATTTGGCGACAGACACACTCAAAGAGTTAAGTTCCCCGGCGTGGGCGAACTCCTACAGTGGGTCCGCGGGTTAGTGTTCTCCTGACAGAGGACTGTTTTCAGGAAGCTAACTTTTCCCCCTCCCCACTCTTTCAATCTCCAAAGACCAAGCCTTTCTCCTACCCGCCTCGACAGGAAAACGCTTCCACCGGCCCACGTTACAGCCGCTATGGGTACTTGCTCAAGCCCAAAGGTCCAGAGGGTTAGGGCTCCTTCTGGGTGTTGGGGGGAGATGTGGTGACACAGAGGAAATGACACTGCACCCAGTGCTTTGGGGTGTTGGGGGGTGCTAGCCAAGGGCGCCAGAGCACTGGGGGGTATGTAGTAAATAAAGATGTGCCTTTCGCCCCCGCTGTGCCAGGCTCACACCTGAGGACGCAGGGGTGCGATTGTGTTAATGTGTATATTGATGTGTTCACACTTGGTAACTGGTATATTAATGTGTTTACCCTGAGTGCCAGAGGCGGGAAGAAAATGTATAAAGCAGTTTGCTTTGGCACTCAGAGTTAGTCTGTTCTGTATTGGAGGAGAAATAAAGTTGTGTGTCGTCAGCTCGTGTCTTGTCTGCTTTCTTCCTCCACAATGTCACTGATATATATTGTCATATCGCACAGCCCTACCCCCAGCCCAAATTTCTTATCAGTTTTCAAATCAGTGAAATTAAAAATAACTCAAAAAGTACGACCAAATGTACTTAAGTAAAACTCTCCTTCTTTCGGCTGCTCCCTTTAGTGGTCGCCACAGTGGATCATCTGCCTCCATCTCACCCTATCCCTGTATCTTCCTCGGTAACACCAACCCTCTCCATGTCCTCCTTCATTACATCCATGAATCTTCTCTATGGTCTTCTTCTTTTCCTCCTGCCTGGCAGCTCCATCTTCAACATCCTTTGTCCAATATCTCCACTATCCCTCCTCTGCACATGTCCAAACCATCTCAGCCTTGCCTCTCTTACTTTGTCTCCAAACCACTCAACCTGAGCTGTCCCTCTGATATACTCATTTCTAATCTTGTCCCTCCTAGTCACTCCCAATGAAAATCTTGGCATCTTCAACTCTGCCACCTCCAGCTCTATCTCTTGTCTTTTTGTCAGCGCGACCACCTCCAAACCATACATCATAGCAGGTCTCACTACCATCTTGTAAATCTTCCCTTTCACTCTTGGTACTACCCTTCTGTCACAAATCACCCCTGACACTCGTCTTCACCCACTCCACCCTGCCTGCACTCTCTTCTTCACCTCTCTTATGCATTTTCCATTGCTTTGGATAGCTGACCCCAGGTATTTAAACTCACCTACTTTCACTACCTCTGCGCCTTCCATCTTCACCGTTACACTTAATTAAAAGTACAGAACTATAATTAATATATTATTAAACTACTCAAAAAAATACAATTTTGGAGAAAATTTACTTGAGTAGATGCAGTTAAAGAAATTTTTAAATAGCCAGAAACTCTTAACTCATATTAAAAGAGCCAAATGCAGGCATTCTGCCCAAAGCCCAACTGATTATGTGATGACACATGTGACACTCACTTAGACAATCACACATATTGCACATCAGCTCTCCTGCATGCCTCTTTCTGCAAAAAGCGTCTGGAAAGATCTGGTTGATGGGCATGGATGCCTCTGACAGTCGGTCCCTGAGGGAAATGGCTTTACTAATTGTTTGTTTTTACTGGCTATTGTACACTCCATTTGCTTGTATTTATGACCCAGAAAGACAGAAAATCGGCTACAGCTGGTGCTCACAGAAGACGGGACAAGAGGGTATGCGTCTCGGAAGAATGCGCATAACTGCTGTTTCAGGTGTTGCTGCAGAATCACAGCGAGGAGGAATAACAGGGGTTCATGTCTCCACAGGGAGATCCGGGAATGATAGACAGATTGGGTAATCCAGTGTAACAACTCCAGCACGTGTGGTGTATGTGCATGGTCAGGGAATCAAAGATACAAAACCTCTGGACCAGGTGTTCAGCGACGACTCACAATATGGACAGCCTTTTTAATGCTGATGCATACAGTAGGAAATTTGAGTGTCAGCACTCATTAGTTTGTTTTCTTGACTTCACTGCCAGGAAAACAGACCTGCTTTTTTAAATTTTTTGGATTTCCTTAGAATTTTTTTTTGTTGAAGTTGCTTTTTTGTTTGTGCCATATGGCTGGTCCTGTAGCAAGCTGTTCCGCCAAACATGAAGACAAAAGTCAGGTACCTGGAGACATCATTAGAGCTGAGGAGAGGTGTTTTTAAAGTTTCAGAAGCTTTGACTAGAACTTACTTGTTGATTTTTCTCACTGAAGTGTTCAGAATCCTACGAATCACCTACCTCCATCCGTGCGCATCGCTCCGCATTGCTGGTTTTATCATGAGAAATTTCCTCATTGATTTCGGGAGTATAAAGTGACTCGTTTACCTTGAAGTTACCTTGAATTCTTTAACCTAAACTTTATGGCTTTTAAAAGAAAATGACGACTAGCAAGTCCTGCAGTTGTTTTGTAAGCAAGTTTAAAATGGCAGCACTTTATGGGCGTCTGAATGCCAGCTATTGTGGCACGCACGCATGCCGCATCCTGGAGTGAGCCTCCGACACGGAGATCTGAAACCAATTTAATATCTGTCATGTCCCCATTAAAATCAGAGCGTTAATTACACCTTATAAAAAGCCTGTCATGTTTCATAATCCCACCGGCAGCAACAATTCAAACTCAATCAGCCACTCAGGTCTAGCATTGAATTAGTGCACTGTCAGGTCATAATTGAATGGTTGTCCGGGCCAGGCACGAAGCTGCCAATTCAAATATGTTTATTATTCCCCATCTCAGATCTTATATCTGACCTTGACGCTTTAGAGGCTCGTTCCTTCTCCTGGCAGCCTGGGCTGAAGGAGGTAGTGAGCTGCCGGCGTGCCAGAGGACTGAGTGCTGTGCTGCGTTTGGTTGAGATGCAGATCACGTTAGCCTCCCTTTGGCTGGCTGGCTGCTGAGAGGCAGACTAGTCCTCGCACATCTGACCTCATTGTTTCCCCCTCAGTTCATCTGTTTGTTCTGCTTTCCATTCCACCACGTTCTCCCCACCTCCATGCAGTGATTTATTTCACGGGCATCTTCATCATTAATAGTTGTATATTCCCTTTTGGGGCCTCTTGTGCAAAAGGGAATGGAAGCAGACAAGGAAGAATGTGTGCCGTCTAATAGTCCAATTTTCATTCTGGATGGAAGTGAAAGAGCATGCCAGCTTCAAGGAGCATTTAGAGTAGTAAAAACAGCATTGTTCTCCAGTTTAAAAAATGTTTTTCATTTACAGATTCCTAAAAGTTGTAGGGACACAGTTTTTCTCGTCCATTTGAGTATTTCATCTTAGTCTTCATCTATGATTGGCTTTGCTTCGCTGCCTAACTGCAGAGGACTGCAAGCTTGTGGTTCTTTTGTCTGCAACCAGTGGTTCCCTGTGGCTTTGGGTAAAACTGAAAAAAAAAAAGCCTGACAAAGTTGCAGATTTACAAGGAAAACAAACACCACAGTTTTAGAAGAAAAGTAGCAAATCTTGGAAATGTTGATTTATGAGAAAAAGGCACAGATTTGCAAGACAGGTTGTGAATTCACAATAAAAAGTTAATTTCTTCTAAAGTCAGACTTAAGAGAAAAAACCAAATATCTCTTACTAAGGACCCCTTTACACAGACAGAGATCGTTGGCCATTGAGAGATCAAAAATTGTCCCGCTTTCTCAACCCATTTCTGTGTGACAGTTTGGGAGATGTTTCGAGTCGGTCAGTTGAGGGTTTTTGACCACCTGCCTCCTCAGGACCAGCTTCCTTTTTCTGCCACGTCCAGGCAGTGTAGCCGCTGTTCCTTTAACTTTAAACTTGTGGACTATACTTCCAACTGTATCTCTATGAACTTTCAGTGCCTTTGCTGTCTTTTTGTATCCTTTTCCATGTTTGTGCACGGCAATGATCTCTCCTCTGAACTTTTTGGACAATTCTCTTGACTTGGTCATTTTTTCTGTTGTGCAGTCAGACGTCACCGTCAACAGTCCAGGTAGTATTTAAGGTGTTCTAGCTCAAGCACATTTGATGCAACTAATGAAGCCCTTGATTGGTTGCATCAGGTGTGCTTGAGACCACACCTGATATGCAAATGTGTGCGTTTATGAGGAATTCTATTCAGGGGGTTGAATAATTTTGAGACTGCAGTAGTCATTGAAAGTAAGATATAGTGTTGAATTTGGATAAAATCCTTGTAATGTTAGTTTTATTTAACTATTTAAACAGTTCTTGTGTAATTTGTTTAATGCAAATACCTGAAAATTTTTAAGTTTTGCCAATAAACCAAAAATTGCAATGGGGGTTGAATAATTTTGATTGCAACTATATAGAGGGGGACAAATGTGCTTGCAGCAAATTTAATCACAAAGGCACAGTAATTATTGATAACCTTCTCTTAGAAATGTCAAATAAACTGTTATTGTCTATGGAGGGATTTAGAAAAGATTTCTTTTTAAACTACCATGTCATCGATGATGATCCATTCATTCAGTCATGATTATAAAAATTGAGATTTTGGGTTGCAACAAACTGTTGTCCTTGATTAGATGAGGATTAGCCACAGTGAATTTCTTATGCAGACTCTGGGGCTGGGGGGTGGGGGAGTTCTGGAGAAGGTCAGTGAATGTGAAGTGCATGCAGGCAGAAAAATGAAAACAGAATCATGTGGACCACTTAGACTTATCACCTGAGTGTGACCCGCCGGTAGCCTCCCTGACAAAAAGCAGAGTAGTTTACGTGGCTGTTATGCTGACGTGTGCAGTAGATTAGAGGGAGGACGGGAAGCAGCTGAAGGACAGTTCACATTGATTTGGGAAATCAGCAAATCGAGCCTGACAGGAATCAGGAAAAAAGTCACAAAAAGTTACTGTGCTTGACATTTGCTGAATGTGACGTGCTTTTGGGACTGTGACAAACATAAAGGCAGACATACTGGGGATTCTAAATTGTCCTTAGGTATGACAGTGAGAGTGAATGGTTGTCTGTCTCTCTGTGTTGGCCCTGCGATGGACTGGCGATCTGTCCAGGGTGGACCCTGCCTCTTGCCCAAAGATGCTGGGATAGGCTCCAGCCCCCCCACGACCCGAAAAGGATTAAGCAGAAGAAGATGAATGAATGAATGAATGAATGAATATCAGTTTAGAAGAAGAAATAAATCTCTGTTGTCATTCATGTAAACTTTGAAGAGAACTGTGAAAGGGTGTGCAAAAAGGGTCAGCAACATTTGCATTGCTTGAGAAAACTTGCACGCTTCCAAGTTGACCGAACCATAATGACAATGTTTTATCGGGCTTTTATTGAATCTGTTTTATCCTTTTCTTTAGTGTCATGGTTTGGTCAGATAAAACTGAAACAGAGGAAATCCTTGGATCAGGTAGTTAGATGGTCCAGTCGTTTGCTTGGTGAGTCACAGCTGAGCCTGACATCCCTGTACACCAGACAAGTACAGAGGATGGCTACCTCCATTTTAAATGATGACTCCCACCCTTTGCACTGCCACTTTCAGCTTCTTCCCTCAAGACGGAGGTTTGCTGTCCCAAAAAGTAGAACCCAGCGCTACAAAAACAGCTTTGTTCCTGCTGCTGTCAAAGAGTTGAACAAGCTGTAACAATATATTTGCACATAATTTAGGTACCTATTTACTAACTCCATTTTATATTTACTTATTTTTGTAGGATGTTACTTGGGTTCTAAATATTTTATTGGGTTTTAGACCTTTGAGTTTTTAACCTCTTTGACTAGTTTTTAACTTTTAATATGACCCTTCCCTCTTCCCTCTGGTTTTTCTCCCATCTCTTTGTCTTTCTATACCCTGATTGATGGAGCCTTGAGTATTCTTATCATGTTTATAGTCAGCTTCATGTGTGCCTGTGTTTGTGTCTATGTTGAATGTAATTTGTGGCTTGTAAATATGGAAGTCACCAGACTGCAAAACAAATTTACCTACGGGTATAAATAAAGTAACCTGAACCTGATGTACAGTAGAACAAAATTACATTTCTACAATGTTAATCACATGTAGAATCAGAGGGGTCACTGCCATGCACCGCCACAAACAACTCCTTCCCCCATTCTATTATGCTGAGCATCAAGCTAGAAGGTGGGAAGTACCATTTTTATATGGTCTTTGGTTTGACCTGTCCGGGACTTGAACCCCCAACCTCCCAGCTGTGGGGCAGATGCTCTATCAACTAGGCCACCTCTCCAATACATATGTGGACTAATTATAATGTCTATTTTAAACCTGCCGTGTGAGTAGTTTCTGTGTTTTCTGGCAAGTTCACCAGAAAAACAAACTAAAATTATTTTTAGAAGACTCAGATAGGAAGTCTTCAGTTTGAGTCAAGTTTAAAAAAAAAACATAATGGCTCACTCACCAACAGACATGTTGAACAATTATGGCACATGGTATTAAGAAGAGTCATAAGCAAACAAACCAAACAGGCAGACAAAAAGTAAGGTGGTAGATGGGCCCTCGCACGCCTGCATCCTTGCCAGACCTCGACCTCTCCACTCAGAGTGCATAACTTTGCCCAGGTGCCATCCATCCCTCCCTAACTCCCTCCCTCCCTCTCGTCACCCAGCTGTCTCTCCCTCCCATCTTCCCTCCTTTGTCCGTCCATCCATACTGCCATCCGCCATCCATCAATCAGTCAATCTGTCCGTCCATCTGAACATTGCAAGATAGGGCCTTGGCAGAGGTATGAGTTTGTGGACTATTGCTTGTGACAACTTCCTGTTCATTGGCTCTAGGTGGTGCTGTATCTATATGTCATTGTTCATTATAGAAAGGTTCAGTGTTGGCTACCTATGCACCACACAAAATTTGGTTGAATTTGGACAAAGTATGCTAGAGTTGTAAGGCTTTATTTTTTCTACTAGGGGGCGCTATAGCTGTGTGTGCAATAGTAATATGAATCTGTTCTGGGTGGTACTAGTACCATATATATCAAGTTTGGGTCCATTTGGACCATGTATATGTGGGTTATGACAACTTCCTGTCCACTGGCAGAATGGGGCGCCGTAGCTATGTGCCATTGTTTGTTATAGAAATATTCAGCATTGGCTACCTATTCTCCACACAAAATTTGGGTGAAATCCGAGAATGTATACCAGAGTTATAGCCTTCATAAGGGTAATGGCGAGACATCAAACTTGGCCACGCCCCTGCACCCAACCCATCGGACTTTAAGATCTGGCAATTTTTCATCTCTCAATGATCTCCACCCCTGTGTGAAGGCAGTATAAGGCACTGCGGCTGCATGTGATGTCACTGTGCATCCATCACTAATAAACAGAAGGAAATGACATAAAGCGCATCCAGAAGATGCTATAAAACAGTTGTAGCTTAAAGCTGCAAGGTTTTAGGGAACTTAATGTTGGGAGATCAGACCAGAATTTAGTGTTTCAGTTACATAGTTGGCAAAAATTACCATCATCATTCCCATTTATGACAATCAAGCATAGCTGTCGTAAGACATACAATAGTTTTGATTTCTCTGTTGATCGATTTGAATGTGGCTGTAGTGCCAGATCTCTGGAAAGCACCGCTTAAGACTAATTCCAAGTTAGAAATCAGATCAGAAATTACAGACATACAATAGAGGCATCTCTACACACAGCTGGGTGGTCACGACATGAAGGGAGAATTGAAAACTGAATAATGAGCAATATTCATGGTCTGAAAGTGACACTGTAAGGGTGCCAGGAAAATTGGTTTCCAACTTTGTCTTTCTAATCAGACAAACCCCAGACACAGGTCAAGAGGTACTTCACATACACTCTTTAAATAAAGATCAAATGTGTTCTGACAAAAGTACTGCCTGTAATGTTAAAGCATATTCATTCATATAGACTGAGGGAACACTGTGTGTCTGTGAAAGGATTATAAGGATATACAGTATATATATATATATATATATATATATATATATATATATATATATATATATATATATATATATATATATATAGATATATATAGATATAGATATAGATATAGATACAGTATATATGCTCCCTTTCATTCTCTTAGTTTATGGACATTTTGTCTTGTTTTGTTTTAATGTGTTTTATTGAATAAAATAAAGTTATACCTAACCAAACTAAATAGACTGTAGTAAATCTGTCATTTTGTAGAGCTGTTTGTGCCCTCACAGTATCCCACAATGCTTCTTGAAAAGTTGTGACCAACGATAGTCGCTGTGTTAGTCAGTGTATCCCATCCTGCAATGGGCAGCAAATGGAGCAGTGAAAGCAGAGCCTGGCATCACAACATAAACTGCCTTTTTATTAATAATGCTGTAGGGTAGAGTTTATTTGATATACAGTGGTGTGAAAAAGTGTTTGCCCCCTTCCTGATTTCTCACTTTTTTGTATGTTTGTCACACTTAAATGTTTCAGATCATCAAACAGATTTAAATATTAGACAAAGATAACACAAGTAAACACAAAATGCAGATTTTAAATGAAGGTATTTATTATTAAGGGTAAAAAAAAAATCCAAACTTACATAGCCCTGTGTGAAAAAGTGATTTCCCTCCTTGTTACAACATAAATTAACTGTGGTTTATCACATCTTTGGAAAGCTGAGTTCAGTTTTTCTAGCTATATCCAGCCCTGATTACTGCCACACCTCTTCTCAATCAGGAATTCACTTAAATAGAACCTGCTGTGGTCTATATTAATCATATATCCCATAACCTACATATGTATAAGCATGTGAGAATGTTTGGTGATTACATATGTAAAGCGACTTCACACCTCAGAACAGGACAAAAGGTCTCAACCGCCAGTGAAGATCAAAGAGCATCCGAGGCGCTGCGGTGGAGACCAGATAGGTCGCCCTGACCTCCCAGGGCCAGGTGGAGGGGTACGAAGACAAAGGAGGGGGATTAAGATAATGAGGGATGTCAGCTTTGATATGCATGTCTTTTGTTATGTGTGAGTATAAGTATGTAGAGCCGAATGTGTTCGATCTCTTACTTCTTCTGCTGCTGCACTAGATGAGACTTGTTAGAGGAGCGAAGCTGATAATAAACTTTGGTTTATAAGTCATATCTGTCACCATGGGTTGAGATGCCGTCTCAGCACTCAGCCCATGTTTTCCCTCATCCCTGCTTCCCATTGAGCAGCGTCTCAGCAGGCTCCCAGCTGGCAGCATTACGGACGGCTGGGGCCAATTAGTCCTCATCAGCTGGGGCGCTGCCAATGTGAATAAATAGGAGCAGCCTCGATGACTCGGGGCTGCGACATAAGCACTGCTAGGCTGGAGCCCCTTCGTCTGGTGCCAGCCCCTGCCTCATCTTCAGCACAACTCGTAAGTGTTTCCCGTAAGGAGTTTGTGCCTTGGTACCCCCATGTCCGGTGCTAACCCGCTACTTGCCTTACTGAATCACTTGGGAGTACCACCTTGTAAGAGTGACCTGTGTATTGGAGTCCTTTGCCCAGTGCCAGCTCTCTATTCTTCTGGCTGCTTAACCCGTGAGTGTTACCTGCTGTGAGCCCCCTTGTTGTGTACCCCTACGCCCGGTGCCAACGGTGTTCTCTGTCGCTGTACTGCTCATGAGTGTTATTGTGTTGAGTATCTGTGCTTCCCTCATCCCTCACCCTTACCTTCAATAAAACATCTTGACTCACTGGCTCGCCCTTGGCTCTTAATTGCTCGGCTCCCTAGAGCCGGGTGTGACAATATCGCCTCGTTATTCCAAGCTCTTCTACACTGGTGACCCTGACGCGAGGATGGACCAGAGGCGTTCCCCCGCGATCGACTCATCTGTGGCGACCCAGGCAGACGCCGGCGCCCATGCAGACAGGGGAACAGATGGACGACGTTCCCCCACGGCAGAAGTGACAGAGAGGGCTCAACCGAGCACCAGCGCCGCTGCGAGAGCCGAAAGAAGGCACTCTCACCCTGCGGACACATCAGGGACGGCCCACACAAACGCCGTCACCGTCAAGCTGCCGGACTTCTGGCAGGAAGACCCGACCTCGTGGTTTCAGCAAGCTGAAGCCCATTTTGCACTTGCAGGCATAACGGCTGACGATACAAAGTTTTATCACATCGTCGCCAAACTCAACGCCGCCACTTCGAGATGTGCGCGGAGCATAATCCAGCGGCCGCCGGCCCAGGACAAATATAGAGAACTGAAAGCGACCATCGTGGCAAATTTCGTCCCCTCTGCCGAGGAGAGAGCCGAGAGGATCCTGGCGGTCTACGGCCACAGAGGATGCAGACCCAAGGCCCTCATGGAGGACTTGCTGCAGCTCAAAGAAGAGGACAATGACAACTTCCTCTTCTAATTTATATTCCTCAGTACGCTGCCGCCACACATGAGAGGGACGCTTGCCAACATGCGATGCAGCACCCAGCAAGACTTCCGCACGCTGGCTCGCGAAGCGCAGCGACTCGTCAATGCCTGCAGTGAACAGACACCCACAGCAGCATCCGCAGACCTCAACGCCGATGTCCGGAGCCACGGAGAGCCACAAACCACTGAGCAGAATCCGCCCGCCATGGCAGCGACACGGCCAAGACATAACAGACGGAGCGACGTCTGTTATTACCACCACCGCTTCGCCGAGAAGGCTTACAAATGCGTTCCCCCCTGCAAATTCACGATTTCGGGAAAATGCCAAAGCCGAGAACTGTTAACAGCGGCGGTTCTCGGCGAAAAAAGCAAGCTTCTATATGTGACGGACGGACACACCGGCAAGCAGTTCCTCATTGACACGGGAGCTCAACTGAGTTTTATCATGCCATCCCAAGCAGACCAGGCCATGGGCCCCCGGGGCAATGGAGCGATGGCAGCCAACGGCTCCATCATCGACACTTATGGCGAAAGGAACCTGCCCCTCCGCATCCATGGCTGCAACTACAGATGGACATTTGTTGTAGCGGCGGTGAGTTTTAACTTGTTGGGCGCAGACTTTTTGTGTGCACATGGGTTATTAGTCGATCTAGCGAACAGACGCTTGGTTAATGCATTGTCCTTTGCTTCTATTCCCTGCTCAGCTCGAGTTTCTCCACCACCCGTGCAGGCCAGCGTCTCTACAGCAGGAGGTAAGTTTGATCAACTCCTCACCCAATTTCCAGCACTCACAATTCCCAAATTCTCAGCTACAGTGGCTAAGCACGGGGTCGAACACTTTATTCCCACAACGGGCCCACCCGTATTCGCCAAAGCTCGGCGCTTAGACGCGACCAAGCTCGCCATAGCTCGGGACAACTTTACCACCCTTGAAAAACTAGGCATTATCAGGCGCTCAAAAAGCCCCTGGGCGTCACCGCTTCACATGGTCCCGAAATCCGACGGTTCTTGGAGACCATGCGGCGATTACCGCAGATTAAACAATGCGACAGCGCATGACCGCTACCCAATTCCTCACATCCAAGATTTTTCACTACATCTGGTGGGTGCGTGCATTTTTTCAAAAATAGACCTGGTCCGCGGCTATCACCAAGTCCCCGTTTGAGCAGAAGACATTCCTAAAACAGCTGTAATAACCCCCTTCGGTCTTTTTGAATTTTTGCGAATGCCTTTTGGCCTCAAAGGCGCTGCTCAAACCTTTCAGCGGATGATGGACGCGGTATTACGCGACCTCCCCTTCGTGTTCGTCTACCTCGACGATATGCTGGTAGCCAGCTCGTCTGAGGAAGAACACGAACAGCATCTCACTATGGTTTTTCGGAGACTAGAAGAGCACGGGTTAATAATCAATCCAGCCAAATGCAAATTTGGCGTGTCACAAATTGATTTTTTGGGACACAGAGTTTCACCGAAGGGGGCAGTCCCACTGCCAGACAAAGTTCGCACAGTAAAAAGTTTCCCACGGCCACAAACGGTCAAATTGCTGCAGGAATTTTTGGGAATGGTTAACTTTTACAATCGTTTCCTCCCCCGCGCAGCTCAGCTCATGCAGCCCCTATATGACGCGCTCAGAAAACAAAAACCTTCCAATGCGGTCGAATGGACCCCGGAGCGCGAACGTGCCTTCGCGGAAGTAAAAAGTGCCCTAGCTCACGCCACATTGTTGGTTCACCCTGATCCCTCGGCCCGCATTGCGCTAACCACAGACACTTCAGACCTGGCCATAGGGGCGGTTGTAGAACAACACGTCGGCGGAATCTGGCAACCTTTGGCATTTTTCAGCAAATCGCTAAACCAAACTGAGCGTAAATACAGCACTTTTGACAGGGAGCTGCTAGTGCTTCATTTATCCATCCGCCACTTCCAGTTCTGGTTGGAGGGGCGGCGTTTCACGGCTTTTGTAGACCACAAACCGCTCACCTTTGCGATGGCTAAAATTTCCGAACCGTGGTCAGGCAGGCAACAAAGACAACTAGCTGCGATTTCAGAGTTCACCACAGACATTCGACATGTGGCAGGCAAACTTAACGTGGTAGCAGACTGCCTCTCTCGCGCTGTGACGTCACCAGAGCACGAGGAGATAGATCACACTACCTCAGCCGCAGAACTCTTCGCCAATGCGGACACATACATATACAGCCCCAATCCACGTAGGGATAGATTACGCAGCCATGGCGGAGGAGCAAAGTAGTGACGCGGATGTGCGCGCACTCCTGTCTGGACCAACAGGGTTAAGGCTGGAGGAAAGGGGTTCACGCGACGGTGTGCCCCCCCTAATATGCGACATCTCAACCGGCCGACCTCGCCCGGTAGTCCCAGCTGCATGGCGCCGCCGTATTTTCGACTCAATTCACTCCCTCGCGCACCTGGGTGTGCGCGCTTCGGTTAAAATGGTCGCCGAAAAGTTTGTGTGGCCTGGCCTGCGCAAAAACGTAAAGGAATGGGCAAAGACTTGCATTTCTTGTCAGCGCGCCAAAATACACAAACACACAAAAGCCCCTCTAGAGCCTTTTCGAATCCCAGCTAGAAGGTTCGACCACGTTCATGTCGACCTCGTGGGACCACTACCTTCCTCCCAAGGTTTCACACATCTGTTAACAATGATAGACCGTACTACGCGCTGACCTGAGGTGGTCCCTCTGGCGTCAACCACAGCGGAGGAAGTCGCTTGCGTTTTTTTGACAAACTGGGTGGCACGTTTCGGCGTCCCATCGGACATCACGTCTGATAAGGGGCCTCAATTTGTCTCGGAGCTTTGGTCAGCCATGGCCAGCAGCTTAGGAGCGACAATTCACCGCACCACCTTATCACCTTACACCGCTTATCACCATCAGGCTAATGGGTTATGCGAGCGTTTTCACAGATCTTTAAAGGCTGCCCTCAGAGCCTCACTAATGGATACAAATTGGGTAAATAAACTCCCCTGGGTTTTATTAGGGTTGCGTGCTGCGCCTAAAGAGGATCTAGACGCCTCCCCAGCAGAATTAGTTTTTGCACAACCTCTCAGGCTCCCAGGTGAATTTTTACCAGAGAACCCAGAGCCAGGGCATCTTCCAGCCCCGAGGTTTTTAGGCAGCAACGGCCCCGACACTCTCCCCGGACCGGCACATCACTCTTTTCCGCGGGTTTTTGTTCCCCAAGCTTTAAAAAACGCTGAATTCGTTTTTGTTAGGCATGAAGCTTTAAAACCAACCTTCTGCCCACCATACGATGGACCATTCAGAGTGCTGGAACCTGGTGATAAGCATTTTGTGCTTGATTTAGGGGACAGAAAAGAAACAGTCAGCATTGACAGACTTAAACCTGCCTTCTTGTTGAGAGACGAGCCTGCACGGTTGGCGAGAGCACCTCGGCGGGGTAGACCCCCCAAGAGAAAAGACTCAGCCCCCCCTGCAGGGAACGAATAATCACTCTCCTCCCCAAGCTGCAGATTCCTTACAGGAAGGGCCCACCAGGACGCCCAAGCGGACCCACAGCAGATTCGGGAGAAGATTTAAACCCAGACGGCACAGGGACTGATGCAAACTACTCAAAAGTTGTTCACTAATTGTGCTGTAACAGTTTAAGACTGACTTGTGATATTACTACGCTGTTATGATTACCACTGAATTCTCTACAGGAGCATAGCTGCTGGAAAGTTTCTTCCTTGTCAAGAGGTGTAGCAGTTAGTATGTCATAATAATTATCTTAAACTGTGAATTTTTCTATTGTCCTTTTCTTAGTCGTTTGGGGGGGGCTGTGGTCTATATTAATCATATATCCCATAACCTACATATGTATAAGCATGTGAGAATGTTTGGTGATTACATATGTAAAGCGACTTCACACCTCAGAACAGGACAAAAGGTCTCAACCGCCAGTGAAGATCAAAGAGCATCCGAGGCGCTGCGGTGGAGACCAGATAGGTCGCCCTGACCTCCCAGGGCCAGGTGGAGGGGTACGAAGACAAAGGAGGGGGATTAAGATAATGAGGGATGTCAGCTTTGATATGCATGTCTTTTGTTATGTGTGAGTATAAGTATGTAGAGCCGAATGTGTTCGATCTCTTACTTCTTCTGCTGCTGCACTAGATGAGACTTGTTAGAGGAGCGAAGCTGATAATAAACTTTGGTTTATAAGTCACATCGCCTCGTTATTCCAAGCTCTTCTACACCTGCCTGACAAAGTGAAGTAGACCAAAAGATCCTCAAAAGCTAGACATCATGCTGCGATCCAAAGAAATTCAGGAACAAATGAGAAACAAAGTAATTGAGCTCTATCAGTCTGGAAAAAGTTATAAAGCCATTTCTAAAGCTTTGGGACTTCAGCAAACCACAGTGAGAGCCATTATCCACAAATGGTGAAAACATGGAACAGTGGTGAACCTTCCCACGAGTGGCCAGCCGACCAAAATTACCCCCAAGAGCGCAGCGACGACTCATCCAAGAGGTCACAAAAGACCCCACAACAACATCCAAAGAACTGCAGGCCTCACTTGTCTCAGTTAAGGTCAGTGTTCATGACTCCACCATAAGAAAGAGACTGGGCAAAAATGGCCTGCATGGCAGAGTCCCGAGATGAAAACCCCTGCTGAGCAAAAAGAACATGAAGGCTCATCTCAGTTTTACCAGAAAACATCTTGATGATTCCCAAGACCTTTGGGAAAATACTCTGTGGACTGACGAGACAAAAGTTGAACATTTTGGAAGGTGTGTGTCCCATTACATCCGGCGTAAAAGTAACACAGCATTTCAGAAAAGGAACATCATACCAACAGTAAAATATGGTGGTGGTAGTGTGATGGTTTGGGGCTGCTTTGCTGCTTCAGGACCTAGAAGACTTGCTGAGGTAAATGGAACCATAAATTCTGCTGTCTACCAAAAAATCCTGAAGGAAAATGTCCGGCCATCTGTTCATGACCTCAAGCTGAAGCACACTTGAGTTCCACAGTAGGACAATGATCCAAAACACACCAGCAAGTCCATCTCTGAATGGCTTAAGAAAAACAAAATGAAGACTTTGTAGTTGAGAGTCCTGACCTTAATCCAATTGAGATGCTGTAGCATGACCTTAAAAAGGCGGTTCATGCTCAAAAACCCTCCAATGTGGCTGAATTACAACAATTCTGCAAAGACGAGTGGGCCAAAATTCCTCCACAACGCTGTAAAAGACTCATTGCCAGTTATCACAAACGCTTGATTGCAGTTGTTGCTGCTAAGGGTGGCCCAACCAGTTATTAGGTTTAGGGGGCAATCACTTTTTCACACAGGGCCATGTAGGTTTGGATTTTTTTCCCCCTTAATAATAAACACCGCCTTTTAAAAACTGCATTTTGTGTTTACTTGTGTTATCTTTGTCTAATATTTAAATTTGTTTGATGATCTGAAACATTTAAGTGTGACAAACATACAAAAAAAAAGAGAAAACAGGAAGGGGGCAAACACTTTTCACACCACTGTAGATTACTACAAAATACACATAATTTTTTAATGACACTAACCTGTTACAGTTTGCTGACTCTGTAATGCCGTCATGAGTGGTGCGAAAGTCCCCATCACACCAAACTCGTTCTGAGAACTTCCTAGCCCATTCTAAGAAATTGATGAAACGGGGTGAAAAAGAGCAACTTGGGACACAAAACTGTCTTGAACGTGACACTACCTTGTTCTTACACGATTTAAGACAAGGCCATCTCATTTTCATCCTGACTGTAGCCAGTTCTTACAACGTTCAAAACGGGAAAAAGTAGCCGTCCATCTCGTTTCTAATTCGTTCTTGACAAGATCAACCCCATCCTTACCCAGTTAAAACCCATTCCTGTCCTGTTTCACACCGTTCTAAATCTTTTCACTATATTTCACAGATGAGATAAAGTTGCTATTAGGGCTGTTGGGGTAGAGGAATTTCCCCTGCAGTGACGGTGGATAGCTCAACACCTCGATATACGGTATTATTGCAAATATTTTTAGGATTTTTAGCATGTGGAGAGGGTGGAGGCTTTTAAGTTTCTGGGTGTTCATATTTCTCACAACCTTACCTGGGCAGTTAACACCATAGCTACGATAAAAAAGGCTCAACAACGTCTACACTTTCTGAGGCTCCTCAAGAAGAATGGCCTGAATGCACAGTTGCTGGTTTTATTTTATCGCTCTGCTATTGAGAGCATTTTGTCATATGGCATCACGGTTTGGTATGAGGGCTGTTCAGCCGCAGACTGCAAAGCCTTCCAGAGAGTGATCGAGACTGCACAAAAAATCACTGGCTGTTCTCTCCCTTCTCTGGAAGAGATTTCCAGGTCTCGGTACCTCAACAGAGCTACTGCCATCATTAAAGACTGTGCTCATCCAGGCCATGATTTCTTTCACTTGCTCCCCTCAGGAAAGCGGTACAGATCCCATAAAACCCGGACTACCAGGTTTAATCATAGTCTTTTCCCAGCAGCAGTACGTATTTTGAACGGATTTATGTAACACGTACAGACTGCTGATATTTTTTTCTTATTTTAGGTTATTTTGTAGCAACAACCCTGTGTGTATAAGCTGGTCTTTTGTATTTATCGCTCAGTATGTTTTTCATTATAGCTACGTACATATTGTATTCAACTTTTAGGTAATTTTGTTTCAAGCATTATTTATTGTTGTAATTATAAGAATGTTAAATGCATGAGTGAACTGTGAGTGTGATAGTTTGTTTATAGTTTGTTTTTAGGGAGCAGCATCTCAATTTTGTTGCATTGTTCATTAACAATGGAATGACAATGAAGGCACTTTGACTTTGACTTTGATCCTGTGGTCTCGTAATTTAAAGATGGAAGCTGTGAGAAACTCGCTGCAGCGCCGTCTCAACTTTATGTGCGTGTGTGACAGTTGTGCTGAGCTCTGGTCTTACTAGGCATGAACTGCTGAGTCGGTTAAAAAAGAAAAAACGATCATTTTCACAAAGCAGTAGCAGGAACTCCAGTATTTCAGCTACAGGGTGTGTGGACTGGAGACTGCAGTGACATTCAGCTTATTTAAACAAGACAGCCTCCGTACAGGACCCTGTGTGGCTCTCGTCTCCGTGATTTTTGGATTTTTGCTGTTGTCCAAAAAATCACATTCAAACAAGCAATGCACTATGCAGTAGTTGCTCAGAAGGAAATAACACACTTTATGCCCTTTCAGTGTTCACTGTCACGGCTGTATTTAGCAAGGAGTCCAAACTCTTCCCCCAGCTGGAGTCCGTCTGGAGAGAGAGTGCTCCACACATTACTGACGCCGCCAGCACCCAGTGCTATGGAAGCTTCCACGGTACCGGGTGCTGCCGCCATCAGTACCGGGTGCAAACATGCTATTGTCAATAAAAAATACTTTTAACATTTAACTATTTATTTATTAATCAATAGGCGCACATAGGTGAACAACGAGATTTAGCCACACACAAAAAAAAGTGAACAGCGCAGTTGTTGTGGTTGCTCGTTATTCTCCGTGGTAGGCTTGTCCATGGCGCGGTATTACATAATTGCAGTTATCAATTATGTTGGACCTGCGAGAGGTTTCGCAGTTCCTTCCTACCTACGGCTGTCAGACTGTACAACCTAAGCAGGGCTGCTCGCAGAGATAGCAAAAAGACGTGACAACCTAATAGTTTTTTTTTTTTCCACAATATCTTTATTGAACCTTTTTTTTTTTTTTTTTAACAAACATGATACAAACAATCAAACACTAACACTAAAGTACTACAAAAAAAAAAAAAAAAAATGCCCTAAAAACACCAACAACCACCAACAAAATCAAGTCTTCAACAATGCTCCTCTGTTTAGTCTAGACAATCCAATATATTAGTATACATATTATGTTCACCAGTTTGGAATTTACAAGGTCCACACACATCATTCACCTTCTTCTTCAAGAGTTATGTTTAAATTTTTTACATAATCAATAAAAGGTCTCCATATATTCTCAAACACAATTTCCTTTGATTTCAGTATATATGTTATTCTTTCTAATGGAAGGTTTGTTAACATCTGTCTTAACCACTGAGTCACATCTGGTCTATGAGTCTTTTTCCATAATAGTGCAATACATTTTTTGGCATTAAGCAAACTGAGGTCTATGAATGTTCTTTCACTTTTATTGAAATTATGCTTTTCTGGGTACAGACCCAACAAAAACAGTTTAGGATTCAATATGATTTGTTTTGAGATTATTTTTTCAATTGTTACCCTCACCTCCTCCCAAAACATTCTTATTAATCTACATTCCCATAAACAATGAAATAGGGTTCCTTTACTTTCCATGCATTTTGTGCATGTATCTGGTATATTTTTGTTATATCTATTTAACTCCTCCGGTGTAACATACATCCGCATTAACCATTTGAAATGTATCAATTTAAGGCGTGCATTTATTGATTTGGTTTGAGCTTCTGTACAAGCCAATTCCCATTGTTCCTCTGAAATTTCAATTTGCAGATCTTCTTTCCAGTAGTTTAATCTTTTCAGTGAATTTTCACTTGAAGATAGTGTCAATGAGTTATAAAACTCTGAAATAATACCCTTTCTTTTACTATCTTTCATCATCATTTTTTCCAAGGATGAATAAATAGGTCGAGTGAGAGCTTTATTTTGATTTGATCGAATAAAGTTTCTAAGTTGAAGATATTTAAAAAAATGTGTTCTATTGAGATTAAATTTGATCCTCAGCTCTTCAAAAGACATTATGTTGTCTGCACATGGCAAATATAAATCCTGAATCTTTTGTATCCCTTTTAAATTCCATACTTTAAATACAGCGTCCGCTCTCCCTGGTTTAAAATATTGATTACCCCATATTGGACTAAATTGTGACAATAACTGTGGTTCTTTTAAATAGTTTTTAGCTTCACACCATATTTTGATCATATGCTTTACAAATGGATTTTTAACTTGTTTTTATAATTTTTTTGCCGAATCTGAGTATATGAATATGGGAAGAGGTAAAGGTAAATTGTATGATTCCATTTCAGTCCAGTGAGGGAGATCATTTGATGAAAAATAATATGTCATAGACCTCAGTTGTGCCGACCAATAATACAACATAAAATTTGGACATTTCAGACCTCCACGATCAAATGGTAAATATAATAAAGACAAACGTAATCTAGCCCTCCTGTTGTTCCATATAAATTCCACAAACTTTTTTTTTATTCTTGAGAATAGATCTAAAGGTGGTGATAAGGGAATGTATTGAAATAAATAAAGTATTTTAGGTAAAATATTACTTTTAAGTATATTGATTCTCCCGATCATCGACATTGGTAGTGACATCCATCTCTGAGTTAACTCATTGATATCTGACATTAAGGCTTCATAGTTGACACTGGCGACTGATTCTAGCTTAGGCATAATTTGGATTCCTAAATATTTAAACTGATTTACAACATTGAATTGATTTACCTCAGGGGCTGGGTAATTTCTCTGGGTCTCATTTAGCATTAATATTGAAGATTTAGTTTTATTTATTTTATATCCTGATATTTCCCCAAAATTCTTTATTAAATTCAACAAGGTTGGAATTGATTTTTTTAGATTCGACATAAACAAAATTATATCATCGGCGTACAGGGAGATTTTATGTTCTGTTGGTCCAACTTTAATTCCATATATTTGTGAATGTAAACGTATCGCTATCGCTAAAGGTTCAATTGCCATAGTAAACAGTAAAGGTGAAAGTGGACAGCCTTGTCGACATCCTCTATTGATTTTTATTGGTTTTGAAATATTGTTATTTGTTAGGATTTCTGCTGTAGCATTATTGTATATTATTTGAACCCATTTTATGAAATTATTTCCAAGTCCAAACCTTTGTAGGACTTCAAAAAGAAAGGGCCATTCAACTCTATCAAAGGCCTTTTCGGCGTCCAATGATAGGAGAGCTGTATCCGGTGCTTCTTTATTAAAATAAATAATATTAAATAGTCTTCTTACATTATGGAAGCCTTGTCTACCCTTTATAAAGCCATTCTGATCTCGATTAATAATATTTGGTAAAATTTCTTGTATTCGTCTTGCTAAAATTTTACAGATTATCTTAAGGTCGGCGTTTAATAGGCTTATTGGTCTCATATTTTCACATTTATTAGAGGGCTTACCTGGTTTTGGCAGCAGTATAATTAAGGCATTATTTATGTATGATGGTAAATTATTATTTTGAAATGCTTCTAAAACCATTTCCAAAAAAGGTTTTATTAATTTATTCTTGAATTTTTTATAAAGGTCAACTGGAAGACCATCTGGTCCTGCACTTTTTCCTGATTTCATATTATCAATGGCTAGCCCAACTTCTTCTTGACTAATTTTAGACTCCAATATCTCCCTGTTTTCATTTGGAATACACGGTATAGATAGTTCGTTCAAAAACCCATTTAGTTTTGTTAAATCAGGTTCATTTTTGGTATCATATAATTTTTCATAGTAATCTCTAAAGGCTCTATTAATTTCTAAAGGATCTATAACTACCTGTCCGTTACTTATAATACTGGTAATTGGTGTTTTAATTTCCAATTGTTTAATCTGCCATGCTAATAATTTTCCTGATTTTTCACCTTGTTCATAAAAAGATTGTTTCAATCTTAGAAGACTCGAGGCAGCTCTATTCGCTGATTCTTTGTCGTATTCAGCTCTCAAAATCAGTAATTCATTCTCCAACCTTGGGTCACTTCCTGCATACACTTTTTCCTGAAGACTTTTTATTTTATGTTCCAATTTAGCTCTCTCCTCTCGAGTCTTCTTAGATTTTGATCCTGTATAACTAATAATATGTCCCCTAATAAAAGCTTTGAAAGCCTCCCACTTTACACATGCTGATGTTTGTGTAGTATTGATGTCAAAGAACTCGTCTATCTGTTTTTCTATATACTTGACAAATTCCTCATCCTGAAGCCATTTATGCTGAAATTGCCATCTACCTGATTCCTTTGTCAATTTTTTATCTACATATATTAGACAACAGGGTGCATGATCAGAAATCACGATGTTATCATAAAAGCAGTTTTGAATCTTGGACCTTAATTCTGTGGAAATCAAAAAATAATCAATACGTGAGAATGTCTTGTAGGTACTGGAATAACAAGAATAGGCTTTAACTTGTGGTTTCATTTCTCTCCATATATCTAACAATCTCAATTCTTTCATAAAATGATTAATAGTCATCCTACATCCAATGTGCGTACAATCCAGTCCTGTTGATCTATCCACACCTGGATTCAATGTACAATTAAAATCCCCTGCTATTATATGTTGCCCTGTAAGTGATGATAAGATGAGAAATAAATTAGCAAAGAACTTCTGATCATCTATATTGGGACCATATAAGTTCACAAGATTTATATTTTCTAATAGCAAAGAACCTTGAATGATTACATATCTTCCAAATTTGTCTCCAATTACATTTTTCACCTGAAAAGGAACTGATTTATGTATGAGAGTCATAACTCCCCTGGCTCGGGATGAAAATGAAGAGGTGAATACACTTCCCTGCCATCTACTCCTAATTCTTTTAACATCCTCCTCTATCAGATGAGTTTCTTGTAAAAACACAATTCTTGAACCCATGTCCTTTATTTTATTCATAACTTGTTTAAGTTTTTTTAAATTTTGTAGACCTCTGCAATTCCATGAAGTTAAATTAAGATTAACACTTTGGTCCATGATCAATAGAGAGTTTGGGATTACCTTGCAGTGTAAACATGCTCATACAGAGAAGCAAAAACATGAGTGGTTGAACATTCACCCTACAAACTACACACAAACAAATTTCCCCTTCCCACACTTGTGGCAAACCCCCCAAAATCAAAAGAAAAATTCTGTCTCCCGATATAGCCATCGACCGTTCCACACCCACGGGGAACAGCCTAAGCCACTCCTTCTTCATCCTCCCAATCACCCTAACTCTACTGCTTTTAATGACGTAACATTAACTCTCCTCTGTAGTTTTCCAACTTAACTCCAAAATTTTTAACAACTTTTACATCATAGTTGTTTTTTTTTGTTTGTTTTGTTTTTGTTTTGTTTTTTAATATATAATACAATCTATATTTTGTAAACTTACTATTTACTTCAAGTCAGTCAGATGCCTGTGCAAATGCTTAATTATTCTACCTTATATTTTGTTCATGCTTAGCTCCCACCAGTCTCTTCTTCTTCTTTGATCTTCTTGATGAACTCCTGCGCCTCCTCTGGGGTCTTGAAGATGTGGGTTCTGCCCTCATACGTGGTCAGCAGTCTCGCAGGATAGATTACACCATGACGAATCCCAAGGTTGCGCAGCTCCTTACGTATGGGATCAAACTGCTTCCTCAATTGCTGGATTCCTGTGGCCAAATCTGGGTAGAACCGCACCTGCTGGTCCTGGTGTTTAATCTCTCCTTTAGCACGTGCAGCGTTGAAGATCTTCATCCTGTCTCTGTTGCTAAGAAACTTCATAATTAAGGTCCTCGGCGGTCCCTTGTCTCTCCGTGGGCCAATACGATGTGCTTTTTCCAGAACCACTGCTGATTGCAACTCCTCGCTGCCCAGCACCTCCGGAATCCACTTTTCCAGAAAGGAACATACGTCCCGACCTTCTGATTCCTCTGGAAGACCCACCAGCCTCAAATTATTCTGTCTCGACCGAGATTCCAAATCCAAAATATTATCTTCCAGAGATTTATTTTTTTTTTCCAAAGTGCGCACCTTTAATTGAAGACGGGTGACGTCATCTTCAGCACTAGCGAGACGGAGCTCCATCTGCGCCGTTCGTTCTACACAGTCACCCAATTCCTTTCTTATTCCTTCCAACGCTGTCATAATCCCATCAAATCTAGAGGAAAAGTCCGCTCTCATTGAACTCATGGCAGCCATCAGCGCATCTGCGCCATTCCCCGCAGACATCGCACCGCCGCCAGCCTCCTCCGCCATATATGGAGTTTTGTTTGCTGCGTCACAGACCTGAAAGTCCGTTAATTTGGACTGTTTCGGCGGCTCGCTTTTTCCTTTTCCTGGTTTTCCAGCCTTAGGCTTCGCCGACATATCCTCGCCCAAATGCTGGGATATGTTCTGTCCCAAATGAGAGAGTTATTTGCCGATTTTTTTTCTCCAGGAGCAGAGCAGAGCGAGACACGTCCGTCCTACGTGGCAGCCATAACCGGAAGTCTCAACCTAATAGTTTTGAATGCAAAAGACGCAATAGACTTACACAATGGTCCCCTCCGGTATACAACTAGGAAAATACCGGTCGCTATGGAGGGTGAGAATATGTATGGGTACATAATCATACCATGTAGGATAACTAAGTAGACGGTTGTGCTGTTTCATTCCATCTAGCTACAATGCTCCGCACTGTGTGTGTTTATATATATATTTATATATTTACTCCATCTAGCAGCAATGCTCCACACTATGTGTGTTTATACAGTATATTTACATATTTATTCCATCTAGCTACAATGCTCCGCACTGTGTGTTTATATATCTACATATTTATTCCATCTAGCTACAATGCTCCGCACTGTGTGTTTATATATTCATATATTTATTCCATCTAGCTACAATGCTCCGCACTGTGTGTGTTTATATATATTTATATATTTACACCATCTAGCTACAATGCTCCGCACTGTGTGTGTTTATATATCTACATATTTATTCCATCTAGCTACAATGCTCCGCACTGTGTGTTTATATATTTACATATTTATTCCATCTAGCTACAATACTCCGCACTGTGTTTATATATTTATATATCTATCCCATCTAGCTACAATGCTCCGCACTGTGTGTCTATATATATATATTTATATTTATATGTACATATGTATACCTGCTGCTCTTGTTTTTTCTCTTGCCTTCTGATTGTTGCTCTGAGTGTTGCTATCCCAGTGCTGTTGCAATCCTGGAATTTCCCCATTGTGGGACTAATAAAGGCTTATCTTATCTTATCACGATGGCCCTAGTTGTTATACTGGAATTCAGTGTCTTCCTTTCTCCAAACATAACGTTTCTCATTCAAACCACAGAGTTCTATTTTGGTCTTATCCGTCCACAAGACATTTTTTCCAATAACCTTCTGTCTTGTCCACGTGATCTTTAGCAAACTGCAGATGAGCAGTAATGCTCTTTTTGGAGAGCAGTGGCTTTCTCCTTGCAACCCTGCCATGCACACCATTGTTGTTCAGTGTTCTGATGGTGGACTCATGAACATTAACATTAGCCAATGTGAGAGAGGCCTTCAGTTGTTCAGAAGTTACCCTGGGGTCCTTTGTGACCTCGCCGACTATTACACGCCTTGCTCTTGGAGTGATCGTAGTTGGTTGGCCACTCCCGGGGATGATGACTAAATTTCCTCCATTTTTGCACAGTCTGTCTTACTGTGGATTGGTGAAGTCCAAACTCTTTAGAGATGGGTCTGTAACCTTTTCCAGCCTGATGAGCATCAACAACCCTTTTTCTGAGGTCCTCAGAAATCTCTTTTGTTCGTGCCATGATACACTTCCACAAACATGCGTTGACACTTTGCTAGATCTAGAGCAGCTCAGTGGTGTAGTGGTTAGCACTGTGGCAGCACAATAAGAAGGTCATGGGCTTGATTCCACCTCTGACCACCGGTGACCCTTCTGTGTGCAGTTTGCATGTTCTTCCTGTGTCTGTGTGGGTTTACTCCAGTTTGGTCCCACAGGCCAGAAACATGCAGGTTAGGTTAAAGGGCTGATGACACGTTTTTTGACTTCATCTAATTTTTCAACACATAATACAATATGACGAAATAGGTTGGTCTGTGCAGTTCTAAGTCAAACAGGTTTTTTTTCACGCGAATGTCCGACGTTTTCATGAGCGCCATGTCACCAGTTGCGTCAGTGGCTGGAAACCCCCCCGGCCATGTTGTAACGTCATTGACAGAGCACAGCGCTTGGCTGCCCATTGTACACACAGGATGGAAGCGGTAGAAAACATTGACGATGGTTCCAGCACATGTAGTCTGGAATTGGTTTGTGTTGTCCAATCTTCAGACGATTATAGTTCAGAAGAATGTGGTGATAATGAAGAATCTGGGGGCATCAGACCTTATAGGTTTGAGCCGTGCCAAGCGGGCATCTGGCCTAGTGAGTCAGACTCAGAGTGACGGTGGAGAGGCACACATGCCCGCTGCAGCAGCAGCGACACACACATGGCAGGAAAACACCGAGTGGTATGCTTTTGTTACAGATATTGCAACAAATTATTTGTTCATAAATATAATTTATTTAAACCCGATTTTTTAATAAAATCATAGCAAAGTATTCTCTGTGGCTCAGGCATCTAGTTGATTATGTATTTTTAGTTCTTGTTGTTTTTATGATTTGTACATGTGGTTTATGTGCCGTATTGATAATGAGAGAGGGGACGTGCCCGACCGGCAAGATGTCAGCATGCGCTCACAGAAAGTAGGTCAAAGCTTCGCGTAAATCCATTCATCTTTCCCCTCCTCGTGCGCTCCTCCTGTGTAAAAGCACAGGAGGAGCGCACAAGGAGGCTTATGACAATTGGAGCTGAAGTGTGTGATGTGGTCTTTCACGGCCTGCTGTTTATCTAAGCCTGCGACACAACACAAAGGCATAGCCGTAAAATTAAAACAAGAAACCAGAGAAACTGTGAGCTACAAAGCTGCTGTCATTCCAGTCAACAACACCGGCATCCGTTCTGTCGCTTACGTCATGGTGGTGCCTCCCTTAATTTGGTGGGCAGCACCACAGTCCAGTCAGCGGCTGTGGTTTTTTGATGATAACTAGTTTATGCAGGTGCGGTTGTAAATATTATATTGATCATCGACAACGCCTTTTGGGTTTACACAACATGCTAAAAAATGTCAAAAATGTGTCATCAGCCCTTTAATTGGAGATTCTAAAGTGGTCCTAGGTGTGAATGTGAGTGTGAAGAGATTGGCGCCTCACCTTTGCTGCCTCATCCATTCAGGTGGATGCCCTGAATTTCCCTCTGGGATTAATGAAGTATACAATAAATAAATAAAGATTCTTTAACTAGAACAGGGTGCCAACTCATACCTGATTGTCATCCCAGTGATTGAAAACACCTGACTCTAATTTCACCTTCAAATTACCTGCTAATCTGAGAAGTTCACAAACTTTTGCCACTCACATGTAATATTGGAACATTTTGATGAATAAATAAATGAAAATGTAAACTATTTTTGTCTCATTTATTTAACTGGGTTTTCTTTATCCACTTTTAGGACTTGTGTGAAAATGTGATGATGTTTTAGGTCATACAGTATTTATGCAGAAATGTGTCATGAGTTGAGTGCTGGAGTTTTTCCCCAGACTCGGTCTCATGACTTTTTCTGCCATATTGCTCATTTGTTGCATCTCATGCCGTTTGGGTTTATGGGTTTTTGCTTTGCTTGCCATTTTTACCTCCGCCAGGCCGAAAAGGCCAGGAGGAGGTTATGTTTTTGCCGGGGTTTGTCTGTGTGTTTGTCTGTCTGTCTGTCTGTTTGTCTGTTGGTTAGCAAGATAACTCAAAAAGTCTTGGACGGATTTCCATGAAACTTTCAGGCGTTGTTGGAAATGGTACAAGCAAGAACTGATTAAATTTTGGGGATGATCCGGATCACCGTCTGGATACAGGAATTTTTTAAAGCATTCTTTAACACTGTGACATACGGCTATTTTCAACATGTGCGCAGGCGCAATGGAGGGCGCTGGTCATCGTGTCTGACCAACATAAACTCCGCCTTCTTCAACGTTTTAGGCACAAAAGCACGCGGAAAACACCGTGCCTGTGTTTGCGCGACGCTGCAAAAGCTGAGACGGGCAGCTGTCCGCCGCCGGATTATTTGCCAGAAATTCCCCGGGCAGCCATAGGCGCTGCGCAAAAACGAGCTGCTCGGCAGCGTGCTGTGTGCCTGTGTTTGCGCAACGCTGCAAGAGCTCAGACGGCCAGCTGTCCGCTGCTGGATTATTTGGCAGAAATTCCCCGGTCAGCCATAGTAGCTCCGCAAAAACAAGCTCTCTGCCGGGGAAGTTTCCAAATCATCTTTGGCCGCGGAGCGCTACCCCAATAAAGATAAAGATTAGATGTACCACGAAGGTCGAGTGCAAGCAAGATGTTTCTGTCTGTGAACATTCCGTCTTTTGGCGAGTTGATACGTAACGATGTTTACAGTTTGATGAGAAGGTTGCTGCCATGTAACAATCATCTTATATCACCAATTGTCAACTCGTCACTCACTCTTCACTCCAGCATTTGGAAGTGGTGGCGTTCCATTTTATACTGAGTCCAATATTGTATGTTATTGTTGTTACAAGACCGCCGACTGTCTGCTGATCTGTATATACTGTAGCGAACTCAATATGAGCACCCTACTTGGCTTGCCAAGTGGGTTGACCCTATTGGCGACACAGGTAGAGTGCAGGTCTCTGGAGCGGGAGGCATGAGTTCGAACCTCCCGGTGGGACGTTGTCAGTTGGCGCGCACGTTACAATACATTTATTTTCTACTCATTTTAGTTCTGCATTTAATATGAACCCTGAGTTTCAAATAAACGTTTGAATTTTGAATAAAACCCACGCCAACCCGTCTACCTAATTGGCATCCGTCAGTGAAGCCCTCAGTGCTGCTTTCAGTGATCTAAAACGCTCACATAACCCATTGGCCTGTGGGTTGTACGCAGTTGTGTCATGACTTCTTTTGTTTTTTCTTTTGAATTCTTGGATGGAACATGGGTGGGCAATATAAGCTGCGGATTCAGCCATCACATATTTCGGATAACTTATGTTGAACTGTATAATCAGAGGAGCTATTGTCTAATTTGACCTTGTTGGATTTTATTACCCCCTTTGTTATATTATTCACTTTCTTTTAACCTGTACTCTTAATCTATTCGAAATAAAGATTAATTCATTCATTCGTTCAATTGCAACGCCCCCAGCCTGGGAGTTTGCAGATGCAGGACATGGACACAACACCAACACTTCAGTTTATTACCTCCGCCAAGGAGGTAATACTTTTACTACTGAACCACTAATCCTATCATTGTGAATCCAATTGCTACTCAGATGTTTTCATGGTCAAGGAATCTGACAACGTACACACAAACACTGTATGGGGGGAACTGTGGCGCTTGGCGGAGGTCTGCGCTCTCCGAGTGCTTTTCTAGTTCTGCTTATGCTAGTGTTATATTTTTATTCTGTATTTATTTGTATTTATTTAGTGTTATTTTATTCTGTATTTCTCTAGTGTTTCCTTTTTCTGTTGACAGCTGTCAAGGGCGTGAAGCTTATGTGGGCGTGCCCTGTCAGCGTTAGTTGGGTTCACCTCCCTCTCACTGCCACAGCTAATTCCCATTATGTATCATTGCTCTCTCCTGCCCGTTCAGGTACCCACACCTGTTGTCTGTTGTGTTAATGGTTTTGTTCACTATTTAAGGGGCTGCGCATTTTTGTTCAGCGCGGCACCCTACTATCAGCTACCACTCTTCTTGCTTCATCCACACATAAGTCATTTGTTTTTGTACTGCATATTACTAATTTTCTCCAGGTTAGTCAACGTTGGCCTCTCCTTAGCTGGGCTATTTTGCATGCCTGTTCTTTGAGACTAGTCTCCAGGTTTTGCCGGCGATGCTCTCACCTTAGCCTCAGTTATCTTGCTGACCTGTGTTTCTTTTCCACCACAAGTTTTGTTATTCAGTCAGTAAATGTGCAAACTCACAGATGGCGTTTGGTGCCGTTTTCTCAGCCTTGGAAGGTGATTATGACAGAAATGTAGAAAATTCTAAAGGGTTCACAAACTTTCAAGCCCTACTGTAGAAAGGTTGAAAAAGACATTTAGTGTTCTTGATTTGTCAAGTCAAAGTCTTGACCTAAATCCAGCTGAGATGCCTTATCATGTAAGAGAATCCACAAGTCGAGTGAAGAATTGGGGGGGTAGCAATCCCTGCAGTGAGATCTGAGAGGAGGATCAGTAGCTTGGACACATTTGCTTGAAGTGATTGATGAAAAGTGAGATGCTACACATTGTTGGCAGGCGTTTAAGCTGTATCAGAACTAGCTGCGTTCTCAGGTGAGGTACTGTGACGGCTACCAGATTGATTTTCATAAGACCTACCTGGATGGCAGCGAATGTTGCATCAAATGCATAACACATTGGTCCCCCCCCCCCTCCCCGAGAGCTCAAGGGAGTAAGATCTGATCTTTGATAGTCAAATAAACAGAAAAACAGATTGATGTAGACAGAAATATATCCAAACACACAGCTGGCCTTTCGTGCTTGTTAAGTATAAAAGATTTCATTGTGGCTGAATGAAGACGTGCAAAAATATCAAGGGCAGGAGCTTTTCATAGAGTGTACGTGCATTTGAAGATGTTTAGACTCTTAAAACTCTTTTTGGCTGTGTTGGAACTGATAAATGCCACCACACATATGTATGAATGTGAGGTGGAAGTGGTAAGGTTGTAGACTTTCTGTTTGACATTGTAAATGAGCTAATAGTGCTTTCCTCTAAAATGCAATCCAAAACCACTGAATAACTGTTCTTATGATAAACCCCCTAAGACCAGAGACCAGAGCTTAGAATTAGAGCAGACAGACGGCACAACTGTCCAATCATAGCAACATTGGTGCAGTCCTGAATGTGGCAGTGAGTAATGAGAAAGAGAAATTCATAAGTGTAATGAATGAATTAAACACGGTTTTATCCTCAACATTTGCTGAAATGATTGAATGGTAACTTTATTTTACGTTGATGGCACTGACTGCACTTTTCCCACATTGCAACAGCTCACACATGTCTTAATGAAATGTTTGTGACATGTATTGGCCAAATTTTCTTGAATTATTTCATTATTGCAGCATCATTGTGAATCACCTTCTGCAGCCTTTCTGAGAACGGCTCTTTTCAGTGCATGTCTCTTTAAAGGCAGAATTTAACTTCACCCTCCCTCTTACATTGCTTGTTTTGCTAATCTAATCTATGCTAATCTTACCTGGCAACATCCTAGCTCCTAGTCGAGCTCGGAGCCACCTAGCATAAATTTTTCTTAAAAGATCAATGAAATAAAGCATCACTGGTGGATAGAGGTGTGTGGTTTCAGTGGTCGATAGGATATGACCGGTCCAGTACAATAAGCACAGAAACATTCATGAATGAACCAAGACTAGTGGCTAAACTGCTAGCTTCAGCTAGCTACCTTGAAGGTACTAACAATCTGATGCAGTATCACAGTGAAAATATCACAAATTACGCCAGAATGACGTGACATATATTATTGACTGTGGGTTAATGAACCAGGCGGAAACAGTGATGCCTATTACGATGACTGAAATCTAAAGAAAATAACAATATAAACTCGAGCCACTGTTAGCGCTTAAGCTACACCTTTGATTCCCCACCCATCTACATGACAGACAGTTAGACTGGCCAGTAATAGAGCAGTGGGCAGGTACCAAGGCTACTAACGCTTTCCTTTTAGTGAGATTTCCCATTTCTTGACAATCAGGCAAATACCTGGAGTTAAAATGGCTTCTTGGAGAGAAACACAAGATGAAGGCTGTGTTTTTTTTTTAAAAGAAGAAGCTCCTTGTGGGGCGAAGTCGGTGTCAGTTTCACTTGGTAGTTATCCTCTGTCTCTCTCTTCCTGGGTACGTGCTGCTGGTGACTGGGGGGTTGACAGTGGTGGTGTGGGGCCGTCTTCGTGTTGGCTGAGGCTTCCTTGGCTGTGCATTGTGTGGTGGGTCGTGTGTGGGCCACCACTGGCGGGGGCGGGGCCAGGGACTGGGGATGGTGGGGATTCTTGGATGATGGGCTCGGGGGTTGCATAATTGTGAAACCTAAACAAGATTTTATGGGTATTTGCTAAACTCTTTAAATAGCAGTTCACATTCTTTAAAGGCAACCTAGATAGATTCCCCAGTCCAGCACCCTAGCACTCTGAGTGATGCTGAAGTACAAGCATTTGACTTCCCTGTTCCCTTCCATGTGGAACTCCACAATATCTGCTGCTTGTTAATATATTTAAAAATTGCATAGATTAGTATTACTCATTCATATTCTACATTTTATTGCATGCATAGTTTTTTATTTTTATCTTTAGTGCTACTCCATGTTTAATGTTGCAGCATTGCACCGAGACAAATTCCTAGTTTGTGTACTACATGAACAATGGCAATAAATCTCATTCTGATTCTGATTCTGATTCTGTTCTCTTCCTGCTTTGTCTATGCAAACACTGACATACTTGCACCATTCTTGTAAGGGAATCAGTGAGTATCAGGATGACATTCATTTGTATTGGGTTGATGGAGAAAATTCTGAATTAAAAGCATTTTTTGGGGTATCCAGTTTAAATGTTTTGTCATTAAGCATTCATTGTAGGCCTCAAAATGTTGATTTAAAAACGTTGTCTTTATACATACAGGGGTAAAGATAAGTGAATGCAGCCTCGTTTATTTAATTTATTACCGAGATGGGCTGAGTACCATTTCTGTATCAGTTGCTGTACATATTATTGATTTATTTACTTAACGTTTGTTTATTTGTTTAAAATGTATAACAAAATATAGAGCTGAGCCTTATTGATTGAACAAGAACGTTTTTCTAGAACATCCAAATTTGAAGTAGTTCAAATCATCTAAAGCCAATAAACTCCGCTTCTTTTGCTTGTCTCATGTGCTAGCCAGGAATTTCCGCCAGTTTGAATGACTTACTGTAATATTACTGCAAAGAGACAATTACAATGATGCTAACAAACTTGTTACTATCAACCATTCTTTTTAATAGCATCTTATTGCATGTGTGGATACTCTAAAAATATTGAGAAGCCGCAGCAAAAAGGGGTTGTATCTAAGGTATTGTTGCAGGAGAAAAACCAACCTCTGACCTTTGAACATGATTAGAGCTCATCTTGTGCATCCTCACATTGATCAAAGTGGTTTTAACTAAGTGCAAATCTATCCCTTATTCCCACTGTTTTGACATGGGTTTGTACTACTTACAGGAGGAAACAGGTCAGTTTACACCACTATGCAATATTTAAAGGTTATAGAGATTACATTTTTATCTTCTGGTCAATATGTGTTACATTCACTCCTGCCCCACTCTAAAGGTGCGTTCAGACCAGACGCGAACGGGCAAAGTTTTCGCATGGCGCAATTACATTATCACTCAATGTAAACACATGGATACACATAAATTCACCATCTGAGTGAGTTGCAGACAGGCGAAGTTGCCTTTATAACTTCTGCAGCTGTGTTCAGCTTGCTGTGGAAATTCCCAAAACACCGTCATGCTTAGGTTTACATTATCCAATGGGTCTCACCTGAAAAAATTGTCCCGGCCTCCAAAATTTCACTTGGATGATGGGTTGTTTACATTGCTAGCCTGTTAGCCTTGTTAGCACGTCCATGGCAGGAGTCCATGGGTAAAAAACAGCGACACTCTGATTAAGCTGCAGAACTCCTGATTCTTCTGTCTCCAAGTGAGTGTCAATCTCATTTTCAAACTAGTTTACTCTCCAATGTTGATACTTTTTCTCCGGTGATGGCAGAATCTCAAAGCTAGCACTATCCCTCGTACATGAATGCTCGAATGTGCGAGATTCTTGTGTGCTCGCCTCTTTCCATTGACTTTGTATGTATTCGTCCTGCGGAGGTCCCCGAGGTCCCCGTGCAGCTTTTGGTTCAGCGATGTGGGGTCAGGCCATGTATCCGCAGGACGGCAGCATTCGTCAGGGCAGCTGGTGTGACCATCTAGCGATCGATGAAGAAGAAGAAGAAGAAGTATGTATTCGTGCCGCGCTTGGTCTGAGTGCACCTTAGTATTGTGCTGGTTCCTTGGTTGAGACCTTTGGATTAAAAACTTGTGACGGGGTAAAATCCACCCCTGAAGTTCCTTCTAAATGACAACATGGGATATCAACCTACATAACTATGCTATTGGTTTTGAGATTACTACTGGCCACGTTGTTCTTGTCAACCAATTACTCAAATCTAAAAACTTTGATAATTATGGACCTGTACATTTTTTAAAATAATTATTTTAGGACTATAATACTTTTTTCTGCACATATGTAAAAGTTCTGTGGATGTATTATTTTTTAAATATTTGATTTCATGATAATATTGCATTATCTTATCTTAATTATTTCATTATTATGCAGTAAACCACCTTCCTTATCAGCAGTGTAGGAATTCATGTCACTATGTGCTAGAGAAAAAAATAGTCAAGAGAGCACTCAGAGAGTGCATACCCACACCAAGCCTCCCTCTGTCACTCTTTCTCTCCATCTGTCTGTCTGTACAGTTGTCCGTCCGTCCTTCTGTATCTCCATTCATCCACACATTGCCAGATAGGGTGGACGTATGCACTCATGGAGCACCTTCAAATTCGAATGGGTTCATCCGTAGCCTAAGGGACACCTCTGGTGAAAATTTCACCCAAATCTGTCCAGGAGATGCTCCCTTCGAGCCAGGATGTAACAATAACACGACATCTGCACACTTTTATTAATGATGCTGCTGAGTCAATGTGAGGATTGGTTCAGATGGTTGTGCACTGCTTTTATTTGTTAATTTATTCTTTTCTTTCTTTATTGCACAGAGGAACTTTTCTTTCTTGGCTTGTTTTATACACCGCATTCCAAATTATTATGCAAATAGGATGTTCCACATTATTAAGCATGCCACAGATTTCAAGCAATATGGGAAAGATAAAGGATCTCCCTGCTGCCAAAAAGTGTCAAATAGTGCAGTGCCTTGGACAGGGTATGAAAACATTAGATATTTCACGAAAACGTAAGCGTGCTCATCGTACTGTGAAGAAATTTGTGGCTGATTCAGAGCACAGACGGGTTTGTGCAGATAAAAGCATAATGAGGAAGGTTTCTGCCAGACAAATTCATCAGGTTAAGAGAGCAGCTGCTAAAATGCCATTACAAAGTAGCAAACAGGTATTTGAAGCTGCTGGTGCCTCTGGAGTCCCACGAACCTCAAAATGTAGGATCCTCCAGAGGCTTGCAGATGTGCATAAACCTACTATTCGGCCACCCATAGCCAATGCTCACAAGCAGAAACGGTTGTAGTAGGCCCAGAAATACATGAAGATTAATTTTCAAATAGTCTTGTTTACTGATGAGTGCTGTGCAACCCTGGATGGTCCAGATGGATGGAGTAGTGGATGGTTGATGGATGGCCACCATGTCCCAACAAGGCTGTGACGTCAGCAAGGAGGTGGCGGAGTCATGTTTTAGGCCAGAATCATGGGGAGAGAGCTGGTAGGCCCCTTTAGGGTCCCTGAAGGTGTGAAAATGTCTTCGGCAAAGTACAGTGGGGCAAAAAAAGTATTTAGTCAGCCACCAATTGTGCAAGTTCTCCCACTTAAAAGATGAGAGAGGTCTCCAATTTTCATCATAGGTATACCTCAACTATGAGAGACAAAATGAGGGGGAAAAAATCCAGAAAATCACATTGAAGGATTTTTAATGAATTAATTGGTAAATTCCTCGGTAAAATAAGTATTTGGTCAATAACAAAAGTTCATCTCAGTACTTTGTTATATACCCTTTGTTGGCAATGACAGAGGTCAAACGTTTTCTGTAAGTCTTCACAAGGTTTTCACACACTGTTTCTGGTATTTTGGCCCATTCCTCCATGCAGATCTCCTCTAGAGCAGGGATGTTTTGGGGCTGTCGCTGGGCAACACGGACTTTCAACTCCCTCCAAAGATTTTCTATGGGGTTGAGATCTGGAGACTGGCTAGGCCACTCCAGGACCTTGAAATGCTTCTTACGAAGCCACTCCTTCATTGCCCGGGCGGTGTGTTTGGGATCATTGTCATGCTGAAAGACCCAGCCATGTTTCATCTTCAATGCCCTTGCTGATGGAAGGAGGTTTTCACTCAAAATCTCACGATACATGGCCCCATTCATTCTTTCCTTTACACGGATCAGCCGTCCTGGTCCCTTTGCAGAAAAACAGCCCCAAAGCATGATGTTTCCACCCCCATGCTTCACAGTAGGTATGGTGTTCTTTCTCCTCCAAACACGACAAGTTGAGTTTTTACAATAAAGTTCTATTTTGGTTTCATCTGACCATATGACATTCTCCCAGTCCTCTTCTGGATCATCCAAATGCTCTCTAGCAAACTTCAGACGGACCTGGACATGTACTGGCTTAAGCAGGGGGACACTAGGTCCCCCCGTGTGGTTCTGGGATTTTTGCTCACCGTTCTCGTGATAATTTTGACCCCACGGGGTGAGATCTTGTGTGGAGCCCCAGATCGAGGGAGATTATCAGTGGTCTTGAATGTCTTCCATTTTCTAATAATTGCTCCCACAGTTGATTTCTTCACACCAAGCTGCTTACCTATTGCAGATTCAGTCTTCCCAGCCTGGTGCAGGTCTACAATTTTGTTTCTGGTGTCCTTTGACAGCTCTTTGGTCTTGGCCATAGTGGAGTTTGGAGTCTGACTGTTTGAGGTTGTGGACAGGTGTCTTTTATACTGATAGCGAGTTCAAACAGGTGGCATTAATACAGGTAACGAGTGGAGGACAGAGGAGCCTCTTAAAGAAGAAGTTACAGGTCTGTGAGAGCCAGAAATCTTGCTTGTTTGTAGGTGACCAAATACTTATTTTACTGAGGAATTTACCAATTAATTCATTAAAAATCCTTCAATGTGATTTTCTGGATTTTTTTTTCCTCATTTTGTCTCTCATAGTTGAGGTATACCTATGATGAAAATTGGAGACCTCTCTCATCTTTTAAGTGGGAGAACTTGCACAGTTGGTGGCTGACTAAATACTTTTTTGCCCCACTGTATATAGAGTTTCTGAATGACCACTTTCTTCCATGGTACAAAAAAAAGGAACTGTGCCTTCCGTAGCAAAATTATCTTCATGCATGACAATGCACCATCTCTTGATGCAAAGAATACCTCTGTTGCCCTGCTCTTACTGGGGGCGTGGGAGTCTGGTGGGGAACCTGGGACCTATCATGTTGTCAAAATCCCTGGGTGCTACTAAATATATAGATACAACCAAGGAAGTGACTGGAGGCTGAATATGAGTCTAAGTGTGAGTGAGGGGGTGATGAATGGAGGTGGTGATGATGGGTCGGTTTTGTGCAGCGCTTTGCATGCCGGGTAGCATCTTGGGGCGCCTGCGGTGGTCTGCTGATTATTCGCTCAGATGGGCGCCGGGGGGTGGGGGTCTGCTTCTGTGGCCTGCGCCGGTGGCCTCCCTGGTCACTGCCGGGCACTGGTGCATGTTCAGGCTCGCTGCATCTGCTTCGCAGCCACCTTTTGAAATAAAGGTGAATGAGGAGTGAATTTGAGTAGGTACTGGAGTGAGAGAGAATGGGTCGGTCTGGGTGAGTGAGAGGGGTGTGCATGGGAACATGTGGGTGTGAAGGTATGGGGAGGGGTGTGCCTGCGAGTCGGGAGGTACTGGATTAAGGAGGGTAGTGCCTCTCGGCAAGGTGGGCTCCCCTGGGCGAGGGGACTTCTTTGGACGTGGGGGTCCCCGGGGTGTGCAGCGGAGGCACTGGGGCGGGGCCGCTGTGGGGGTGCCTGGGGTGGCTCTCGCCGGGGGGCGCGGGCTGGTCTCTGTCCTGGGGGGTGGGGTCGCTGGCCTCTTGGTGCCTGGGGCCCGGGGGTGGATGTTGGCCCTGCTGGGGTGGGTGGGGGTCGGGCGGGTCCGGAGGTGTTGGCTCACCGCGCCGGCTGCCGGGCGGCCTGCCCTCCCTTGATTGTCGCTCCGGGGGTGGATGCCTGGCTTTCCTGGAGCTTGCTGACCTCGGGGCTGGGGGTTGGTGGTGCTGCCTTGCCTGCTCGGGGTTCCCGGGGGAAGAGTTGCTGCGACCGGCCCTCCGCTCGTGTTTCCTGACAAACCACTCACATGCACACACTTATTTTGCGCGCGTTCTCATATATATGCACACAGACGTACACGCACAAGTGTCTCTCCTTTAACAGGTGCGGAAACCAGACTCATGTTGAGACATCTTCGGTGGAAGAAGCAGTTTGTCTTTTGTTTGTTTTAGTTGTTGTTTTTTTGTTTGTTTTTTCTGTTCCCCTCCCTTTTCTTTTCCCCCTTCACACACTTCCTTTCCCTCTTCCCCATCCTGTCGGGTCTTCCATGGGTAAAACAATTGAAATAAAGTATTAAAAGTTATTACAGGAGGAGTTTACAACAATATACAGTGCACAGTTAGGTACTGTATAAGCTCCTCTTGGCAAAGTAAATCTGTTTTGGCACAATAAGGGTGACAGATCCCTGTTCTGTTTGCCTAGCTGCCTGACAGGACAAGGGGAAGAAAAAAAAAAAGAATACTTCTGTGTCATTGGCTACTATGGGCATAAAAGGAGAGAAACTCATGGTGTGGCCCCCATCCTCCCTTGACCTCAACCCTATTGAGAACCTTTGGAGCATCCTCAAGCAAAAGATCTATGAGAGTCGGAGGACAGTTCACATCGAAACAGCAGCTGTGGGAGGCTATTCTGATGTCTTGCAAAGAAATTCAGACCAGGTTTTGGACTGCAGCGAAGAGTACACGGAACAGCAGTCTTTAAATAGGGCAGGATCAGCAAATGATTCCAGCTGTGGGTCACATGAGCGAGGAGTAATAGAAAAGTGATGACAGATGTGCAGGACTGCAAACCAAGCTAATACAGGACGAAAACAATGCACACTGTCAAAATAAGAGCTCAGCCAGGAAATGGCAAACGGTGACTGAAGGGTGAGGGCTCATGTCAACAGACAGATGATAATAAGGTTAAGAACAGAAACTATAACCGACACACTCAAAACACATAATGCATCCGGCGTTAACCATGCAGACAAATAACACAGAACTGAGAAAAATACAGGAAATAAACAGAAATAAGCTGAGAGCATAAGCATCATGACACTATAGATGAGTTCCTGTATGTTTTCTGAACTGTTTTTTGATATTTATAAGTATTTCTTTCATTAGAAAAACAATTTTTTGTTAGAAAAAATTTCTTTAAAATGAAACTGTTGTCATGAATTTCCTTTCGGGGCAGAGAGGTGAGACCCATGCACTGAACTGTGAGTTTGTGAGGTTTATTGAAAAAACAACAAACAAAGTCCAACATAGTGCTCTAACACAGAATTTAAACAAATGTGCAAACTTACTGATAATGTGCACCAGAGCGAGGCAGGGCTCTGGTGGAGACGAGTAGAAACTCAATCAAGACAGCTGCGGTAAGAAATGAAAATGATTGCCCTTAAATAGGGTCAAAAACAATTTACACAAGTAGTGACAGGTGTGGGTCACATGGGTGGTCAGAAGGAAACAGTGATACATAATTGGACCAGATGGGGGCAATGAGAGATGAGCATCCGGCTGACAGCTGATAAGGGCTATGCCCACACAGAGCACAACCCAGGAAATGCCAGTGACAGCTGTCAACCACAACAATATGGAATTTAAAGAAAATATCAACAAGTACAGACTGGGAAATAAATATCCATTAATATAGAATCAGAGCATGACAAAACTAAGACATAAACAGAGAAATGAAAAACAGTGCAAGAATAACAAAATCCAAAAAAGCACAAAATACAACAAATATATAAATACAGAGAAAAAGCCATGAGACTGAGCAAGGTGGAAACCTCCTGTGCTCAGCTCATGACAACTATTATTTCATAATTTCGTTTGTATCAGATATTATCATTTTATTAAATGATAATATGTGGAGGGAGTTGTAATTCAGTGCTGACACTGCTGCTGTGGTGATTTACGGCATATTTTCTTTTAAAAATATACCAAAAATAATCCATCCATCCATCCATCCATCTTCTACCGCTTTTCCGGAGGTCCGGGTCGCGGAGGCAGCAGTTCAAGCAGAGAAGCCCAGACTTCCCTCTCCCCAGCCACCTGCTCCAGCTCTTCAGAGGGGATACCAAGGCGTTCCCAGACCAGCTGGGAGACATAGTCTCTCCACCGAGTCCTGGGTCTGCCCCGGGGTCTCCTCCCAGTGGGACGTGCCTGAAACACCTCAAGTGGGAGGCGTCCAGGAGGCATCCTAATCAGATGCCCATACCACCTCAACTGACTCCTTTCAATGTGGAGGAGCAGCGGTTCTACTCTGAGCCTCTCCCAGATGACTGAGCTCCTCACCCTATCTCTGAGGGTGAGTCCAGCAATCCTACCTAGGGGAGGGGCTCGAAGGCTAGCGTCTGGTGGCCGGGTTTCCACCCATGGGGCCCGGCCGGGCTCAGCCCGAAGGAGTTACATGGGTCCGCCCTCCAGTGGGTTCACCACCTGCAGGAGGGATCATGGGGGTCCGGTGCTATGTGGATTAGGTGGCGGTCAAAGGCGGAGACCTTGGCGGACTGATCCCAAGCTTTCTAAACCAAAAATAATTATTGAAATAAAATATTCTGTTGATTTTGTGGCAACTTTGAGTATAATAAGGACTTTTTTAAAAAAATATAGGCCTATATAAAAATGTAGCAGATTTATGAGTTTATTTATTTATTTATTTTTTTTTGTTACTTATTTGTACCCGTAGGTAGACTTGGTTTGCAGTCTGGTGACAAGCCACCGGCTGCTGGTCGCTGCGTGCGCGAGCGCCCTAAACCTACATGTTTTTGGTGTGCGGGAGGAAACCGGAGAAATCCCGGAGTAAACCCGCGCAACACGGGGAGAACATGCAAACTCCACACAGCTCCACACAGCTCAAACTGTTAATCATGCACGAGTTCTTTGGGACACCAAGGCTAAACCAAAGGGGATCCTCGGCGGTCATTTAAACATACGGAGCATAATCCCCAAAAGAGATGAGATTTCGGTGTTGCTGTTGGACTCAAATCTGGACTACCTTTGTCTCTCAGAAAGCTGCTACACAGTAACATAGACACTAATATGATCGATATTGTGGGCTACCAGTGTTTTAGAAAAGACAGGCAGGTAGGGAGGGGAGGAGGTGTTTTAATTTACATCAAAGAGAAATATAAATGTCAACTGGTTGATTTGAATACTTCACTTGAATGTTTAGCTGTGAATGTATGTCTCTCTCCGGTAATGAATTTCAACATTGCAGTAGTGTACAACCCACCGTCACACAACTCTTCCTTTTATAATGAATTAAGTGATCTGGTTAAACAACTTGAGAAGAACAGAGAAACAATAATTCATGGTGACTTTAATATCAACTGGTCTGATAAAAAAGACAAACAAAAACTGAAAAGCCTCATGACTAAATTTAATTACCAGCAAATGATCAAAGGACCCACCAGGATAACCAAACAATCCAGAACACTTATTGACATGGTATTTACTAATAAACCAGAACGAATAACCAGAACCTATAATCTTGTAACTGGTCTCTCAGATCATAACATGGTTCTTGCTGTCAGGAAACTTACTAAAAAGCGACTACAGTATTTTGGGGGAGTCGATATTGACAAATCAAATTTTATTATCCCCAAATCAAAAAATGAGGAGTTTGAACATTACTTAGAGAATCAAAATTGGGAGCAGCTCATGTCAACATGTGAAGTAGATGATTGTTGTAATTTTATAACTGCAACAATCACAAAGTCTATAGAAAAATTTTCTAAGCTAATTAAAAGTAGACAACAGAAGATTAGTGACATAACGCACGGCTCAGGAGACGCACACACACAGGCTTAGAGTAGTTCAAAGAGTTTATTAACAGCAGGAGTGAGTGAGTGCGTGTCTGCGGGATGTAAATGTGTTGGTGATGGTGTCTGCTCCAGGCACAGAGGCAGGTGACCGTACAGCCGAGCAACCCTATGGAGAGAGCACAGGGAGAGGGTGACGGGCATACACCAACACAGGAGGGATTTATGGCGAGAGAAGGACTTACTTGGTGGGTCAGGACAGCTGGCACAACAAGGGGGCGAAGCCCGGAAGACAGCCACCTGGAGAGCTCTGTACAGCAGCGAGGATTGGGCGATGGAGTGGAGATGTCCGCCGCTGGGGAATCCACCTGTGCACAGGGGAGAAGACTGAAGAAAAGAGGTAAGCGATCTTCTTACCAAAATGGTGACGCTGAAGGGAAGTATGCTCACAACGGTGAGGGACGAAGTCTGACGGCTTCAGGCCGAGCCTCCGGGCGAGACGGCCTTTATCCCTCGCCGCTGATGATTGTCAGGTGCGTGAGCAGGTGGCGCCGTTGATGAATGGCGCGGCGTGACAGTACTCCCCCCTCTAGCAGCGCCTCCTGGCGATGGCTTATCCGGGTGCGCTCGGTGGAAGTCCGCGATGAGCGATGGGTCCAACACAAACGACGGGGGCACCCATTGTCGATGCTCGGGCCCATAGCCCTCCCAGTCCACCAAGTATTGCAACCCACGACCTCGGCGCCGGGAGTCCAGGATGGAGGAGACGGACCAGGCCGGATGGCCACCAATCATCCGGGGCGCGGGTTGCGCTGCAGGAGGAGGGCAAAGGGGGTCAGTGACTGCCAGTTTCACCTTCGACACATGAAAAGTGGAATGGATGCGGAGGGAGGGGGGAATAGCCACGCGCACAGCCACCGGGTTGATGATCCGGGTGATGGGAAAGGGACCCATGAAACGCTGTGCCAGCTTCCTCCTCTCGCCTTTTAATGTGACGTCCTGGGTAGACACATACACGAGTTGCCCAACTCTGTACGCCGGGGCAGGTCTTCTGTGCCGGTCCGCCACGGTCCTGTTGCGCTCCGCTGTGCGTAAAAGCGCATGACGCGCGGCAGCCCAGGTGGAGCGGAACTGCCTAAGGTGCGCCCTAACGGAGGGGACAGTCACCTCGTTCTCCTGCGCCGGAAACAGCGGGGGGTCGTAACCCAGGGACGCCTTGAAGGGGGACATCCCCGTTGCAGAAGAGCGGGCGGTGTTGTGGGCATACTCCACCCAGGCGAGATGGTTGCTCCAGGACGTCGGCTTGGATCTGGTAACACAGCGGAGCGCAGCCTCCAGCTCCTGATTGGTCCTCTCACACTGCCCGTTAGACTGGGGGTGATGGCCGGAGGAGAGGCTCACCTTGGCTCCGATGGCGTTACAAAAGGATCTCCAAACCTCGGACGAAAATTGGGGGCCCCGGTCCGAGACCACGTCCACCGGAATCCCGTGCAGCCTGACCACGTGTTGGACGAGGAGGCCCGCCGTCTCCAGGGCAGTAGGGAGACCTCGCAGGGGAATGAAGTGCGCCGCCTTGGAGAAACGGTCCACAATGGTCAGGACGGTGTCAAAGGAGTTGGAAACGGGGAGTCCGGTGACGAAGTCCAGTGCGATGTGCGACCAGGGCCTGCCGGGGACGGGCAGAGGCTGGAGCAGACCCGCTGGGGGGGCATTTCCCGACTTGCTGGTGGCACAGATTGGGCAAGCCCGGGCGTAGCGGGCTGCATCCCTCCGCAGGCCTGGCCACCAAAAGGACCGCTGGAGGAGGCTGATCATCCGAGAGGTGCCGGGATGACAGGTGAGCCGGGAGGTGTGGAGCCAGTGGATGACCTCTCCTCGGACCGCAGATGGGACGAACAGTCTTCCCTCCGGTCCGCCGCCAGGATCAGGTTCCACCTCCTGCGCCTTCCGGATCTTGTCTTCAATGTCCCAAGAGATGGCACCGAGGACGCACGACCTGGGCAGGATAGTGTGGGGCGTCTCCTCAGCCTCCACGGGGGTGAACTGCCTAGAGAGGGCGTCAGGCAGGCCGTTTTTGGAGCCCGGCCTGAAGGTGATCGAGAAGCGGAACCTGGCGAAGAACAAAGACCAGCGCGCCTGGCGGGCATTCAGGCGCTTGGCAGATCGTAAATACTCTAAGTTCTTGTGGTCCGTCAGGACCACAAACGGCAGGTCCGCCCCCTCTAGCCAGTGGCGCCACTCCTGTAAGGCGAGTTTAATGGCCAGGAGCTCTCTGTCCCCCACATCGTAGTTCCTCTCCGCCGGGGACAGGCGCCGGGAGAAGAAGGCGCACGGCCGTTTGGCGCCATCGTCAGGTGACCGCTGGGATAACACTGCTCCCACTCCCGTGTCCGATGCGTCCACCTCCACAATGCACTGCAGCGCGGGGTCGACCTGGCGAAGGACCCGGGAGGAGGAGAACTCCGCCTTCAGCGCCCTAAAGGCAGCAGCGACCTCTTCAGTCCACCGGAACGGGACCTTCGGGGACGTGAGGCGGGTCAGCGGTCCGACGATCGAGCTGAAATTTGGGACAAAGCGGCGGTAAAAATTGGCGAAGCCAACAAACTGTTGCACCTGCTTCCGGGATGCGGGAGTAGGCCACTCCACCACCGCCTTCACCTTCTCTGGGTCTGGGAGCACCTGATCTTGAGCGATGATGAATCCCAGGAAGGATGTGGTCCTAGCGTAGAATTCGCACTTCTCAGCCTTCACGTACAGACGATTCTCCAGCAGTCTTTGGAGGACCCGCCTCACATGGACCTGGTGCTCGTCCCTGGACCTGGAGAAGATAAGGATGTCATCCAGGTAGACGAACACAAAAAGGCCGATGAAATCCCGGAGGACGTCATTAATGAGGCGCTGAAAGACGGCAGGAGCGTTGGTCAGCCCGAACGGCATGACGAGATACTCAAAGTGGCCGTTCGGGGTACGGAAGGCTGTCTTCCATTCATCTCCCTCCCGGATCCGGACGAGGTGGTAAGCGCTGCGTAAATCCAGCTTGGTAAACCAGGTCGCCCCCTGGAGGGAGTGAAAGGCAGTGTCCATGAGGGGCAGGGTGTAACGGTCCCTCTCAGTGATGTCATTCAGCGCTCGGTAGTCTATGCAGGGGCGGAGGGATCCGTCCTTTTTCCCGACAAAGAAAAACCCTGCCCCCACGGGTGACGACGATGGGCGAATAATCCCAGCGCTCAGAGATTCCTTCAGGTATGTATTCATGGTCTCCTTCTCCGGCGCCGACAGGCTGTAGAGCCGACCAGATGGCAGGGGAGCCCCCTGGCGGAGGTTGATGGCACAGTCATATGGTCGATGCGGGGGAAGAGACATAGCTTTCGATTTGCTAAATACCATACCCAGGTCGTGAAATTCTGGAGGCACCAGTGACAGGTCCGGAGGTGCTGTATCCGCCACAGGGGGAGCCGCGGATGGGGAGCAGGCAGCGGACTGAAGGCAGGTGCCCATACAGAAGGTACTCCATGCCGATACCCCAGCGGACCTCCAGTCCAGGACAGGGTTGTGGAGGCGTAGCCAGGGATACCCCAGGATGACGGGCGACACAGAGTTGGGCAGGACGTAAAATACCATCTCCTCCCGGTGGTTCCCTGAGATGATGACTGGGACAGGCATGGTTTGGAGAGAAACTCTCCCAAGGGAGGCACGGGAGAGATGGACCAGGGAGATGGGGTGTTTTAATGCCTGACAGCGGATGCCCAATCGGGTTGCCAGGCCTTGTGAAATGAAGCTGCCCTCTGCGCCCGAATCCACCAGTGCGTGGGTGAGGTGCCCAGTGGGATTGTGGCAAAAACGGATGGGCAGCTTTAATTGAGTGAGAGAGTCTAACCGGTTGGGATCCGCGAGGCTCCCTACAGCGATTCGCGGACCCCGCCGACTGGCTTTCCGCGGGCAACGCTCCACAGTGTGTTGGTCACCTCCGCAATACATGCAGAGGCCCAACTCACGGCGGCGTTGTTTCTCCGCAGGGGAAAGCTTGGTCCAGCCCGTCACCATCGGCTCCGACTCCTCGGGGCACAATGCTGGCGGCGCCGCCAGGGGGCGAGCTTGGAACAGGTGCGGCGAGACTCCACGAGGGCGAGAAGAAGAAGACTTCCGCCCCGAGGAGCGCTCGCGCAGCCTGTTATCCAAACTTATCGCTAAGGATGTCAGCTCCGCTAGCGTCCCAGGGATATCCCGTCCAGCCAGTTCATCCCTCAGATCACTATTGAGGCTGCGGAGGAACAGGCCACAGAGGGAGCGTTCCTCCCAGCCCAATTCCTCCGCCGCTACCCGGAAGTCGACCGAGTAGTCCGCTGCCGACCGGCCTCCCTGCTGGAGAGCGAGGAGTCGATCGACCTGGACCGTCTCGGTTTGAGAATGGTCAAAGACCTCCAGAAAGCGCCTCACGAACTGGTCATAGGTGAGGGTGGCATAACTGGGCCTCGCCATTACGGCGTAGGTCCAAGTTAACGCACGCCCCTCCAGAAGATTCCCTATGTAACCAATCCGACTGTGATCCGAGGGAAAATCTCCGGGCACACGGTGGAACACGGACTCACACTGCATAATGAACCCCCGCGCTCCGCCGAGCTTACCGCTAAAGCGGGCGGGGGTTGGAATCGGTGTGAGCCGAACCGGTGCCACCGGAGCCGGCTGGACGGCCACTGGAACAGCAGGAGCCGCGCCACCCTGACGAGCCGGGGGGAACGGCTGTTGAGGATCCAAGCGGCCCAACCGGTTAGTTAAATTCAATAATTGATTAAAGATCACCTGTTGTTGATAAGCTATTTGATCCACTCTAGCCTCGAGAGTGGAAAACCGGTGTGCGAGCCCGCCGTCCGCCGAGCCGCTCTGCTGAAGCCGTACTGACATAACGCACGGCTCAGGAGACGCACACACACAGGCTTAGAGTAGTTCAAAGAGTTTATTAACAGCAGGAGTGAGTGAGTGCGTGTCTGCGGGATGTAAATGTGTTGGTGATGGTGTCTGCTCCAGGCACAGAGGCAGGTGACCGTACAGCCGAGCAACCCTATGGAGAGAGCACAGGGAGAGGGTGACGGGCATACACCAACACAGGAGGGATTTATGGCGAGAGAAGGACTTACTTGGTGGGTCAGGACAGCTGGCACAACAAGGGGGCGAAGCCCGGAAGACAGCCACCTGGAGAGCTCTGTACAGCAGCGAGGATTGGGCGATGGAGTGGAGATGTCCGCCGCTGGGGAATCCACCTGTGCACAGGGGAGAAGACTGAAGAAAAGAGGTAAGCGATCTTCTTACCAAAATGGTGACGCTGAAGGGAAGTATGCTCACAACGGTGAGGGACGAAGTCTGACGGCTTCAGGCCGAGCCTCCGGGCGAGACGGCCTTTATCCCTCGCCGCTGATGATTGTCAGGTGCGTGAGCAGGTGGCGCCGTTGATGAATGGCGCGGCGTGACAATTAGCCTACCATGGTTAAATAATGAAATAAGAAAACTTATGAAGAGGCGAGACTATGCACTGAAAACATCACTAACCTCCAAACTACAAAATGATCACCTTGTGTACAAAAGTTTAAGAAATAAAGTGGTACATGAGCTGCGAAAATCAAAAATATCTTATTACAATAAACTGATAGATCATGCAAAGGGTAACAACAGTTCCCTATGGAGGCATTTAAATAACTTAACTAATAAAAAAAACGATCAGAAGGGGGTAAAGGAACTTAGAATCAATGGCAAGACCGTCAGTGACAAGGCTACTTTGGCAAATGAATTTAATTCACACTTTGTGGGCTCTGTGGAAGACTTAACAAAAATTTTTGTGCTGCCAAATGTGCTCAACAACACAAATTCCATACTTCCAACAGACACTTTTCACATCGATGAGGTAAATGAGAAGTTAATTGCTGGTATTGTTAAAACACTGTCAAACTCAAAAACTAATGATATCTACAATATGAGCACCTCCTTTCTCAAAATGCACAGCAAAATATTAATCAAACCACTGACTCATCTCATTAATCTCTCCATTAGGTCTAGTACATTTCCATCTGGCTGGAAAAAAGCTGTCGTCATACCAGTTCATAAATCAGGCAGTAAAGACGATATATGCAATTACCGCCCAATCTCTATCTTACCAGTCCTATCTAAGGTTCTTGAAAAAGTTGTAGCTACACAGCTGATAGACTACTTACAAGACAGTCAACTTCTTCATCCACATCAATTTGGTTTTAGACCAGGATACTCAACAGAAACAGCAAATTGTTGCCTTATTGAAAACGTCAAACAGTCCTTGGACAGGGGTAATGTGGTAGGAGCTGTTTTTCTAGCTCTCAAAAAGGCTTTCGATACTGTAAACCACAGTTTGCTTTTATCCAAAATGGTATCTTTTAACTTCTCCCCAAATACATTAGAATGGTTTGCATCTTATCTCCAGAATAGAGAACAGTGTGTAAAAGTTCACCAGGATAAATCCTCATTTTTAAACAACCGCATGGGTATCCCACAAGGGTCCATTCTTGGTCCTTTACTTTTCAGCATTTTTATTAATGACCTGCCGTTACACTGCTCAGCTGCAACATGCCAACTTTATGCAGATGATGCAGTTATTTACACAGCTGCCAAGACTCCAGCACAGGCTGCAGATGTACTGTCTACAAGTATGGTTGATGTCCAAGAGTGGCTCCTCAAGAACCATCTATTGCTGAACCTTCAGAAAACAGTCTCAATGTGCTTTTCAATCAAAAAATGTAACCTGCAACATTTTAAAGTTAATATACATGATCATGACATCAGTTTAGCTACAGAATTCAAATACCTTGGCATTGTACTAGATCCTCAACTCAAATTTAATCTTCATATAAAGAAAATTTCAAAAACAGTAAAAAAAAATCTGAACTGCTTTAAATTAATTAGATATTACATACCTTACGAAGCAGCTGCACTGTATATGCATTCTATGGTTTTTTCTCATATATCATACTGTTTGACAGTCTGGGCTCAAGCAGCCCCTTCCACAATAAGACATATAGGTTCATTATATAATCAAACCCTAAAAATCTTGGACAAAAAGCCCATTAGGTGGCATCACTGTAATGTTTTAAAAAAATACAACCTATTGAGTTTTGAGAGCTTCATTGACCTCTGTCTTCTGAAATTAACGTTCAAATGTTTCCATAAATCAGCACCCGAGCCACTTGCTGGTTTCGTCCAAAGACAGGACAGCAGCAGAGCCACCAGGAGTTCTGTTAACAATAACTGTAAAATATTCCACCGCAGAACCACATTTGGACAAACAGCTTTCTCTATAAAGGGCAGTCACATCTGGAACACAATGCCAAATGAAATTAAAATAATAACGGACTTTAAAACATTCACTAAAAATGTTAAAAACTGGCTGAAAAATAAACAAGAATGTACTCATGTATGAATTAATTGTCTGCAAAGTGAGAGTGAATGAAGGGAAGGAATAAATGTGTTTGTTTATAGTGAGTGACGGAGGGAGGAAGGCCTGAAATAGGCAAATGTGAGTTATGTTATATGTGTTAAATGTGAGTCAGGCTGTTATATTTGTGTATTTATAATATTTATAATATTTATGTTAAATGTGAGTCAGGCTGTTATATTTGTGTATTTATAATATTTATAATATTTATAATTGTGTATTTATAATTTTTCTGCATTGATGTATGTGGTTATTGTGTATATTTTTTATCTTGATTCTTTTTTCTAAAGCCCATCCAGGGACAAGAGTTGCAAATTAGCTAATAGCTATACACTCTATGTGCAACACATCAGATTGATTGTCTTTGATTAATTGTCTATGTTTATTGCACTGTCCCTGTCAAATAAACTAATCTACTACTACTACTCACTGTTGGTCGGGGGCTGGGATCGAACCCACGATCTCATGATCCCCACAATCCCCCGGCCGAGGGTAAAACTGTGCTGCCACAGTGCTAAACCACTGCACCACCGTTTATAGGTATTTTAATGTTGGTACAAGTATTAATGTAAATATGAATGTTACTAGGAATGAAGATTTATTTTCATTACACTCAGATCCTCGTAGGACACCAGTCCAGATAATGGACAATTTTATTAATTCTTTATTTGTACCAGTTATGAACCATTCATTCATTCATTCATCTTCTTCCGCTTAATCCTTTTCGGGTCGCAGTCTAAAAAAAAAAAAAAAACCCTTGTGAGTTCTTGTCTGCTGATAATCAAGAAGATGGACATGAAATCAAACAATAACTCCCATATGTCTTTCAATAGTTTAATAAGAAATGTCAGAATAGGTTAACACAGGGGTCACCAACCTTTTTGAAACCAAGAGCTACTCCATGGGTATCGAGTCATGTGAAGGGCACCAACTTGACACACTCCTCTAAAATAACAAATTGTATATATATATATATATATATATATATACATACAGTATACATATATACACACACACACACACACATATCTATATATATACATAAATAAATAATTATCAATAACTTAGAGTGGGTAACAGACAAGATCAATATTCAGCACTTTATTTTTATTAATCTCAGCAATTGTTCAGATGATCACTTCTACATTTCATTAAAAAAATGTCCAGTTTTCACCAGTCCCTTTTAACCATAAAAAACTAAACCCTTTTAATTCATGAACTATGTTGAACCATGTTTGAAAAAGTTATGCAACATTTAAGAAAAATCAGCTTTCATATTAAATAAATCTTATCACATTTTTAACTGAACAAATCTGCTGCAATTCTGCTCAAAATCTGTTACATTTAATAAACACACCTTTGTGTGTTCTTCTTCACTGGAATTATATCCATACAGTTCTTGCCAAGAATCATGCTGGAGTAATAACCAGCACCGCAGCGGCAGTTTACCCTCGGCCGCGGGATCGCGGGGATCGTGGGTTCGATCCCTGCCCCAGGCCAACAGTGATCTGTGTGGAGTTTGCATGTCCTCCCCGTGTTTGCGTGGGTTTCCTCCCGCATGCCAAAGACATGCAGGTTAGGGAGTTAAGGTTTGTCACCGGACTGCAGAACAAATCTACCTACGGGTACAAAAAAAAAAAAGAGTGGGCAGCAGTTTCATGACGCGTATTGAAGGTTGTTTTTTTTTTTCCAAAACTTTATTGAGAACAAGGTCCACATAGTGCCGCTTCGCCGTCGCACCGCAAATGAAACACACGCAGCTTCCTTTCACAGTAGGAAAAAAGAACTCTTCCTCCCGCTCACTTTGAAAATGATAAATTTTGTCTTTTTTTTTTTTGCCATGTTTTTGGGCTAGGAAACTGCACTGCGACCACCATCTTCACTGCCCGCTAGCTTACTCTCCACAAGCGCGAAGGTTTTGTCATGCGCACAATACTGACCTTTGAACTAGGTCAGAGTTCACCTTAACTTTACGTATAATAAACATATTTTCATTTTTTTTATTTTTAAGACATTGTCATTTTAAAATCTATATAAATGCAAGTGTGATTTTAAAAAATAGCGGCAGAAAAAATTACATCTTAGACGCAGCTCACTTGCGAGTTGTGCTATTTTTAGAACAGGCCTGCGGGCGACTCATGTGGTCCTTGCAGGCGACATGGTGCCCGCGGGCATTGCGTTGGTGACCCCTGGGTTAACACATTTGGATAACTTTAAAACATTGAATTCAACATGTGTCATGGGCGTCATAGACTGAGTTACGGAGTATCACATGTGAATCAAACCTTTGTGGAACCAAAGATACAGTAGTTTAATTTGTAAGTATACTGGAAATTGGAAAACCATAAAATAGCATTGGTTAAGAAAAGTGGATGCAATTTTATGAAGAAAATGATGATTAACTATTTATAAAAATGGAAAATTGGTATTACTCTGAAAAGAATGCAAATTAATGAAAGGACAAAATATATTTTGAAATTCTGATGGGGGTTTGCATGAAATTAAGTTTAAAGAACTTATACCAGGAATATTCTGAAAAATTAAGTTTAAATTAAACAACAGACCGTCAGCCAAGCAGAATCATTGCGTCCTAATAGGTAGCAGGCGGTCCACTTTATTCTGTTTCAACTGGACCAGCATGGGTTCTGTTGGAAGACTGGCAGACAGGCTCCTTACCACGGTTATGGCCTACTCCCAAGACCACGAAGGCTGTTCTTCAGCAGGCTGGGCGATGTCTTCTCTTATGTACTGAAGAAGAAATTGGTTTATTGTACAAAGTCCCATCAGAAGTTCAAACAGGGACAAGAACATGCCACAAATCCGTTTCTTCCGATGTTGTTGAATGAGTTGGTTTAAGCTTAGAAAAAATCAAACAAAATCTTCTCAGAATCAGAATCAGATTTATTGCCATTGTTCATGTAGTACACAAACTAGGAATTTGTCTCGGTGCAATGCTGCAACATTAAACATGATAAAATAAAAGAAATAAAAAACTATACATGCAATAAAGTGTAGAATAAGAATGAGTAATACTAGTCAAAGCAGTTTTTAAATATATTAGCGAGCAGCAGATATTGTGGAGTACCACATAGTGCAGTCGGTAATGCAAAAAGAAAACAGTGATGATTGACATGAGTCTGGTTGAGCTGCTGTACATAGTGCAGCACGGTAATTTAAAGAAAAAAGATTAAAATAAGGAAAAGTGAATTTTAAAGAAAAGAAACAGGATTTTCACAGAGCCTAGAAGACTCTGGGCCTACTTAAAAGATAAAAAAAAAATTAAAAAATGGAAGAGCAGAAAAGGCTTCTTACAGCTTGACCACCACCCCAAAACTGAACAAAGGAAAGTTTTTCCAGGTGTGGCAGAATCTCACTGAATTTCATGGAGCTTGAGCTGAACCAATTACATGGAGTTTTGTTCAACACAAGTCATAAACTCTACCAAAAAAGGAGATGCAGTAAAGCCTGGAGTTCTATTGGTCAGTTAAAGTCCAGCTATGGTATACTAAAGAGCAGAGAGAGGAGGGAGAAGAGACATTTGTTATGAGAAGTGAGACCACCCCTTAAGACACATGTTGCTGAGTAATGCATAAATTCCTTAAACTTTAATGTCTAAGATATTCTACTCAGTAATAAGGGTATATACAATGTCTCTACGTTGTAGCTGTAATTTATTTGAGATAGTAAGCATGCAAAAAATAATTTCTCCCTGAAAATAAAGCAACCCATATCAAGTCATATCAATAAAAGCATTTGAAACCACATTGTCCATCCCAAGAGTTCAGCCATGTCTTCAATAGCGGATACTGTCTTGAGAGAAAGAATATGAATTAGTTTATTTGTCCATATTGCATAAATTCCACTGCAAAGAGAAAAATATTAAATATTCCTGATTCGTCCACCAGATGGCACTGTTAAACTGTCTGGTTGTTTACTGGAGACTCTTGACTCCCACATCTGGATTATGTCACCCATAAATCTGTCGATTTGAAACATTCCTTTGCCAAAGAGCAGAAAAGGGAGAATGACTAAGTCTTGGAGAAGGGATTAACTTCCACTTTATGGATCGTGTTACAATTCTGGTCCTTGGATGAGAGAAGCAGTTTATGACCAGACTTTTGAGATGAAACAATTTTTCTTCAGCAAAGAATGATTTTATAGATTGGAACTCAAGGTCAACGCTACAATAATAATGAAGTATCAGATTTTATACAGTGCTTTTCATAGACACTCAAAGATGCTTTACAATGGATATATTATTTATTCACTCCACAGACAATGGTAGTGGTAAGCTACTACTGTAACCACAGCTGCCCTGGAACAGACTGACGGAAACTTGGCTGCCAATCCACGCCAACAGCCTCTCCGACCACTACCGAACATTTATACACATTCATGCCCAGTACCATGGACACTGGAGGTAAAGTGGGTGAAGTGTCTTGCCCAGGGACACAACAGCAGGATGGCTGGGGAGAGCAGGATTCGAACCACCAACTCTCCGGTTATTAGACAGCCCGCTCTACCTCCTGAGCCACTGCCGCCGACATTTCCCTCCTCCGTTCCATTTTTGCTGAGCTCCAAGCTGGACGGCAGGAAGCTCCATTTTTGTATAGTCTTTGGTATGACCCGGCCGGGACCTGAACCCCCAACCTCCTGGTTGTGGGGCAGATGCTCTACCTCTAATCCACCACTCAGGTGCCTCAAGTTGCTCTTGTGAATTGAACGGCAGCCATAAGAAACTATGCCCCCCTCCATGAATGTCTGCGAACTCCAAAATTCGTAGGAAATGGGAGATCCTTATGAACCCATCGTTGGTAAGAAACTTTGTGACCATGGCTTTGGGACTATGTCCTTGCATAGCATATAATACTGTGCTTGTTTCAACAGGAAATACTGAAACAAGATGGGACATTGAGTAGAGATGGGACATTTTCTTAAAATATTATGGTGGTAGCAGCAACTTTTTTTCTATTCCTTATTTCATCTTGAGTGCCTAAATGGTCACATAACATTTCTAATGGAGGCCCATACAAGAGGACCCTTTTAACATTTACTCAGCTCAGTTTTCCTTCAAGTGGTTGAATGACTCCTTACATAATTCGACTTACTAATACCTTTACACCCTTAGGAGTGTTTGAAAAGGAGAGACATAATCAGGGATCACAGCCACTAGCAGCCAGACTGTGATTTCTTACAGTTTGCGCACAGTTTTGTCCATAAGGCTGCTTGAGGCTTTACGTGGTCATTTAGCACTTCTGTCCACAGGTGAATTCAAATCAAAGACCAGATGCAACCCTCCACCCTTAACATGAAGGTTCTCTTTTGACTCAGTACGCCTACACACTCACAGCCTTCTCTCCCCTCACTTCCAGTTGATTTTTTTTCCTGCTGTTGCCCATTCACTCATGGATGAAATGAAGTATCATGTGCTGTGTGGATGGATCCCTGCCCAAGTTAAACTGGCAGCTTTTAAAGCCCTGGTCAGTACTCTAAATGAGGTATTGAAAGATAGTGGAAAGCCTCCTCTACTAATACACCTGACGGCCTTGGCCCCTCTATCCATTTATGAGGTGAGTTCAGAGGGTAATTGATGTACCAAATCTGCTCTTTGGCTGTAACCTTAAGAATTTGTGGACTGTAAAAGTCTTATTCAAAAGAATGTAAATCATTATTGCTGTAAACGCTGCCACGAAACACAAAGAACCTATTCTTAATTTGTGAAGCACAGAAGCTAAATGTATCAAACTGCATATTGGCTGCGGTGTAAAGTTGAATGAGTATTTGTGACATGATTGATCGAGATGGATTTCTTGAGGGGCACTCTGTGGAAATTTAAGTGTTCAGAGGGGATCTGAGAACATGGGCAGCAGAGCAGATCATTGAGGCAATCGACCAAAAGCTCTGTAGTCAATTTAAATGTGAGAAACATAATATGGAGACAAAAGTTTTTTTTTCTTCTCTTTCCAGTCCTGTTCTCCATACTGCTACTGTCTAGTCTTTGATATTCTCCGGACATTTTCCCTTTCCTCCACTGCCCTTTCTCTTCTGGAGGAGCCCCGTAGTAGTATGTTTAGTACTGCTGACATGAACAGTGGTACCACTGTTTCAGACTTGCTAGATGGAGCAGCCGGACAATTCGCGTTGATTGTTCTTAAATTGCCCGGCCGGGAGAATCCCCTCTCCTGTTTGATGCTTTAAAGTGCCTCTGATTCCATGGGCGCCGGTATCTCCAGTTTGGGTAGATTTTCCAATTTTTCGTGCCTCCAGTGATTTTTAGGGTGAAAGAGCATACTGTGGTCTGAGAATATTAGCTTTGCAACTCAAGGAAAACAAAGCCGAGCAGAAAGGAGCAGCACACCGGCGTCATCTTTTCCTGAGAAGCCATCTGTCTTAGGCTGAATTTATTACACTCTCTGCTCAAGTCATTTTTTTAAAAGTTTGCTGTTGTTTATACAAAAGTGTGAGCTGCTGCACCTCAGTGAATAATGCATTATTCTGTTTTCTTTCAGTTCCTCAATAAATACTCTGTCACCTTTATAACTAATCTATACTAGATTTGAATTGCTGCATTGCCTGATTTTTTTTTTCCATTATGTTCAATGCATAATTCTTTGAGAAATCAAAGACAAATTAATACCATGTCTTGCAGTGTTAAAGAAAGTGGGGAAAAATGGAGCCACCTCATGATTTGGTTATAGTGGACATGATCATTTCATGAATATTTGTTTCCTGTTTTTGTTGTTTGTTTTTGCTTAGTTTTGCATGAGTTCAACTTTGAGCTTTATTTTGAAATACTTCCTGTCCTGTTCTTGTTTAGTTTTGTTTACCTTGATTAATACTTCCTGTTTCAATGTTGGTTATGTTTCTCTAATTTATTTCAGGCTTGTGGTTATGCCTTGTTTCTCATTTGGATTTTTGGGTAATTTTTGTATGCATTTGGGTTTTATGTGTTGATGATTCACAGAAATCCACTGGAACTGCTGCACTTGATACTTTTAAGTTCACTGTTATTCTAACTTATTTTAAACTTATTTTAGTCCGTTGTGGTTTTACCATGGTTTTTAGGTTTGTTTTTACTGTAATCAGTGTGTTTTGTAACTGGTGAGCCAAAGACAATTTTCCACCTCAGTGAGCAATAAAGATCTATTCTATTCTTTCTTAATAGATTTTGTTCCTTGTGTGTCTGTTTCCTTGTCTTTCCGGTCTTCCACTCCATTTCCCCCTCCTTGAATGTTTTGCATTTGTCTAATGTCTGCCTCACTTTCAGAGTGATATTCTCCTCACCTGCTCAATTGTCCTCAGCTGTTTCCCATCCCTTCATTGTCTCCTTCCCCTTTATATTATGTTCAGTTTGTCTCTCTCTTGTGGCGTCATTGAAATGTCTTCCTGGTGTTGCTAACTCTATGTCCTTCCACCCTGATTCACATTAGTATCTAGTTTTTGTTTCTTGAAGCCCTTTTGTTTATTTTCCTCTGAGTTTATTTCTAGTCATGATGGATAAATCAAAGCTTTCTGAAGAACTGAACCACTTTGAACCATTTACCCTGAAGATGAGTCACTGCTTCGAACCATTCATACTGTCTTGAACAGTGACATCTACTGCATCTGACTGAGAGTTGAAGGAAGCCTGTAATAATCAGTAATTCAGTGAGTTTGAGTAATGCAGCTAACAGTCAGACAAATGCTGGCAAAAGCATGACCTTTATAACTCCCATAACCCCATAAAAGGTATAACCACTAAAACGCCTGCCTCATGCCCCATTTTCATCCTCTCTGACAGTGTTTTTGAGCCTTTTTTAAGCAGAGTAACCCTTTTTACATTGAAAACATCTTGCAGGACCTCACCAATCAAAAATTTTACAAAATGACACATCATAGCCTGTTACAGCTTATGTAATGACAATGTAATCTTGTAATTAATTTATACTCACTTGGTGGGAAACTTGGACCTGTTTAGATGAACACAAAGCGGATATCCTGGCTGAAACTGAAGAAATGATGAGTGTTTCGTGTTGAGATGACATATAGTCATGTGAAAAAATTTGGACATCCCTTTAAATATTCAGTTCTTTATTAAGAAATGTTCACAAATTTATGTCTAACATTGTTTTTGTTTTTATTTGCATTTTTTTTAAATTTGTTTTAGCCATTGTAAGTGGGAATGATTGTGGGGGTGTCCTACAAAAGATGAGGGGGTGTCCTGATTTGTTCCTCACTATTTGTTTAGAATTACATTTTACAGAAAATTTGGAAAAAGTCTTTAATTCATTTTTAATTGGTTAGTTTCATTATGTGAATCTCCCAGTATTTTCAACATTGATATTAAATATCCATATGTCCAAATATGTAAAAAAAAAACAAAAAAAACCCACACAGGCTTATACAGGGTGTCCTAATTTTTTCACATGGCTGTACGCTTGCATGACACTGGACAGCTTTTCTCCGCACACTAAGCATAACCACCTTGGTGCAATTGAATCCCCGGTGAAAGTAAATCCAAACGAAAGATAGTTTCCACTGTACTGCCTTGTCTTCACCAACTTAGCTTTCTTTTGATCACTACTCGGCCCTTCAGCTGGGTTAGAATTTTATCCAGGGCTCAGTTCAGCATCTGGCATCTGAATCTTTCCTCTTCAAATATTTATCCATTGCTGTTTTTCATCTAGTCACCGCAACCGCTAGCACATCTCAACAAGGCCATACTTGTTCTTCTTAGGCCTCCGTCGGTCAGGGTTGACCATGGGTGAAACATCCTAGTTCTGGTTGTCTGCTAACCTGGAGCACCGTTGTCTGTGGCTAGATAGACCGATGCGGAGTGGCAGTCTCTATCGCAAAGGTCACACCAGTGTGTAGTCTCTGGCCTGTTGGAGCTGCTGCTTTCCTTACTGCATGCTCATTTTTCTGCAACAGCGGTCAACATTTTCTGCTCCCCTGATTTCAGGTGTTGCTTCAGGGTCCCTTTCCACTTTGCACAGTCACCTGCTTGGCTCTCCCAGGTCTCTGTGTGGATGTCAGTGGCCTTCATGTCTCTATTAACGACATCTTTGTACCAGAGCTGGGAGCAACCAGTGGATCTCCTCCCAGATGCCAATTCTCCATACAGGATGTCCTTTGGAATGCGCCCATCGTCCATGCGGTGGACATGGCCTAGCCAGCGCAGCCTGCACTGTCTGAGGAGAGTGAACATGCTGGGAAGTCCCACGCAATTCACATCTGCGTTGGTTACCCTGTCCTGCCAGGATATGCCCAGGATGTGGCGAATGCTTTGCAGATGGAAGGTGTTGAGTCGCTTCTCCTGTCTGGCATATGTTGTCTATGACTCACTGCCATACAGCAGTGTGCTGATGACACAGGTGTTACACACTGCCATCTTAGTCTTCACTGACAGCTTGGGGTTTTTCCACACTCTGGTTACGAGGCGAGCAAGTGTTGTAGCTGCCTTCCCGATCCTCCTGTCTATTTCTGTGTCAAGGGAGAGGTTGTCTGTTATGGTAGAGCCAAGGTAGGTGAAGTGGTGGACGACGTTGAGTTCATAGTCATCGATGGTGATGGCAGGTAGTGATTCAGTGTCTTGTCCCAGGACATTGGTCTTTTTCAGGCTTATGTTGAGTCCAAAATCCTTGCAAGCCTGTAAGAAGCGGTCCATCAGTGTCTGCAGCTCCTGTTGTGTGTGTGTTGCAATTGCTGCGTCATCAGCAAACAGCATGTCTCTGATGAGCGCTTCGTGAACCTTCGTCTTGGCTCTGAAGCGGGAAAGGTTGAACAGCCTGCCATGTGACCTGATGCGTAGGTAAATTCCTTCAGTTGCAGTGTCAAAGGCATGCTTTAGGAGAACGGTGAAGAATATCCCAAAGAGTGTGGGAGCAAGGATGCAGCCTTGTTTTGATGCCACTGCAGATGCTCAAGGGTTCGGAGGAACTCCCGTTGAACTGCACAGTCTCCTTCATGTCTGAATGAAAAGACTCGATCATGCTCTGCAGCTTAGGTGGGCAGCCTATCTTTGGGAGAATCTTGAACAGGCCGTCTCTGCTGACGAGGTCGAACCCCTTGGTGAGATCTATAAAGGTGACATACAGGGGCATCTGCTCTTCTCTTCACTTCTCCTGGAGTTGGCGTAGGGAGAAGACCATGTCTACCATTGATCTCTTGGCACAAAAACCACACTGCGACTCTGGGTAGATGTGTTCTGACAGCTTCTGCAGGCGGATCAAAATGACCCAAGCAAAGACTTTCCTGACGATGCTGAGTAGAGAGATGCCTCTGTAGTTGTTGCAGTCACTTCTTTCACCCTTGTTCTTATAGAGGGGGATGATCTTGGCGTCCCTCATATCCTGTGGTACAGCCCCTTCTTGCCAGCACTGACAGAGGACTTCATGCAGTGGGAGCAGGAGGGTAGTCTTGCAGTGTTTGATCAGTGTTTGATCGCTGCCTGGGGCTTTGCCTAAGGCCAAGCTGTCGATGGCCTTCCTGAGTTCCTCTATGGTTGGCTCTACATCCAGTTCCTCTATGATTGGCATACACTCGATGGCATCAAGAGCTGTGGGGGACACTGTGTTCTGTCTGGAGTAGAGGTCGGAGTAGTGTTCCACTCATCTCTCCATCTGTTGGCCCTTGTCTGTAGTTACTACCCCAGTGGAAGATTTGAGGGAAGCTGTCTTGCTCTGGACTGGTCCGAGCGCCTTCTTGATGCCATCGTACATCACTTTAATGTTGCATGTAGCAGCAGCTATCTGGATGTCTTTACTGAGCTCTGTCCAGTATTTGTTGGCGTAGCGCTTGGCTGTCTGCTGAGCCTTGCTCCTGGCAGCCCTGAGAATCTGCAGGCTCTTCTCACTGGGTGACCGCTTATACTCGGTGAGGGCAGCATGCTTGGCTTCGGTGACGGGAGTCATCTCTGTGGACTTGGCCTCAAACCAGTCATGAGACTTGGAGGACTTCTTCCCAAAGGTAGTCAAGGCGGTGTGGTGCATAGTGTCCCACAGTACTTCCCACTTCTCTGTGGCAGAGTCTCTGGGCTGTGAGGTTTGCATTTCCTTCTCAAAGGTCTCTGCAAACTTTTCCACGAGGTCTGGTTGAGACATCTTACTGACATCAATGTGGGGGTTCCCTTTTTTCTTTGAGCAGTGGATCCTCTTTGGCTGTAGCCTGATCTTGCAGCAGACCAGGGAGTGATCAGTGTCGCAGTCTGCACTGTGGTAAGAACGTGTGTGGAGGACGTTCTTGATGGCGGCACGCCTGACCAGGATAAGATCTAGCTGATGCCAGTGCTTTGAGCGTGGGTGTGCTGAGGCTTGGTCCTGAAGTAGGAGTTGGCAATGGATGCACAATTTGTGGTAACTGCAAAGCTCAAGCAGTCATTGGCCGTTCTCGTTCATTTTGCCCACACCAAAATGTTCAAGGCAAGAGGGCCACAAGTCATGATCTGCACTCACTCTGGCATTGAAGTCACCCAGGAGAACAAGTTGCTCCTTGCTGGGGATGCTTGTAATGATAGATGTGAGCTTCTCGTAGAACTCATCCTTTGTGTCCGGTGTGGAAGACAGTGTCGGGGCATACACTCTAACAAGGGTGACTGGGCCTTCGGTGGTGTTGAGGCGAAGAGTGAGGAGACGCTCTGTGCTGTTGCTGCCTGGCTCTACCATATTCAGCAGGTTGTTCCTCACTGCAAAGCCGACTCCATTCTTCCTTGGCTTGTCAGAGCCTTTCCCCTGCCAGTAGAATGTGTAATCCTTCTCCTTCAGCATGTCTGAGTCAGCAAGGTGTGTTTCCTGAAGGGTGGCAATGTCCACATGCTGCCTTCTGAGCTCGTCATTTATGACAGCTGTTTTCCTGGAGTCACTGATGTCCTGAAGGTTTTCAGAAAGACCGGTCGTCATTGTCCGAACGTTTCTATTCTATTCTATTCCATTCTATTCTATTCTAGTTGTGATTATTGTGTTCATATTGCCACCTACTGACATGGAAGAGTCACTACAGCGGCAAATTATTTGCAATTTTTTGGACAGATTAAGAAGTGAAATTAGACAATTTCCCAAGGACCCCTGAACATTCTCTCAAGTACCCCAAGGAGTCCTATGGCCCCTGGTTGAAAAATACGGCTCTATGATTCTTTTATCCAAACACTCTTAACCAGTGATTTTTCTGTTGTTTCTCAGCCATAATAATTGTGCTGCAAAATGACAACCTGAATGATTTTTTGATTAGTAGAAAAAAACACCTCAGCATCCACCACACTATAATAAGGCGGTGATCATAATTCATTTAGCCGGCTTATTTCACTGAAAAGGGATCTCTGTCACGCCATCTGGTTTCCATCATTTTCCGACACTTCATATGTTGGGAGTTAATAGTCTTTATGGTTAATTTTAAACATGGAGATAAAGTGCAACACATCTGTCTAAAACTAGCTTAATGGAACAAATCACAGCAAAAAAAGCACATCTGTCACCAACTGAAAAGCATAGTCTCTCGAGATGTGTAATGATAATTGGTCCACATGAATGCATTTATTACTTTGTGTAGTGTCTCAAGGTGGAGCTCAGTGCCTCTGAACTTCTTGCTTTTCCCATCCTCACTTTTACAGTTCAGCTGAGTTTAATGGGAGCAAAGTCGGGTTTGTTCTGTGCAGTCAGAGTGTGGACAGTTGTGGTCATGAGTGCATGTATCATCAAGGCTGAGTGTGACAGGTCTGCCATTACCTGAGAGTGATAGTGCAAATGGAGCACCTGTAATTACTGGCCTGTCAAGCAGGCAGTCCCGTTGCATATCCAATGTCCACGCACTTTAATTGGAAAACACAGCTAGATTGACATGCTGCATAAAATCCCTGCATTGATGCATGTGACACTCTTTGTTCAAAAGCAGTTACGTGGTATACCTCTTTCATCAAAGGAGCACAATGACAGTAAGGGTATAGATTGGTAAATGCATAGAATTCCAATTAAGGCATGCTGCTGTGGAACAGTGTAGTGAAGAAGAGGCTGAACCGGGACACATAGATTTAAGGTCTGAAATTTACAGTATCAGCAGTGTCATTTAAGGGCACCCTGTCAGCTTTTCTTTAATGCTGGGCAGTTACATCATCTTCCCTTGTCTCCTTTAAAAGAAGCAGACAGCTTAATGGGCTGAATGTCCACTAGCCTTCTCCATGGTTGTTCGTTTTTGGGTTATTAGAGTCCCCCACATAAAATACCCTTCATATTATATCTTATAGTTTTCTATGATGGCTATTATTTTAGTGCCACGTGACCTATAGATCTAGCTATGAAAAATAATTAGATCTTAGCTGGCTTTGCCTTTTGCCATAAATACACAGCCATTAAACATGTCTTAAAGGTTAAATATAGTACATTATGTGTTTAGCCTTTAACTCATTTTCCAAGTCGAAAGAATTCCATAGACCATTTTCACAAATGAATGCATCTGATGAAAGGCCAGGATGGATTAGGGCTGTGCGATATTACCAAAATTTCATATCACGATGTAAGCAATGTTATATCACGATGATATCCTGATATACATTTTCCGTGAATTCTACAGTTGAGATAATCACATTTTTTAAACTTTTTTACATGCACCTGCTTCCCTCATAATTTTGCAGTGTTGTTATAAAATAGTTTTTTAATGTGCATTTCAGACTTTATTCTCATAAATTTGAGGTTTTTCTTCTAAATCATATCATATGAATATAAAAAGTAAACATCAATAAGTTAAATATTTCCTGAGCCAGAGGAGAATAGCAAAACAAACAAACAAGCAAACACATAAAAAAATGTCTGAAAATGAGAAAATTACCCATTGCTGCCATCTACAGATATTAATTAGCTGTTAAGTGTCAACCTGCAGCCTGAAGATGCCATTCTGGCCTGATTTAACCTGTTTGCTTCTTAGTAAAAATATTTCAGATTGGTCATGATCTGAAAATCAGACACAAAAGGTAATGTAATAAATTATCTGTGATGACTTTAACTTTACTTATTATCGCTGCTTGACTAATTAAAATTATTAGAAACCAAATACATTACATTAAGAGCCATCTTGCTCCTCCAACCTGTTTTAATTTTTAAAATTTATTTTGCGTGTATGTGTCACCATCATGCACTGTTGCAGCTTTAATAAAAAAAATTTCAGACAAAACTAATAAACTCAGCAGTAACTTAAACCAAAGAAACAATGGTCTGATACACTATAATGTTTCCAGTTAGCACAACTTAGCATTATCATTTAGCATTTGCTGTTTTATAATTAGACATGGTGTTAACGTTACCAGCCTCCTATTAAAACAAGTTTAGTGGACTATCCTCTCTGACACAGCATGATGGAAACAGTCCCACATCCCTGGCAAACAGGAGTAGCAGCCAAACGGGTGTCCGGTAGTTGGGAGTTAGCAACCACCAGACTGAAGCCTAGCCACCCACCACACACCTGTTCTGCTGCGTGCCTGCAGGAGAGAGGCGGGGCGCTGGCAAGTAGTGTGTGAGGAGCTTTGCTGGAGAAACGGGAGTATGTGCATTTTAAATCATGATATAAACGATAGAGTATTCTATCAAACAACAGACGTTTTTATATTGTCATCCGATATATATCGTCATATCGCACTGCCCTAAGATGGATTATGAAGCTGTTCTGTGTAGCACACAACAGACTACTCTATTTAGGGGTGGGGGAAGCAACTGATGCATTGCTGTATCATAATAGCCTGTGGTGGTGATACTGTATCGATTCAGAGGCACACAGTATCATGATACTTTATTAAGAAGTATTAATAAATGTTACAGTGTTACATATTCTGTCCATTAGATGGTGCTAGGGTGGGGCAAAAGTTGACACTTGCAATGATGCACCGATCCCTACAGGCATGTGCTGAACTTTTATTAATTATAAATATAATATATGGCATCCTAATACTTAAGGAATCATAGATATCATGACCAAAGCACCGTGATATGTATCATATCGCAAGGTCCCTCACAATTCCCGCCCCTAACTCTATCATACTGTGTAGACCACAGGAAGTATTTCATGTTTCATGTTTAGGAGAGGAAATTGTTGGGATATATTGTGTAGGAGGCAGCAGAGATGATGCTTAATACTAACAGTGAATAGGCATTAGCCGTATCAAAGATTCAAGACTTTATACTAAGAAACTAGCAGATTAAGGACTGCCCAATCAAAACGATTAGATTTCCACATAAATTTTGTGTCAGGTGATGTCTAGAACAGGTCAGAGCTGCAGTGCATGTGTGTTTCTTGAATCTGATCATAGACTGTAAAGATGGGTGTCATGAGATCTCTTCAAAAGTGAAACCCTCACATCTCAGTTACCCTCTGGTGGCTGATTTTCACCATTATTGTGTGTGGCATTTTACCAAACCGAACGCTAAAAATACTCCTCAAGTATTTTCTCCAAAAGATATTTTCTGACCTCATACGTATGTAGTTTATAATCATGGCAACGCATGATTATAAACTACTTATAAACCGCTGGGGTCTTTCTGCAACTGTGGGGGTTCCCCCCTACAGTTGATAGTGCTATGAGATGACTGTTGTTGTGAAATGGCGCTATATAAATAAAGTTGAATTGAATTGAATTGAATGTACAGATGTTCTGTGTTTTTGGGTCAATTTAGTTATTTGATGCCATAAGAATGTGGGTGGGGTCAGGATTGAGCATGAGCGTGACTGATTGTGTTTGAGGGAGCTGACAACGAGCTGCTGTATGTAGGTTATGATCAGCAGCTGTACGGGTGGAAACTCAACAAAATAGTTGCTACTGTGTAGACTCTGGCTGTTAAAGGGAAAGACGATCAAAATCAAAGTCACATTATTTGTGTCACATCTCTTTTTCCTCAAATTTTTACCACTATAAAGGCAAATGCTGGAGTAGCAGATCATTTAAAGTGACGTAGAGCTACTGTGTTAGTAGGTAGGTGTAGGTAGCAGCACTGGGACAGCAGCATCTCTATCGCTGCTCTCTACAGCCACTCTCCAAGGAGACATGCACACGTGTCTCCAGGACTGAGCACCCACAGGCAACAGTAGACGTGTTCACCGTGTGTGTGTGTGTGTCACGCTGATGATTTTCTACCTCGTGAAAACAGAAGGAGGGAAGGGGTCACAGGCTGTAATTCATTGCTAGATAACATAATATGAGATATCCTCAAAGGTTATTAGCTCTGCAGACGAGGTTGTGTGTTCAGTGGCCATGTGTTGGCCTGTTTGTTTGTTTGTTAAGAGGATTACTCAAAAATGACTGGATGAATTTTTAGGAATTCATTTTTGGAGGGCTGGGGTTTGGCACAAGGAGCAGTGCATCATATTTTGACAGCTACACCTTGCTGGATGTTGTGAAGGTCCCAGGCAGCGGGTGCTGTCTGCTGAGCACTAGCAGGTTGTTCGATCAAAGTCAAATAAGAGGTGGAAAATGAGTGGCTGTCATGGGAGTTTGTGCTATCACTGTGCTTCTAGTTATGGCTTCTTTTTGTAAGTTATAAATCCTAATATTTCCCAAACAGACCTTTGCATTAATGTTTTTACACGATTTGGATCTAGCCTTCTCACCTTGTGTGCAACACCTGGATTAGCAGTGCACCCATGCACAAGCGTGTCTCCTGTTTGACCTTTGGTCTACCTCTGAACCTTTATCTCCGACAACACGACAGCACGGGCGCCCTTCACCGGGTGAGCTTATCACCTGCCACTCCTCTCTCCTCACCCCATGTCAGATTCAGGACGAGCTCATCCGTCCCCGGTGGCCCCGGTGACCCTTCCTCTGTGAACAAGACGGAGACCTTTTGAAGGATGTCCCTGCCTAATCCTACCGCCTTCGCTCTGCATCGATGGCCTGTGTTCTCCCCGAGCCGCCTCAGGTTAGGCTTGGGGAGACTCTGCATGAGGGAGAAATAAATAGACAGGAAAAATCAATACGAGCTGCATCAGTGAGCCGAGATGCTTTAAGAAACAGGTATCCGGCAAATTATTCAGAACGATGCCTCAGAAGACTGCAAGCGACTGTTAGAATCATGTCAAGGTTACTTATTGGTGGATTTGATCAGGAGGGTTTCATATGGACTCTTCTATATGATACTGTATGTGTGCTTGCCACTTTTGATGTAAATATTCCCTTATATCTGCACATTTCACTGAATTCATAAATGTGAATAGAAGTCGATAGAACATTTGATAAACCAGTCAGCGAGTTCCCATTTGTTGTAGGATAAAGGCCCTATTGCATTTCTCTCTCCCTACCCGAGCATTGCAGAGAATCTCTGCAGCACATGGTGTCGTAGTCCTCCGGGCTTTGCTGACGGGGCAGAATTAGGCTGAAGCCACTGTCAGTAACGTAAAGCTGCCAATGTTTATATATGTCTCCCTCGCCGAGATCAGCCGAGTTGCCGCATGTACACGACATGCTGTCACATGTTTCAGGCTATTTGATTTCTTGCTGATGAAAGGCTCACAATTACGGTTAAACCCTCTCGGGCTTCTTGGCGCCAAAGTTTGGCTGATATCCCTCCATCATGCAGTCTGAAATCATAGTAAATGACAGAAAAAGCAGCAGATTGGGAGGGTAATGGGACATAAAACAGCTCTGTGACATGATGGAGAGCTGGTGGCGATGCTGTAAAAAAAGAGAGAAGTTACCATAAACGGCCAGGACAGAGTAGTGTTCCTCTTAAATACCATTTTTAAGAAATGCTCTTGAAGGCCTTTTTGTGGACATTGCGCTTGTTCAGAGCACCGTCTGCATTGATCAGATAAAAGCACAGCTATTCAAGCACGACTGCATTTAAATGCCATATTTTTTAAGCTTTTGTCACTGGTGTTTGGCATCCATGCTATTCACTTCATATATTTCAAGTTGTTTCACCTCCACAAAGATTCTTCTTTTGTTGGTTTTCACACTTGAAGGCAAGCATGTACAAGTACAGTTTTGCAATAATTGCTTGCTACCATTGTGTTGTGAGAGCCTGTCTGCTGCTTAAGTCTTTAAGAAAATGCTTCAAGCTTAGTAATTGCTCGCCGCAATTTTATGTATCCGTCTTGTATTACGCTTCTTTCTTTTCCAGCAAAGCTGTGTATATAATAAGCAGGACTGAAGCTGTATGGGCTTGCATTGAGAGATTGTGAGATGCTCCTCTGACCCCTCACTGGGCTGACGATAATGTGGCGTGAGTGATGTTTCCTCACATACCCAAAACAACAAGCGCTCCAGCAGTATCAAGTCGGTCCGCAGCGCAGCAGTTGTGTACTGTTTTGCTGCCTTATTGTGTGAGCGGGATTTAAATAGACGATCTAAGAGAATAGGTCTGGTCCCGGCTTTCTTTTTTAAGGCCTTCCTGATGAATAGCAAGCTCGGTTATTCTCTCAGCGTGAGGCTCTAATAAGCCAAGGGACCCAGTCAGAGCCCAAAAGAGAAGCTCTATTTAAACCAATCTAAAGGAGCAGGGAGCATGATTTATGATGTAGGACTGACTGCGGTGCTGCTTCTCTCCAGCAGACCTAACACACACACACACACACACACACACACACACACACACACACACACACACACACACACACTCTCTCACTCTCTCTCTCTCTCTCTCTCTCTCTCTCTCTCTCTCTCTCTCTCTCTCTCTCTTTCTCTCTCTCTGCAGCCAATCACAGTCAAACTCAACACTTCCTGTTAGGGCTGACTGCGGACCCTACGAGCTAGCACCACTCGCACTGTTTGTCACTGCTTCTAATCTATTTGATTGATTATGAGCCTAATCGCCACATAATTCCCTGCATTTTGTCTCAGACTTTTCTTTTTCTTTTTTTGCTGCAAGAAAGCACTAAAAGGTTAACTGTTTCCTTTGTTTTCCATGTTTCATTTAATTTTATTCGTGCATTTTATTGGGCGCTATATCGGAAAATTATGATTACCTGTAAAGGTCAAATTTAGGTGAGCCGTGTGTGTAATTTGCAGCCGTCACACGATGATGAATGTGGCAGGGGAGGGTTATACATCACTCGGGACGATTCATGCCTACGTTAAATGTATAGAAGTAATGGAGCTGTCCTCACATGAAACATGCTCTGCTTCCCTCAGGAGACTTTTATTTCTGTCAGTGGTGCAACACCAGCAGAGCCTACTGCAGGGTTCAGCAGCCTCGGAACTAGTGACTGTCTTTTTTTTTTTTCTGACCACAAAAGTATGCGTAGAGTTACAAAAGATATTTGAGCCTTGAAATTGATTTTAAAAAAATGAGCTGAAATATAAGTGTAAAATGACCTGTCAATGTTATTCCTGCTGAAGGTTCTCTCTTCTGAAATATGCACATTTTTCCTCATTAAAGTCCACTTTTTTGTAAATATGTAACTGTTTCCTATTAATTCACAACTTCTCTGTAAATCTTAAATTAACTTTAATCTGCAGCTTTAGAAATAAAACTGTCTTTATTTTCATACCGTTCCAAATCCATTCACAAAATAAATTGTGACTTTATTCTTGCACATTTGTGAGTTTGTTGTTATAAATATGGAACCTTAATCTTATAAATTTTAACCTTTTCTTATAAATTGGTGACTTTTCTTGTTACTTTGCTGTTGTATTTATGAGTTTTGTATTTTTCATGTGAATTTGTTCAAGGGGTTCTCATGAAGTTGCAGCTGTTGCCATAGAGCTCTTTTTGTAAGTTTGAGAGTTTTTTTTGGCGTAGAGAGAAGTATGTGAAAGTGGTGCAGGACATGTATGAAGACAGAAGACTGTTCTGTAGGAGTGATGGATGGAGTCAAGGTGGGGGTGGGATTACATCAGGGACTGGCCCTGAGCCCCTTCATGTTTGCCATGGTGATGGACAGACTGACAGACAAGGTCAGGCAGGATTCTCCGCAGATCATGATGTTTGCAGACGACATGGTGATCTGTAGTGAGAGTAGGGACTAGGTGGAAGAGAACTTGAAGAGGTGGAGGTATGCTCTGGAGAGAAGAGGAATGAAAGTCAGTAGAGGCAAGACAGAATACATGAGTGTGAATAAGAGGGAGGCAGGTGTAATTTTGAAGATGCAAGGAGTTGAAATAGTGAAAGTAAATGAGTTTAAATACCTGGAATCAACCATTAAATTCAGTAGGCAGTGCACAAGAGATGAAAAAGAGAGTGCAGGCTGAGTGGGTGGAGATAAGTGTCAGGGGTGATTTATGGCAGGCTAGCAGCTAAAGTGAAAGGAAAAATTTAGAAGACGTTAGTGAGACCTGCTATGATGTATGGTTTGGAGACTGTGACACTGATGAAAGGACAGGCGGCAGAGTTGAAGATGCTAAGGTTCTCACTGGGCGTGGCTAGGAGGAACAAGATTAGAAGTGAGCATATCAGAGGGACGGCTCAGGTTGGAGACAAAGTAAGAGAGGCAAGGCTGAGAGGGTTTGAACATGTGCAGAGGAGGGAGAGTGGATATACTGGACAAAGGATGTTGAAGATGGAGCTGCCAGGCAGGAGGAGAAGGGGAAGACCACAGAGAAGATTGATGGATGTAGTGAAGGAGGACATGGGGAGGGTTGGTGTGAGAGAAAAGGATGCAAGGGATGGGGTGAGATGGAGGCAGATGATCCGCTGTGGAGACCCCTAAAGGGAGCAGCTGAAAGAAGAAGATTTGTAACTTTACATCCTTGTAATTTTACTACTTTTTTCCTATTAATTTGTGAGCTTTTTTCCTAAATAGGCAATTTTTTTCTTGTAAATGTCATACCTGTTAAATTTATGAAGATATGAGGATTTTCTCTTAGATTTTGTAGAATTTCATATAAATTTGCCATCATTTTTTTCTCTTTATTTTGCAGCTTTTTTACATAAATTTGCAACTTGTTTGTGGTAAATCAGTGTATTTGTTTCTTTTAATTACCCACGCTGACAGAACCAAGGCGTGGGTAGGGCGTCACTTCTGCCCGTCTGTCTGTCCGTCTGTTCATCACTGTAACTTGAAAACTGATGAAGTTGGACACACCAAACTTGGTAAAAACTTTGAACCATCGCCCGGGTCCAAAATTCAGAGGTTAGGGCCACGAGGTCATGAGCCAGGAAAGCCAACATGGGCATGAGATATTGCCGATGCTTATGCTTGTGTTATGAAAGTCACCTTATGAAAGAGGACAAAGACATGGAGGAGCTGCAGAGAAAAGGCGAGGGCCCGCTCATTTATTCCTGAAGCTTTAATGGCCAAGAGAACCTCATGTGGCTCTGGAGCCAGAGGCTACAGACCCCAGGCTGAGTGGTTGGGGTCTCGTACTGAATGGAGATTGTAGTCAAGGAGACAGAAAGCCAAATGTCAGCAGCATCTTCTTTTCACATAGAGACAGTACATGCTTTCAGCAGCTGGGTCTCCCTGACTGTCCACAGTGGTCATACCCTGGAGGTGATGGCAGCAGAAGTCGCTGCTGCTGCTGTCGAGAAATTGCCACTGTGGGACTTACGACCTCTGACCAAGCAGCACGGACGGGCTGACTTTTGTTCACTCCAGAGCTGAGCTGTGTTGACACAAAATGACTTACCCACTCTGGCAGACAGTGGGAGGAGAAGAAAAAGCCGAGGAGAGGCAGTGTGTTATCAGTCCGGCATAGGAACCCAGCCACTCAGTGATAACGCACAAAACACATTCACATCAGACGAGCTGCCTCATCCCCCGTGCTCCCACTATCTCCTCTCCTCTTCTCCCCCACTTCTTTTGAGATAGAAAAAAAAAAAAATCAGTCGGAAAGTGACAAGTTTGGATTTGCTAGCCTCTGAGTCTGCTGGAATGAGGTTGGAAGGAATTCAAGTTGTGGAAGAGAAAAGGGAAGTCCCTTTGTCTGGAGAGATAAGGTTTGAGGGGTGACGAGGAGCCTTTTGTGAGTGTGAACGCCACTGCGATCTGCTTGAAGAGGATTTTTTTCCCCATTAACTTTTTAGTGCACAGAATGGGTCCCATGGGTCAGTTAAAACCTCCGTCGGCTGTCACAACTGCCTAGATGAACACTAAATTCTAAAATGCAGATGACTGCACCCGAATGTGGACGCATGCCACGGTGACGCTCGACTTTAAATCAGATTTGAGATCTTTTCGATTTAGCTGGATTTCTTTCTTCCATTTGCGTTAGCATGGAGAGCCGTCGCCAGATGCAATTAAAGTTGGAACCGTTAAACTAAAGTAAATATGCCCAAATTTAGAAGTTCTTCGTCGGTCTCACTCGACAGAGTCTGACTACCTGTCATGCAGCAGTCGACTGACTCAATATCTGTAACAGTGGGGAGGCACTCAGACATGAAAGCAACGGTATTAAAATGCTTCTTTAAAAAAATGGAACAAAGTCACTCAGCGTCTGATGTCTTAAGCGGATTCAGAGAAAATCCATCTGCCTTAATGTCAGCTCAACTGTCTATGGAGCAGAGTGAGTAGCAGGCTTTGTGGATGGTGATGTTGGAGTGGACTCCAGAAGTGAGAGGAGAGGAGGGGCAAAAGGGAAGTTTTTCTGCGGTAATGGAAGAACACAGGTGTGGCGGGGCGACTGGGGATGCAGCGCCTAAATTCTGCTCTCACGCGTTTTGGATTTTAATTGGTTCCGGCAGAGAGACATGACAGCACTTTTTTTTTTTTTTTTGGTTGCCTGTCACAATAATTGCATGTTTAAAAGCATTAAGAGAAAGGTGATGGAATTTTTGAAAGCTCACTGCGTCACTTACATGTGAGTCACAAAACATGCTTGCAAGTGCACACTTTAATATTTGCAAGCCCTCCTGGAGCATAAATGCACATGTGAATTTGGTAAAGGGCACAACGATACCCTCAGTACACTCAAAAAAGGAATTGTAGTGTAGCTTATCATTAAGTGTTTGTATCAGTTTAATTTATATAGAGAGGGATTCTGCAGTGTGGGTATGTATGTGGCGGAAACTTTGTCCCCCTGCTGACTTGGAGGCCACTCGACCGCGGCCTCTCATCTCTTGCATGGCGATGTTACAATACCTGAAGAGTGCACCTGACATGGCTTCACTGACCAGTTGACCATAAAAGAGGTCAAAGGTGACATTTTTTAACAGAACTTTGTCAATGGATTTGTACGCCAGGGGATGAATCAAGCACGCCTAACACGGTCGGTGGAGTTTAGGGTCTCGTCACAATACAGGCGTTGTGAACTGATGGGAAGATGATGCTACAGGATACCGCTGGCTGCCGGGACACTGAAACTATTTATATTTACTTATATTCACATTTCTTTACTTTAATCTGCTCATATAACCCTCTAGAGGTGTACGCCGGGGGAGAAATCAAGCGCGCCATGGGATGCGATCTCGCACATCCCGTGGCTCTCTCTTCACACCCGTGGTGGAGTGTCGTTGGAAGGAGAAACGGAGACAGACTGTGCTGCTCTCGCTCCACAATACACTTGCTGTGGCGTGTCATTGCTGGAGGAATTGGGGCTGCGGGAGAAGCCTGATCGATGCCCCCCCCCCCACACACACACACATGGAGCGTATGCTCCGTGTGTTCACAGGAGCGTATGCAAATGGGCTGTCCAAACTGCTTTCCAACACAGCTGTGAAAGTGACTATCATGCATATATAATAACATGCTGTCAATTTTTTATTGCTGTTTTAGGTACTTTTGACCTACCATTATTATGATGCGGATACTATAATTTACAAAACTTATATTAAGTTATAAAATATAAGTGTATAATATAGAGTGAGTGTATATATAATAAGTTTATGCAGATAATATATAAGTTGTTATAAAATATAATTTATACCACAGATACTATAATTTATAAAAGACACATTTCCCAGCTTTATTTTTTTTTTTTACTTGACCTTTCCATAACGTTGGTGTCAAAAACTCAGAACACAATATTATAAAATTACTGATCTAACCATAAAACAATGATTTCATGAGATTCATGGAGCGTTCTGCAGGATAACTGATTACGATGGGAATGACTGAAGTGAGTGAGGACAAATTAGCCACTTAACATCTCAGCAGATGTCTAAAATGTTCACTGGTGCAGCACGTTTCTATATGATCACCTTTATGATAACTCTCGCTGTATCATCATGATTAATCCATGTTAAATGCGTTGCATCACTGGTGTATGTCTGTGCATGTGCACCAAACCTGCTTGCTGTTGTAGTATCACCATCATCAAACACTGCATACAGTATTAAACAGGCATCAATACTAGTATATACAGTATGTGTGTGTTTTGATTTTAATTTATTTATATTCATATTTTGAACTTTGATGTATTCAGATTCATTAGAATTAAGATAATTGTATTAATAGTCAAAACTGTTTAAATACTGTAATTAATAATTAAAACAGAACTGACTGATTTATAACAGACGCATAAACCCGTTTACTATAAATTTGAATTGCCTTAGCCTGAGGTGGCTGAAAAAAGTTTTCACAGCATTGTGCTTTACTGAGTAAAATTATTGAGGGATACTTTTAATTTGATGAAAGGACAATGGGCAGGACGTCTTGCAAGACTAAATAATACCAGGTGGTCAAAGAGAACAAGGGAATGGACACCGAGACAAGGACAGAGGATGAGAGGAAGACCAACAGAACGATGGAGAGGTGACCAGTGGTGGCAGGAAGAGGCTGTAGATGACCATGACTTTTAATTCCTACTAGAATATACTGTATTTATGAAGAAAACCTGTACTTTTACTCAACTTTATTTGACAGAACTCTATTACTTTTGATTTTACAGGTTTACTTTATAATTTTAGTTATTTGAAATTGGAGTTGAAAGGTTCTTCTATTCTGTGTTTGGAACATTTCAATCCAGTACTGTCCATATGAACAGGATTATATTATAAAATAAATATGATGAGTTTATATTGTGCTTTCCTCAGAGTAACTCATTCCAGAGGAAAAACCTCCAAATTTGAGTAAAATTTCAAATTCATAAGAAAAAAGATTACAGGATACAAGATACAAATAAAGAGCAGAAAACGTGTAAAAAGTCACACATTTATCAAACATAAATCATACATTCACAGAAGGTTTCAATTTTATAACAACCAAATAAAGGAGATTAAATGTTAAATACACAACCAGTCCGAAATACAGCATATAATGAAAAATACTAATTTGCAAACTTACTTGGAAAAAAAAGTATGAATTATTTTTAAAAGCTGACAAAATCACAGTGACTGCTCACAACTCGTGACTTTTTTAGAAGATACTTTTTTTCTCCTACTCAAGTAACTTGTGTCATGACTACTCTTAGACATGAGTAATTAATACCATAAGGTAATGATACTTTTGCTTGAGTAAAGTTTCTGGCTGCTCTACCCACCTTTGGCTTTAGCTGTATTGTGAAATTGCATAATTGTCATTTTTTTATGTAATTCATTTATGTTTGGCTCAAAGGTGGACATCACATCAACTTTATTGTCGTGATTTATGGGAAAAAAAATCTTAAATCCAAATTGGTGGAAAATTGTTACTCAAAATGCTGAAAGCTGGCCCAGATACATACAGTTACAATCAAAATTATTCAACCCCCACTGCAACGAGAACAATTTATACAGCTCAACACAACTAATATTACAAGTGGTTTCTCCAAATTCAACACGGAATGCCACTTTTAATGACAATGCAATCTCAACCCCTTTATGACAAGCATCTTTAGTACTTAGCAGAGCACCCTTTCGCTGTTACGACCAGCTGCAAACGTGAAGCAAGACCAGACGTCAGCTTCTGTCAACATTCCTGGGGAATCTTAGCCCATTCCTCATGGGCAGAGACCTGCAGTTCACTAATATTCTTGATTCTTGATTCTTATTCGTGTGCTGTAACTGCCCTTTTCAAATCCCACCAGAGATTTTCAGTGTAGTTCATGTTAGGCAACTGTGATGGCCACTCTAGTATCTTCCGGGGCTTCTTTTGAAACCAAGCCTTGGTGGACTTTGAGGTATGCTTGGGATCATTGTCCTGTTGGAAGATCCAATGACACCCAAGCTTCAGCTTCCTCACAGACGGCATGACATTTTCTCCCAGGATTTCCTGATACTTGATTGATTGAATGCCCTCCACAAGCTGCAGGTTTCCAGTGCTGGAGGAGGTGAAGCAGCCCCAGATCCTCACTGAGCCACTGCCATGCTTCACTGTAGGCAGGGTGGTCTTTTCAGCATACGCGTCATTCTTCCTCCTCCAGACATACCACGGATCCATCCACCTGAAAAGTTCCAGTTTTGTTTCATCGCTTCACAGGACAGAATTCCAAAACCTCTTTGACTTATTTATATAGTTTTGAGCAAATTGGAGCAGACGTTTCTTGTGGTTTTGCTTCAATAGTGGTTTACATCTTGGCGTTCGGGCATGGAGTCCTCACGAGGGTTTTTGACCACATCCAGGTAGTGTAGCCACTGTTCCTTTAACTTTAAACTTGCATACTATACAGTGCTTCCAACTGTATCTCTCAAAATATTCAGTGCCTTTGCTATCTTTTGGTATTCTTTTCCTTGTTTGTGTAAGGCAAAGATCTCTTCTCTGCACTTTCTGGACAATTCGCTTGACTTATATGTCTAACATGCGGTCAGATGACACCGTCAACAGTTCAGCTATTTGAGGTGTTCTATCTCGGGCACGCCTGATGAAACTAATGAAGCCCTTGACTGGTTGCATCAGGTGTGCTTGAGACCACACCTGATTTACAAATGCGTGCTCTTATGAGGAAATCTATTCAGGGGGTTGAATAATTTTGAGACTGTAGTAGTCATTAAAAGTAGGATTTAGTATTGAATTTGGATAAAATCCTTATAGTAGTTTTATTTAACTATTTAAACAGTTCTTGAATAATTTGTGTATTGCAAACACCTGAAAATGTTTAAATTTTGCCAATAAGCCTAGAATGCAGTGGAGTTGAATAATTTTGCAACTGTAGTATTTTTTTTATGTACACTAGACTTCCACTGTGTTTCAGTTTCAAAAATTTTCCATCAAGAAGTGACCACAAAACACACGCTTGAGGATAAAACATTCAGTAATAAGAAAAAACCACACCAAAATCTGAAACAGCAGGAGTGAGGAATACTTCCCTGGGCTGCCTTTAACTGTTGGAACCCGGCGAGCACATTCTCTGCCAAGCTGCTGAATGCATTACCAGTGCCAATGCAATATGCAAATTTTGTTAAAGGAAATGTAATTTTCTATTCCTCTTGTTGATTGCACTTAATGCAACTTGCAGAGAGATGGTGATTTAATTGAATCTCTGAATACGACTAATTTGAATCAAGGAGCAGATTAATCCCCAGCCATTGTAATATGTTATGCAAATATTTGAAGCATATGCCATTAAAAAGGAAGGTAGAGGCAGCCAGCGAGAGAGGGAAGTGTGTTTTATAAGAGCTTATTCATCAGACACACGTGCATACAGTGGTACAAATTAGTATTGATAACTGTTCTGTTTCCCTACATATTGATGAGCTATACTGCTATGCTTAGGCAGAGCAAAAAGTCCCAAAACTTCTCATTAATGATATGCTCAAATTAAAAGAGTAGAAGGAGCTGAGATGCTAACAGCGTGTGATGGGTGCCCTGCTGTATGTCTGGCCTAGCGTATAATGCGTGTTAATGTTAGCTGGACCGCCTGGGCTGCTCTAACATGGGCTTGAATCTTCCCTCGGGGATCACCGACTTATTTCTGCCATCCTTTGCACAATCCACCGTATGCTGATGCATTATGTTTTTCATTATCTGTTACCACTTTTTTTCCCTCTCCTCTTCACTTGCTGTCTCTCACTCAGTCACACCTCCCACAGCTCTGGACTGCATCTAACAGGGCATGGCGATTAAAAGAAATGTCAGTGCATTCATTAATAATTCCACCGAGAACTGCTGTGCTCGCTGTGCTTATTCAGTCATATCGGGCATCTTGGAATTGTTCAATTGCTGTACCAAATGGCACTCTGTATCGGGCTATGTCACGCAGTGTGTGCACATACTGTGTGTACGAGTGTTTCCAACCTCTTACAACTTTCTTTATGGGCTCCCTCTCAATAGATTGTGTGGCGTTAGAAAAGAGGGAAATTCCCTCCTGCTGGGGGCCTGGGACCCGTCATGTTGTCAAAATCCCTGGGTGCTGCTGAATGTTTACAAGCAAGGGAGTGAGAGAGGGACTGAATAAGAGAGTAAGCGAGAGTGAGGGAGTGATGGAGGGAGATAGTGATGGTGGGTTGGTTTTGTGTGGCGCTTTGCATGTTGGGTGGCATCTCGGGGTGCCTGTAGTGATCTGCTGAGCAGTCGCTCGGGTGGGCGCTGGGGGTGGGGGTCTGCTTCTGTGGTTGTGGCTGCCCTGGGGTGGGTTGGCGGGGGGGTGGCCGCTGGCCTGCGCCGGCGGTCTCCCCGGCTGCTGCCGGGCACTGGTGCACGTTCAGGTTCACTGCATCTGCATTGCAGTTGCCCTAAGAAATAAGGGTGAATGAGGGTGGGTGAGTGTGAGGAGGAGAGCACGAATGGATGTGAGTAGGTCGGAGTGTGAGTGACAGTGCGTGCGCGGGTGAACGTGAGTGGGTGTGAGTGACCCTGAGGGCGAGTGGGAGTGAGATTGAACGGGTGCAGGAGTGAGAGAGAATGGGTGGGTCCAGGAGTGTGAGAGTGGGTGAGTGAGAGTGAGGGAGTGCATGTGGGTGCGTATGAGAGCATGAGGGTGTGGGGATGGGTGTGTCTGCGAATCAGGAGGTGCTGGATTGAGGGGGGTGGTGCCTCTTGGCTATGTGGGCTCCCCTGGGTGGGGGGGACTTCTTTGGGCATGAGGGTCCCTGGAGTGTGTGGCGGTGGTGCTGGGGGGGGGTGGCGGACCCACTGTGGGGGTGCCTGGGGGGGGGCTCGCGCCGGGGGGCACGGGCCAGTCTCCGGCCCGGGGGGTGGGGGCATTGGCCTCCTGGGGCCTGGAGATTGGCGTTGGCCCCAGTGGGGCTAGGGGGGCTGGCTGGCCCGGGAGTGTGGGCCTGCTGCACCGGCCACCTGGCAGCCTGGCTTCCCTCATTCGTCCCTCCAGAGGCAGATGCCTCGCTTTCCTGGGGCTTGCTGATCTTGGGCATTTGTGCCCTGTGGGGGCTGGCGACGCTGCCTTGCCTGCTCGGGGTTCCCGGGGGGGGGGGGGGGGAGTTGCTGCAACCGGCCCCACTCTTCATATGTTTCCTGACAAACCACTCACATGCACACACTTATTTTGCGCGCGCTCTTATATATACGCACATGGACGCACAGGCACAAGTGTCTCTCCTTTAACAGGTGCGGATACCAGACTCATGTTGAGACATCTTCAGTGGAAGAAGCAGTTTGTCTTCTGTTTGTTTTAGTTGTTGGTTTGTTTGTCTTTTTGTCTGTTCCCCTCCCTTTTCTTTCCCCCTCCAAACACTTCCTTTCCCTATTCCCCATCCTGTCGGGTCCTCCATGGGTAAAATAATTTAAATAAAGTATTAAGTTATTACAGGAGGAGTTTACAACAATATACAGTTCATAGTTAGGTACTGGATAAAGCTCCTTTTGGCAAAGTTAAATCTGTTTGGGCACAATAAGGGTAACAGATCTCTGTTCTGCTTACCTAGCTGCCTGACAGGATGAGAGGGGGAAAAAAAAGAGGGAAATTGCTCCTCACAGCTGGTCACTCTCCCTCCCTTTGCTCTCTCTCTCTCTCTCTCTCTCTCTCTCTCTCTCCCCCCTCTGGCCTCCTTTCCTCTCTCATCTCCACCACTACTTCCTTTTAGTTTAGTCGGATGGCCACAGCTGGCCAGAAATCCAGATAGGTGCAGTCGTGGGGTGAAGTGATGGGGTGTGGGACAGTGGGGTTTGAGTAGTGCTGAGATATGGAAAAGAAAGGGATATTATGCATTTTTGTATTAATGGTTTTGCAATATAACTAAAAACTTCTGAAGCTGCAAAATTGTGCCAGACATTGCATTGCCCAAAATTACCAGTAGAGTACAGCTCCAGGTAAATGCTTCAGGAGCAATAAATTAAATGCTAAGCGTCGGTAAACATCGGTAACGTCGGTAGCGTCGGTAACATAATCCCCCTTTGGTCTGAAGACCAAAGGGGGATTATGTTATGGCAATGGCCATCCGTCTGTCCCACCTGATTTGTGAAATCAACTCCTACAGTTTTGCTTAGGATTTATTGGTTTTATTACAGGCCATAACAGGAAGACCTACAGTTATTTATTCTGATTTGTTGCAAATTTAGGAGTGGCGTTGCCTGACTGGTTCAATAAAGTTTGGTAAATTTAACCTGCTTTCATCTCCCCTTTTTGTATGCAATTTTTAAAAAAAAATATAGTGCACAGGTCTGTTTCTGTCATCATGCTGGAGTCCTTTTATGCAAAGGTTTTACATTTACATTTATACAGTGGTTAGGAATAGATCCCAAAATGTAAATAAATAGCAATTTCCACAGTAAAATAAATAAAAATAAATGATATGTAAAAAAAAAAAAATCACGATCAAACCCTAAATGTATCGCGATACATGTTAAAAGCCATATCGGCCAGCCCTAGCTTCATCTATAAGCACAGTTATAGAAAGACACATCAGTTTGGGGTATAAATGGACATATATGTACAGTGGGGCAAAAAAGTATTTAGTCAGCCACCAATTGTGCAAATTCTCCCACTTTAAAGATGAGAGAGGTCTCCAACTTTCATCATAGGTATACCGCAACTATGAGAAACAAAATGAGAAAAAAAAATCCAGAAAATCACATTGAAGGATTTTTAATGAATTAATTGGTAAATTCCTCGGTAAAATAAGTATTTGGTCACCTACAAACACGCAAGATTTCTGGCTCTCACAGACCTGTAACTTCTTCTTTAAGAGGCTCCTCTGTCCTCCACTCGTTACCTGTATTAATGGCTCCTGTTTGAACTCGTTATCAGTATAAAAGACACCTGTCCACAACCTCAAACAGTCAGACTCCAAACTCCACTATGGTCAAGACCAAAGAGCTGTCAAAGGACACCAGAAACAAAATTGTAGACCTGCACCAGGCTGGGAAGACTGAATCTGCAATAGGTAAGCAGCTTGGTGTGAAGAAATCAACTGAGGGAGCAATTATTAGAAAATGGAAGACATTCAAGACCACCGATAATCTCCCTCGATCTGGGGCTCCACGCAAGATCTCACCCCGTGGGGTCAGAATGATCACGAGAACGGTGAGCAAAAATCCCAGAACCACACGGGGGGACCTAGTGAATGACCTGCAGAGAGCTGGGACCAAAGTAACAAAGGCTACATCAGTAACACACTACACTGCCAGGGACTCAAATCCTGCAGTGCCAGACGTGTCCCCCTGCTTAAGCCAGTACATGTCCAGGCCCGTCTGAAGTTTGCTAGAGAGCATTTGGATGATCCAGAAGAGGATTGGGAGAATGTCATATGGTCAGATGAAACCAAAATAGAACTTTTTGGTAAAAACTCAACTTGTCGTGTTTGGAGGAGAAAGAACACCATACCTACTGTGAAGCATGGGGGTGAAAACATTATACTTTTGGGCTGTTTTTCTGCAAAGGGACCAGGACGACTGATCTGTGTAAAGGAAAGAATGAATGGGGCCATGTATCGTGAGATTTTGAGTGAAAACTTCGTTCCATCAGCAAGGGCATTGAAGATGAAACGTGGCTGGGTCTTTCAGCATGACAATGATCCCAAACACACTGCCCGGGCAATGAAGGAGTGGCTTCATAAGAAGCATTTCAAGGTCCTGGAGTGGCCTAGCCAGTCTCCAGATCTCAACCCCATAGAAAATCTTTGGAGGGAGTTGAAAGTCCGTGTTGCCCAGCGACAGCCCCAAAACATCACGGCTCTAAAGGAGATCTGCATGGAGGAATGGGCCAAAATACCAGCAACAGTGTGTGAAAACCTTGTGAAGACTTACAGAAAACGTTTGACCTCTGTCATTGCCAACAAAGGGTATATAACAAAGTATTGAGATGAACTTTTGTTATTGACCAAATACTTATTTTACCGAGGAATTTACCAATTAATTCATTAAAAATCCTTCAATGTGATTTTCTGGATTTTTTTTTTCTCATTTTGTCTCTCATAGTTGAGGTATACCTATGATGAAAATTGGAGACCTCGCTCATCTTTTAAGTGGGAGAACTTGCACAATTGGTGGCTGACGAAATACTTTTTTTCCCCACTGTATGTGGACCATTTGATTTACATACCAGAGAGAGTTTTTCTTCACAAATTGGTCTGCATTTTATCAATAATAATGGTTTGCATTTATATAGCACCTTTCAAGAAACCCAAAGTGCTTCACAATGGAAATCTATTATTCATTCACTCCGCAGGCAGACATTGATAGTTGTAAGCTACTTCTGTAGCCACAGCTGCCCTGGGGCAGACTAATGGAAACATGGCTGCCAACCCACGCCAACGGCCTCGCCAAGCATTCATACCCAGTGTCATGGACACTGGCGGCAAGGTGGGTAAAGTGTCTTGCCCAGGGACACAACGGCAGGATGGCTGGGGAGAGTGAACCGCCAACGCTCTGGTTATTGGACGACCCGCTCTACCTCCTGAGCCACTGTCGCTCACATTTCCCTCCTCCGTTCCATTTTTGCTGAGCGCCAAGATGGATGGCAGGAAGTTCCACTTCTACATGGTCTTTGGCATGACCCGGCCAGGAGTTGAACCCCGGTCTTCCGGTTGTGGGGTGGATGCTCTACCCCTAGGCCACCACTCCGGTAACATCAACTTAAATACTTGTGCAGTCTAAACAGAACCAGGACTTAAAGATTAACTCTGGCAAATTAGAAAATGGCAGAGATTTATATTTTAGTCGAGGTAAACCAGAAGCCCGGAGAACAGAGCACCTTTTTGTCTTTTTGTCTCTACTTATGTATTACCACAGTATTACTCACTATGGTAATTTTAAAAAGAAAATGCCTTACCTGACGTTAAATGTAAACCCGGTGCAGATGCCTGCTGTATCTTCATATTCAATTTCTTGCTAGCACACTGAGATCTCTAACTACACTGTTGCTGTCAGGCGTGTTCTTTTCCTCTTGCAGCTTTCGATTTAGTGCTATTTCTGGTTGGCACATCTTGGTTGGGTTTTAATGAAACACATCTTGGAGCTGTGAGTCAGGGAGGCAGCTATTAATATGTTATTTTATCCATCCTGATCCTCCATTGTCAGGCAGAGAAACGGCTCATGTCAGTGGTGCCGAATTCTGAAACAGCACTGACAGCAGCAGCTAGAGGTGGACATGCAGGCAGGATGGTACAGTTTTAAAACTCCTGAACGATTTTTTTTTTTTTTGTCTTGTTGAAATGATCGTTTTCCAAAACTTCTCCACCAGAGGCCATCTTTTTTTTTTTGTTGTTTTTGTCTGAGAGATTTTGCAGATAGCTTCAGTTTTTACAGCAGTAGAGAAAAGCTGAACGGAACAGATTGTTATTGAAAGTGGTAATTTTGCGACTTACTGTTTGCTTTTTCATCTTAGTTTGACATCTTTTAACATTCCCAGTGTGCGTTCTCTTTTGTTGTGCTTTTATATCCATTTTGTCAATCAGTAAACCTGGCTGCCTTATGCCCCCCCCCCGCCCCCCGCTCTTCATCTTATTGAGAACACACTGATTCCTGAGAGTACTGATGCTAAAACTAGAAAAGAAGGCAAGGTCATTTTACAGAGAACAACATTTTAAACTTGGAAATATGAGATGTTGGGTTTAATGTATTTTTAAGTCAGATTTTCATGTACAGGTCCCCGTTTTTTCAGCATTTCTCTTCTTTCTGTATGAATGACATTGACATGCCGGATAATATTGTAAAACTAGAGGGTACTCAGAGAGTGCATACCTCTGCCAAGGCTGTTGTTCACCCAAACTCCACTCTGCCGCTGCATATCGGCCTCAGGCAAAAATCTTGGCGGAGGTAAAAATCCATTCACCAGTTTTTGTATAATCCTGTTAAACCATTGCTAGGACATTGAGCCCTGGTGGAGGTATGCATCCATGGATCACCTCCATAATGTAATGGGATTGTGTGTAGGCCCAGAGCCACCTGTGGTGAAAATTTCATCAAACTCTGTCCAGTAGTTTTGGAGTATTGTTGCAAACACATTATGAGAAGATAGAGCCTTGGTAGAGGTATGAGCTCTCGGATCATCAGCAAAATGTAATCATCTGTTCCCTGTGCCATTACGCACATTTCCTGAAAATTTCGTCAAAACCCGTTGATAACTTTTTGAGTTATGTTGCTAACAGTCAAACAAACAAGCCAACGCAGACACAAACATGCTCAGAGGTGAGAGCTCACCTCAAGCAGAGGTAACAAATTCTCTACTGGGACTTTTCTCATAATTACATTTGGACAAAGGGGGGTTGCAAGAATATTTAGTTCTGTAGGATTTCATCATATTTATAGAGCAAAATTATATTGTAATGTTAGTCAAATTCAATGTATACTTTTGATAATTATAAGCAGAAATAGTCAGAAGATATTTTATATGAAGCTCAACTGAGAACATGTTGCTTGGTCAAGTCTGACTGCCAACCAGAGAACTACTGTGTGCCACCTTTAACCCGAGCGGCGCACAGAGGTGTGTTTGTGCACAGCTGAGGTGTGGTATTCTGCCTCTGGCAGTAGAAACTGGGCGCTTGGATTCAATTCTAGAGGAACACAGAAAGTGTCACCTTTGTGGTTTGCACCAAGTTGAAAATGAAATGCACTTTCTGTTTTACTGTGCATTATATCATAATTTTAGACAGACTGTTCTCAAAATTGTCTGCAGTTTCTTCTGATTTTTTTGTTTCTTATATCAGATGAAATCAGATTTCCGTATTTGTTTACCTACCAAGTGTTTCAATTTGCTTAACTTTTTTATCAAATATTACCATAAACGTAACAAGGCAGTATATCCATCCATCCATCCATCTTCTACCGCTTTTCCGGAGGTCCGGGTCGCGGAGGCAGCAGTTCAAGCAGAGAAGCCCAGACTTCCCTCTCTCCAGCCACCTGCTCCAGCTCTTCAGAGAGGATACCAAGGCGTTCCCAGACCAGCTGGGAGACATAGTCTCTCCACCGAGTCCTGGGTCTGCCCCGGGGTCTCCTCCCAGTGGGACATGCCTGAAACACCTCAAGTGGGAGGCGTCCAGGAGGCATCCTAATCAGATGCCCATACCACCTCAACTGACTCCTTTCAATGTGGAGGAGCAGCGGTTCTACTCTGAGCCTCTCCCGGATGACTGAGCTCCTCACCCTATCTCTGAGGGTGAGTCCAGCAATCCTACGGAGAAAGCTCATTTCAGCCGCTTGTATCCGCAATCTCGTTCTTTCGGTCATTACCCAAAGCTCGTGACCATAGGTGAGAGTAGGAACATAGATTGACTGGTAAATTGAAAGCTTTGTAAACATATACAAGGCAGTATATGTTTAAGTAAAGAAGTCTGGTTCTGTCATCAAGTGCGCGTTTCACGGGTGTAAATAGGACACCAAATGCTCACTGTAGGTTGGCACATTTATTAACTTAAACACAAACGAGAACATTAGCATACAAATACCAAATAATGAAGAGCAAGGCGAAAATAATGAAACACAAACATAAACCGTTCTCTGTCCCACCTGGAGAAGCCCGGGAATGTGGTGAGGATCATGTTCTCTGACTTCTCCAGTGCTTTCAACACCATCCATCCGATGATCCTGAAGGACAAGCTGCTGCGCGCAGGGGTGGACCAGCACCTGTCATCATGGATCCTGGACTACCTCACGAACCGGCCTCAGTTTGTGAGAACCCGGGACTGTGTGTCCGACACGATCATCGGTAGCACGGGGGCCCCCCAGGGAACGGTGTTGGCTCCCTTCCTGTTCACTCTTTATACTGCGGACTTCTCACACAACACAACACACTGCCATCTACAGAAGTTCTCTGATGACTCTGCGATCGTTGGCCTCATCTCCAATGGAGATGAAGCTGAGTACAGAGGGCTTATCCAGGACTTCGTGGACTGGTGCCATCGGAACTGCCTCCAGATCAACGTGAGGAAAACTAAGGAGCTGGTGGTGGACTGCCGCAGGCATGGACAACCCCTCACAGCACCAGTAAATATACAGGGAACAGACATCGAGATGGTGACATCCTACAAGTACCTGGGTGTTCATCTGAACAATAAACTAGACTGGTCACACAATACTGACACACTCTACAAGAAGGGACAGCGCAGGCTGTTCCTACTAAGGAGACTCAGGTCTTTTGGTGTACAAGGGGCGCTGCTGAAGACATTCTATGACACGATGGTGGCATCAGCCATCACTTTTGGAGTGGTCTGCTGGGACAGTGGCATTACTGCAGCCGATAGGAAGAGACTGAACAAACTGATCAAGAAAGCTAGATCTGTCCTGGGGCAGCGCCTTGACCCGGTGGAGGAGATAGGAGAGAGAAGGACGGTGGCTAAACTGTCATCTCTGCTGAAGTCCGAGTTCCACCCTATGCAGGACATACTGAATGCACTGAGGAGCTCATTTAGCAGCAGACTACATCATCCCAGGTGCACAACCGAGAAGTTTCGCAGGTCCTTCCTACCAACGGCTGTCAGACTGTACAACCTAAGCAGGGCTGCTCGCAGAGATAGCAAAAAAGACGTAACAACCTAATAGTTTTTTTGAATGCAAAAGATGCAATAGATTTACACAATGGTCCCCTCCGGCATACAACTAGGAAAATACCGGTCGCTATGGAGGGTGAGAATATGTATGGGCACATAATCATACCATGTAGGATAACTAAGTAGACGGTTGTGCTGTTTCATCCCATCTAGCAACAATGCTCTGCACTGTGTGTGTTTATATATTTACATATTTATTCCATCTAGCTACAATGCTCCGCACTGGGTGTGTTTATATTTATATATCTATATATTTATTCCATCTAGCTACAATGCTCCGCACTGTGTGTTTATATATCTACATATTATTCCATCTAGCTACATTGCTCCGCACTGGGTGTGTTTATATATTTACATATTTATTCCACCTAGCTGCAATGCTCCGTACTGTGGGTGTTTATATATCTACATATTTATTCCATCTAGCTACAATGCTCCGCACTGTGTGTTTATATACTCATATATTTATTCCATCCAGCCACAATGCTCTGCACTGTGTGTCTGTGTGTATATATATATAGTATATTTATAGTAATATGTACATATGTATATTAGCTGCTCTTGCTTTTTTTTTCTTGCCTTCTGATTGTTGCTCTGAGTGTTGCAATCCCTGTGCTGTTGCAATCCTGGAATTTCCCCGTTGTGGGACTAATAAAGGCTTATCTTATCTTATCTTATCTTAAACACTGGAAGAGAGTGGGGCTTGATGTCCAGGGGGACAGGAAGCCAGGGGACACCTGACCAGGGGCGGAACCTAGCTGGAACACTCCTGAAGGCTGCGGGGCTCTATGGCTGGGACGACAGGAAAGATGCACCTGGACGGAGCACTCCAACTCTCCTCAACAGCAGGACCCCAAACACACTCAGGATGACGGTAGCAGTCCAGAGGATGGGTTCACATATGAGAAGGACACGACAACCCGCAGAGGTTGTCGTGTCCCTTAAATACAACACATAATCAGAGACAGGTGTGGACTCATGAGTGACAGAATGGACAGCAGCTGTGCAGCCCTGAACAGTTTGGCAGCCGGAAGCTGCACATCGCTGTCAAAATAGACAGACCGGAAACCATAAAAATACAAACGTAACAGAACTCAAAACGATCATAATAATCTTACAGATAACAGGGAACAGACAGAAAAATGCTCACTGGGCACGGCTCCCACCCCTGCCCCAGGGTCATGACAGGTTCTGTTTGTGGGTTTTGGCTGCAGAGTGTTCCTCCACGTATACTTTTATTTTACTAGATTAGCATTGTTCCTTTTTGTTAATTTCTTGTAAGCCCGTGTGGATTGGCCACTTTTTAAGTGTATGACATTTTGAAATTGAATAAAACAGACAAGCAATAACACTTTCCTCTAGGGCTGGGCAGTTTGACCTTAAATCAGCATCAAAGTTATTTGAACGTTTCACGTCAGTTTGTCTTTTTTATCGTGTCCCCCTCTTCTTCTCCCTTATAGTTCACTGACGAGGCTCATAATGAAGCGATAGTACACAAGAGTGTGGTATCAATGAATACATCACTGCAGTAATTTGGTAGTAAATGAGCATAATATAATAATTTCACACACATGTAGCCAAATTAAATACTGTTTATGCAGAAGTCACTGTTTGTATACTGCATAACTCTTGAGGGTTTGTGGGTCATGTGACTCGGCTAATTAGCTTGTTAGCTGCATTGGGAGTCCTTTATGCAGTCATGATTATGTTATCACCACATAGGGATTACGAGTCTCTGATCAGGATTCTTAAGTCCAACCTCAGTTTGCCCATTTTGTCATTTATTTTCCACTGTAAACGGTGGCGCCAACATGTTAATGGCTAACAGTGATTTAGTTTTGTGGCATTCCCTGCTAGTTTAAGTGCACTTCACTTGCTTTTTCTTGGCACCTTCAAATGAAATAAAGAGTCAATCATCACATACTATGTGGACGAACAACACATTTCTTCTCAATACAAGCCGTTTTAATTTTTTTTATTGTTCTGCTGCTTCCAAACAGCACTAACTGCACAGATTCCGGGGTACAAAGTCACATGACCATGCACATTAAAGGGGAAGGACATGAAAGCTCTCATACACACATACACACACAACAACAACAACAGCAACAGGGAGAGAAAAGCCGAGATGAGAAAGATTACGTTGGTTTTACACCTCAAATGTCAGTTTCGGTTTTATTTGAGATGAGATGAGATTCAGCTTTATTGTCATTACACATGTATGAATACAAGGTAACGAAACGTGACTTGGCATTTGGGCACGCTCTGCAGAGCGCATCCAAGGTCGGGGCAGCCGCTAGGCGCCAGTCATTTCAGTTAATCACCCAGCCCTACTTCCCTCCTCTTTGTGAACACTCCATTCTGTACACCTAAACTCAGTCTCCATTTTAGAATCATCAATTAACTTCACAATCAGAAAGTGTAACAACCAAAGGCACAGGAAGAACATGTAAATGCCACTAAAGACAGAGATTTGAACCAGGATCCGTTTAGCTATGAGGTGGCAGTGCTAGCCATCCTGCTGCTGCCGTTAATAATATTTCACCGGTAGTGGCAGAGTGCTGTCATTACAAAGTAGTGTTTGACTCTGACTGAACAACATGATTACCACTCTAGAAGCAGGATGGTGCACCAGCTACTCATCTATTCATGAATGTGTGCTATATTTGTGCATTTCTCTTAAAGGACCTAAAGAGGATAGATATGCCATATTTATAGCAGCAATTTTCTTTGCACAATTCTTAAAGTCAACAGGAATACTTACTTGCTCACACAATGCTTAACATCATGATGACCATGCCTTTATTCCAATGGCTTCCTGTAAAATGTCAGTAGTTCATCATGTAATAGGGAGTTTCTGTTACTCAGTAATGCATCATCTGTCCCAAGTCAAATTTTACACACCTGCTAACAGACCTGGCCTGAACACATCAACTTGTCAGTATCGATTTAGTTACAGCGCCACCTAATGGGTACAGGAAGTTAGTCTGATGTCACAAATACCATCCGATTTCTAAGAAATTAATGTGTTGTTGATGTGCAGTGTTTCCTTATTTCATGAGGAAGACATCTGTTCATCCTTCACACACCATCAGAGATGAGCCAAGGCCCAAATGCATCAGTGTGGTGGCCACCAAAGCCCTCGGCCGTGACACAGGCGGGAGCAGTGCCCAGGTGCAAGGGCCTCCAATGCTTCAACTAATCATCATTTTAATTTGGTGGATAAACAGTCTTGGTGGCAGTATGCAGTTTACTGTGCACCATGTGTGAAATTGTGGTGAAAATGCCCAAGAAGTTACAAAGAATGGAAACTACTGTCCACACATTTGTCATCCCGTAAAAATCAATTCTCCTCCCGGCGGCTACCTAGCAGCTCCACATTCTGTAAATGGCACAAAAAAAGGTCACAGCGTTCCTTCCTGTGTGCATGTGAATGTGTGAGGAGGTGACAGTGACCCGGTGCAGGCTGGGGTCTGCAGCAGTGCAAAAGGGAGGGCAGGAGGAGACGTCGCCCGCTGCCATGCTCGCAGCTGGAATTCCATTTGTTCCCTCACCGGAATGAAATGGCATTGATTGTTGGCTCAGATGTTTACCAGAAGGGAGGGGACTGGAAACAAGGTGGAGGAGGAGTGAGAACGAAGGGTGTGCAGCGGCTTTCTCACAAGAAGAGGCAGACGGATGGCGAAACAGACAGATATTGGAGTAAGAAAGGCAGAGAAGTGCAAGGGAAAGTGCAAGGCTTTTGCAAATCTATGCTAGAGCCTTGAACGGGAGAAGAACAGAGAGAGGAGGGAGTGTGTGAGATGAAAGAAAGGGTGCCGGGCTTCGGCGCTATGTAAGCAGGTGATGTCTGTGGCAGGCTCATCTTCAGATCCTCCTCAGTAGGATAGCTTATCAGCATTCTTACCTCAGATTTAACTCTTCTGGCGAGGAGAGGAAGGGAGGGCCACGGTTGCTCAGAGGGATTGGTTATAGTGTGCATCATCATAGCATTAAATGTAGCAATTTATGTCCTGCTATGCTGTGAAGCACATTCAAGAAAAATATTAATGTGGAGAATCAATATTTTAACAACTATAATTTTAGTATTTTAGAATCGATTATTAGTTTGGTGGTAATATCCCATGAAGGCATCCTCATGACGCCAGTTGATCCATTGCACCGCCACAGCCCTCAGGTCACTGGGGGAGGCCTTTTTTTCTGTTCCCAGATTTAGGACTTAACAATGAGCAGCAGCATTCAGTTTCATAACCTACACATCTGGCATAATATCCTCCAGAATCGCAGGTCAGCTGCTGCTTCAGGCTCATTTATTCTTTAGTGGCCTCAGGACTTTACCACTCACCTGTAAAAATGTGAAATCACTTTGATTCAAATGCAAAACAATTTGCACACAGTGTGTCAGTTATTACACAGGGTTACAGAAATTATTTTTTGCAAGTTGTCTGTGTTTTTTCAACTGACTTAAGACAATTTTGCACCACTGAATCCGAAAATGACATCCGTTTCTCTCCATCAGGTCAGGTTTTTATGCTAAGTTGATTTTTAAAAAATCTGATCTTCTGACTAAATCGATTAAATGTTACAAACTTCGATTACTGTAAATTGAATAGTAGACACTGATAAAGGTAAGTACATGTAAATTGAATGTTACGTCATCAGTGTTCAAAATTCAGAGCTTCAACTTCCATTAATTCGAACCTCTAGAATGCTCAGCGGCAGGGATGTCTCTCTTCAGAGTCCAACAGTAATCAGCCATCATGACAATTTATGACATCATGTCATAAATTGGCGCATGCAAACTCTTCAGAGTTCGAGAAATTTCGAGAAATAAAAAAGAATTTTGCATCATATAAAGCAAAAATACCCGTACATGTAAACAAAAATGTAAAAAACAACATGTGGCCATGGTTGAAAAAGTTGACCTGACTGAGCAAAACCAATGTGATTTTTGGATTCAGCACATCAAAATTGTCCTAAATCAGCTAAAACAAACTTAGACAATATATTTGGTGTTGACCAATGTTATATATATTTTATGTATGCACACACACACACACACAATGATGAATGAATGAAGAATGAAGAAAACTTTATTTCAAACACGTGAGTGTAGAAAAGGATAAATAAAAATAACATGCAATCAAAACAAAGCAAAACAATATTTTCTTAACATGCATGAAAAGGAGAAGGAGGAAGCATAAGCTTTTTAAAAATCCTGCCCCTTCTCCACTATTTAGACATAACTGTCAGTTGTCTTCCTGTTTGCTCATTTACAATTTTTTATATATGTACAGTATATATAAACATATATACACACACATACCTTGACATATATGAACCATTGACCAACTAATGTGAATAACTAGGTAATCTGTGAGAACGCTTGATGAAAACCCTTCTTCCTCCCTATACCGTGTGAAAACCATATTTTTTACTGATATATTGTGCATATATTATAATGATAGTTTGCAGACAACCGTTTTGTACTTATTTGGTGCTGACACATGAAGTTCTTGTATGACTTCCATCTCAAGTGACTCAAGTGCTGTTTTTAGCATTTGAGCTCCTAGTGTGGCTCCTTCATACTTTAACTGTGGCAATGTTTAATAACTCGGTTAATATGACAGAGCTGTCTGTTACAGAGGCATGTGTGCTGAAAAGAGCAGATTGTTAGAAATTAATATTAATTTAGACATCATTCCCTCTTCTCATCCATTGTCGGTAAGGGTGCTTTCAGCACCTACAGGCTTTAGTTCATTTCAGTCAAACTCAAGTTTGTTTTCTCCATTAGTACGGTTCGTTTTGTCTGGTGAGAACACGTTAATCACACTCAGGTGTGCACCAAAACAATTGTATTGAGACCACCTAAGAGAGGTGGTCTTGATTCAAATCAACTGACGAACTCTGGTGCAGTCCTGGAGGTGAGAAAGCGACAGCAAACGGTAAAACATTTTATGCCACTGTACATAACTGATGGATCTTCGAAAATATCTATGGCTGAGTATGTCACAGCTCTGGAGGGTTAATTAACGTTAGCATGCTATTTTCCTTCCGTAGTCGCATTGCATTTTCAAACCGTATGATTTGCCAAAAGTGGTATATGTATGTAATGTATAACCAGGGCGATGAAAATCCCCCATAAGATTACATTACAATTCACCGATTTTCTCCCCAGAAATGCAGAAATGCACATTAGTCATCCTACTTCCTGTATTTACCTTTACTGTTCTCGCGGCAAAAAATCTGACCAATAAGACCTGAGAATGTTCTGATGTAAGTCTTGTGGGATTTAACATGATGCAGTTTGGTCCGCTTGAATTTTTGCCTGTGTGAAAGGGAACCAAACCAAGAAGAAAACTAGAACAGCACTCAAAGTGCATACGGACCTCCACCAAGGCTCCTTCCTTCTCTCCCTTTGTCCATCCATCTGTCTGTACCTCCCTGCCTCCATCCCACCATATATTGCAAGATAGGGCCTTGGTTAAGGTATGCGCTCATAGATCAGCTTCAAAATATAATGGGATCTTCTGCAGTCCAAAGATCATCTCTGGTGAAAATTTCTGCAAAATCCATTCAGTAGTTTTTGTGTAATCCTACTAAAGCACTGCAAGAAGATTGAGCCTTGGTGGAGGTATGCATTCAGGGATCACCTCCAAAATGTAGTGGGTTCGTGTGAAGGCCAAGAGCCACCTCTGGTGAAAATTTCATCCAAATCCGTCCAGTACTTTTGGGGTGTTGTTGCTAACACTCCGTGAGAAGATAAGAGCCTTGGCAGAGGTATGCATTCTCAGATCATCAAAAATGTAATGGCTTCCTCTGTAGCCCAAGAGCCACCTCTGGTGAAAATTTCATCCAAATCCATCCAGTAGTTTTTGTGTAATCCTGCTGCACAAATACAAAAAATGCCCTTGGTCGAGGTATGCACTCTCAGATCATCACTAAAATCTAATCATCTGTTCCCCGTGCCATTTCACACCTTTTATGAAAATTTCATCAAAATCTGTTCATAACTTTTTGAGTTATGCTGGTAACAAACAATCATCATTATCATAGAAGTCTGTCGCAGGCGACAATGACTGTCTCACTTACGGTCCGATCAGATTCCTCCAAGCAGCTCCATCTCCTGCCCTCCGCCACCAGGAACTCTTGACCCTGCAAATCTGGGCGACGTCCGAGCCAGTATGAGTTGCTTTCTGACTGACCATTTCATGAAACTGTTTGCAAAGTATTTGAGTACCGCTAGCTTTTGCTGGACTAGCAGCACAGATGGCAGATATCAGTAGCAAGGACAGACCAAGACAAACTGACTCCAGTGTCTGTTGCAGTGACTGACCAGATGATAAGTTTGTTTATCTCTGCTCTTTGTGTAGTGCATGTCACAATGCACCGACTGGCAAAAGTCCACCACAGACCTTGTGACAGATGTGCTTATCTGCCATGATGTCCGGTCTCACCCCGTGTAACTGGGAGTGGTCCATCACAGACCTGTGACAGGTATTGTTTTTAGTTCTGCCAGGATGCCCAGTTTCACCCTCCACGCCCTCGGAAGGGCGGGGTTGCCGGTTGAGTCGCCGACGGTCCGACCCATGAGACAGGTAGTACTGGTTTTCATGGGTATCCGGTAGCAAGCAAACCAATGCCTGACCTGACACATGGTAACTAACTAACTAACTAACTAACTAACTAACTGAGGGCAGTGGTGGTCTAATGGTTAGGGATGTGGACTGGTGAGCGGAAGGTCGCCGGTTCAATCCTCGGACCGGCAGGATTAGACCTGGCTGGGACAGATAATGTAGCAGTTTTTGTCCCACCCTCCTTAACCCCACTGTGGTGCCCTTGAGTAAGGACCTTAACCCCAACTGCTCCAGTGGAGCTGCTCAGTGGCCACAGGTCAGTCTGTGGTTGTACTGGGCAACTTCCTGGTGTGAGTGTGAACAGGGTGTCCTTGAAAAAGACGGGTTGCCTCTCAATGGAAATTCCCTGTGTAAACAAAGGTTAAATAAATAAATAAATAACAAACCAACGCTGGCAAAAACATTACTTCCTCCCTTGGCGGAGGTAATGATACAAGGTAACAAACTTATCAACTGATTCGGACTAAATTAAACAGCATTTAGTCTTAAGCTGTGTTCACACCGAATGGGTGGCGCAAATCCATAGAAAATCAATGGGAAGACACAAGTACGTGTGAATTTTCATCGTCGCACGTTCGCGTCCGCTAGCTAGCTCCACTACCAGCTAGCTAGCTAGCGGACGTAGTAAAATTATCACCGTTCAGAATCAGAATCAGATTTATTGCCATTGTTCATGTAGTACACAAACTAGGAATTTGTCTCGGTGCAATGCTGCAACATTAAACATGATAAAATAAAAGAAATAAACTATACATGCAATAAAGTGTAGAATAAGAATGAGTAATACTAGTCAGCAGTTTAAATATATTAGCGAGCAGCAGATAATGTGGAGAACCATATAGTGCAGTCGGTAATGCAAGAAGAAAACAGTGATGATTGACATGAGTCTGGTTGAGCTGCTGTACATAGTGCACGAGAGTCAATAAGTCACTTAGTGTTCAGCAGTCTGATGGCAGAGGGGAAGAAGCTGTTCATGTGCCGGGAGGTTTTAGTCTGAATGGACCGAAGTCTTCTACCTGAGGGGAGAGGGGCAAACAGTACGTGACCAGGGTGTGAAGGATCGGCTATGATCCGGCCAGCACGCCTCCGGGTCCTGGAGATGTACAGATCCTGGAGAGATGGGAGCTTGCAGCCGATCACCTTCTCAGCAGTGCGCACGACGCGCTGCAGCCTTAGTCTGTCCCTGGCAGTGGCTCCTGCGTACCACACGGTTATGGAGGTGGTGAGGATGGATACCGTTGCAGAGTAAACTAGTTAGAAAATGAAACTCACTCACCGGGAGACAGGAGGACCGGGAACTCTTCAGCTGAATCAGGTTTTTGGAGCTCTTTACCCACGGTTTCCGGCCACGGATGTCCTAGCAAGCTAGCTAGCAACGTAAATGCGGGATCATCTGTGAAGTGTTGGAGGCTTGAGACATCATTTTCAGGTGAGCCACTGGTCGGATAATGTAAACATAAGCATGACGTTATTTTGGGAATTTCCACAGCAGGTTGAACACAGCTGCAGAAGTTTTAAAGACAACTTTGCCGAGTCTGCATCTCACTATTCATGTCTGTTGGCATGTTTACATTGAGTTATAATGCAATCGTGAAAAATTTGCCTGTTCGCGTTTGGTGTGAACGCACCTTAATAGCATCCTTGCTAGGCATAGCATTAGCAACTAGAAAAGCACTGAGAGAGCACATATCTCTGCCAAGGCTCCTTCTGTCCCTCATGGATCACCTCCAAAATGTAATGGGTTTGTTTTGGAGGATTCTTGATAACACAGTGTGCATTTATGTGTATTTTTCCCCTGTTTTGCTGTTTTTGATTGTATTGTCTGTTAAAATGTTTACTTATTCTAAATATTGCATATGCTTTCATTTTAATAGGTTTTTAACATTTATTTTTCAATAATATGAGAGTTGCCAAGTTTTCAGGAAAGCTTGGAGTGAGATTTAGAGGGAACTGTGCATGACTGATACTGGGAGGTAGCGGTGGAGTGTGCAGGCGCACAATTCACATGAACAGTTGTTTTTTTCAACAAATACACTTCTTTACCTTATTGTAGGAAAAAGCTGAAGAAATTCATCAAGATACTGGCAGTAATGTCTTCATTTTGGAGTGAGAAATAAGGTTTATGGCGTGAGACAGAGTGCAAAAGAGCGAGACTCACTCCAAAAGAGTAAGAGTTGGCAACACTGAAATATACTGTAAAGCATAGTTGCGGCTGAAATGCGCTATGTAAATAAACTGCAAGTTTAATATAATCAAATGCTTTATGCATGTAGAAAAAAATCGTGTCATACAGTCAACATTCTCTGTAAGTAAATTAACCTGGTTTTATTAACAGTAGTTTTATTAACACAGTAGTGTTGCATGTACAAATGCACCCCCCCTTCCCCAACAAATTCAACCTATAATGAAAAGAAAACCTTTGTTGGTTGTTTTGATATGCTGATATGCTCAAAAATAGAAGAATAAACATGACTGACCTCTGTTTCAGTGTATTATTATGTGTGTGTAGAATTTTAAAGCTATATCTTGAATTAGTAGAGTTATGAATTTATAGCCCTAAGAATAAGCTGCGTTTCATTATGGTGTTGGGGGCACAAGTTCCTGTAAACACTTTGAAATATCTAACTCTTCTATGCATTTAAAACTCTATTATTCTGCTATTGTTTGACACCTGATTCACTTCTTGCAAGAAAAATATACTTTTCTTTAACTATTTCCTGCAGTTATTTTGGTGGTGTTAGTCCTCTATGTAAACCAATGAATCTGCACCAAGTCTTTGTTGTTCTTACTATGTAAGACCTCATTATATAAATTATTGTAAGAATCTTTCCCCATTACGACCTTTTCCTTTCTGGAAGCAAACAAACCAAAAACTTTCCAATTGAGATGTTTTTTTTAAAATCTAACACAACTCTAGAAACAGAAGCCTACGTAAAGAAAGAAATCCTAAACCATCCATATTTTCTGCCTGTCAAATGTTGGTGCATGTGAAAATTTTTGGAACGGCAAGACCTTTGAGTTACATAAATCGTGTAAAGTAAAACTGCTATTCTAAAGTTATTACTGGTACAAAAGACCTTAGTGAAGCGATGCTTCCTGTTGTCATCGCTGTGATAGGACTTCTTACTAAAGTGATGAAAAGAAAGGTAGAAGCTTGCTCTTTAATGTGTGCCTAATGCCGTGAGCCCCGAGCCCTGATAGTTTTCTAAAGATATCCAGGGGTGTTCAGCCCCTGAACAGCTATTAAAGATGATGATAAGCTAGAAAACAACTTGAACTCTCTTCTTTGGGGTGGAAGTCATGTGATGTTTTCCAATATGTGCCTCTTAACCCAAAGTAGTTTTTTGTATTTCCTTGTTCAGCAATATTCCACCTTGAAGCACTACCTAGTATGTGGAAAAATGACTCCAAAGACGTATCCAGTGCTTTGAAATCTAAAAGGAAGAGGTCCTGACCAAGTATGGTATGTACCGCGTTGGGATTGAGACTGTGTTGTGTAGTGCAGCTCAGTCGAAACATTTTGTTACATTGCTGCAAATGCGAAAAGCAAATTCAGCGCAGCTTTGAAGGTGTCCCATTGTGTAAGGGTTACATAGAGACGGCGTACCTGTGGGTGTTCAGCTTACGGAACATGCAGCAGGGGATTCTAAAGGAAGTTAGAGGGCATCAAACAGAAGTGGTCAAATGTCTGCGGTGGGAAGCACATCTCCTGATGCTGCCACGCTTTACTCTTCTCTCCCTTTGCTTCCTCCTTTGTTTCCTCTCTCTGTCTGCCAACCCAGACTGTGCTGTTCCTTCCCCTTCTCTCCAGGGAGGTACAGTTGACATGCCGCAGGCAAAGAGAAATTTGCTCTGCATCAGGCATGCATCATCCCACCGTTTCTGTGGACAGCATCAGACTATGTGGAAAAGAGATAAAAGCATATATGTAGTGTATACTCACTGAAGTCAGGGGCAGTGGTCGTGTCATGGCAGTGCTTCGTGCACCTGGTTATTGGATTGAGCATCATTAATAGCTCTCTGATCAATCTGTTGCGCCACTGATATTGTTTTACAAATGAATGCTATGGCTACAGAGAGACAGAGCAAGTAAGACACATACTCATGTGGTCCACACAACTGAACATAAAGTGTCGCCCACACGAGCTCGGGCATGGAAAGTAATGGACTGTTTACTCTCCTGGAGATTATCTTTCTCTCCCTTTTCACTGAGAGAGAGAAAAATGTGATCATCTGATGTCAAAATATTTGGAACAGCGCCTGGATAGGTTAATAATGAACTGTGCATTCATAATTCCGCTGACTCATTGAAACACAATAGCGCTGCGGCAGGGGGCAACATCTGTGGTTTCTGTAATTTATTTATTTGATTCCCCGCCCCCCCGCTCTGAAGAGACTCTCGGATAGAATAAGGTGGAGACAAAAGTAATAAAAGAAAAAAAATGGGAGAGGGGGGTAGGGTTGTTGCAAGGTCAGTTCCATTAAGAATGCCTGGGTATGAATGTATGGCCCAGAGCTGCGAGGCATGTTGACGGCGCGCCTTTCATCAATCACGCGCTTTTATGACTTGGCCATGACATGGGAAGCGCGGGGGTGTGGGGGCTGATTTCATTATTGTCATATTTCTGAAAGCATTTGATAACTGACAGCTTAAAAAAGAAATACCACAATGTGTTTTATTTTATTCAGAATAAATATATTCAGCAAAAACATTTTAGCGACACACGAAAAAGAAAAGCAGTTTTAGTGTTGAGTGCTGAAGGAGTTGTGTACTTATGTTACCTTAAAAAAGACAATGCAGTAGAGTTTTCTTTGTTTTAAATCGCACCATTACACAACATGACACTCATCACTGGAGCACCAGGTGTTTACTGAAAATAGTCTGTTTAACAGGTAAGCAAAGTTGTGCCTTAATTCTAAAGATAAAGATCTTTGGAGTGGTGGCCTAGTTGGTAGAGCATCTGCCCCACAACCAGGAGGTTGAGGGTTCAAGTCCTGGTTGGGTCATACCAAAGACCATATAAAAATGGTACTTTCTAGCTTGGTGCTCAGCATAATAGAATGGGGGAAGGAGAAGTTGTTTGTGGCGGCGCCTTGCATGGCAGCGACCCCTCTAATTCTACATGTGATTAACATTGTAGATAGGAGAAACACAGTTTTGTTCTACTGTACATGATTGGCTGTATGGACTGAATGCCAACAGAGATGGCGTATTATTATTATTTTTATGCCTCGGAGGCATACAGTAATCACTCAATGTCTCTGTGTGTGGTTACATACATGGTTAAATTACATGGAACTAAAGGCTTGTATCATTGTATCCCCTCATTTTCTTAACTTTTAATTTGCCAGAATTTCGAGATAAATTTGTATTTATTATGAAAACAAAGCCTTAACTCACCATTTCTGTCAATGCAGCTGCGAAAAAAGTTATTGTACTCACTATCCCAGGCCAGTAGAGGTCGAAGTGCCGCTTTTTTACAGCCCCCCATGCTACCATGCCATAGACACCGAGGCACAGCACCTTGCTGCTTTCATTTAGTTAGGGTTAACACAAGTCCTCCAACTAATGAGTAAAAGATTATCCTAAGTTGCGCTTCTCATTATCACCCAGATGTACCATCTTCATGACATCTCAAATTCAAAAAGGCTCTACCTACTGAGGAATTGTGAGTGAATTATGAGAACTTCAGTCAAAATTTTTAACAAATGTTCAAGAATAGAGTAACTGTGGTGGGAGTCACCAGCAGCTGCATGATACGATATTACCCCGATACTTGGGCCACGACACAATACTATCACAATCTTGCAATACTCTGAGCATTGCGATATCATATATTGAGTTTTCCCATTCCCAGTCTTTGTTCTGTTCAGTTCCCAGCTAGATATCAAGAGCCTCTCCTTTGTTGTGTTGACCTACCCAGACAGTGAACATTTAGCACCATCTAGTGGACTGAAAAGTGTTGGTTTTTATTACTCTGGTACCTAAAGAGAAAAATTTGTGTTTGCCACATTAATAATTCTTAATAGAATATCACAGTACTGTCTCTGGATCAATACCACAGATTACGATCAGTGTTGGGCAAGTTACTAAAAATAGTAACTAGTTACAGTTACTAGTTACTTCTTTTCAAAAGTAACTGATTTACTTTTGAGTTACTGTATGATTAAAGTAACTAGTTACTTGGAAAGGTAACTTTCACATTACTTTTAAATGCATACTTAAATCCTCTTGCACACATAGCAAGATCAAGGGCCCTTTGTTCTCATCAGAAAATAAAAGAAAAAGAAAAGTGATGAGAAAAAAGTCTCATCTTACAGAGAAAAAATGTCTCAGATTTACACAAACTATTGTAATCAGTAGAAAGTCAGAAATTTACTAGAAATAAAGCTGTAAATTCACAGAGAAAATTTTGGACCCCCTGGTGGGCCGTTTGTGGCCCACGAGCAATATATTTGACACCCCTGGACCAGCCCATTAAAAATGTATATTTAGAGGATTTACTTCCATGAAATAGTTGCATATCACAACAGCATGTAAATGAATGAGAGAAAATAAAATAGAAAGCACAGATAAATGAAAGTTCACCGCTTACAAGAAGCTGTTCTTTACTGCAACAAATCACAGTCACTTTTTCTCTGTGCATAAGAAAATTACTACAATTACTTACACATTTACACAACTGTGGACATTAAATGTGAGCTTCTTGCTCAAAAAATACTCATGTTTAACCACAGAGGTAGGAGCTGTTGGGGGCTACTCATGCTGGGACAACATGTGATCAGGGCTCCATATGAGAAGTCGCCGTGGCATTACTTCCCACTGGGTTGCGTGTGAGCAGAACAGGAAACTGACTGGTGTTCAGCTGGGCCGCGGTATGCTATTTTTTACCTTCTGTCAGCTGTATTGAGTCATTTTTAATGGCAGGAAATATGTATAATATACAAATAGACAAACTGAAAACGTGCCACATTTTTGGATCAGCCAATCATAGTGCAGCGCCGTCAGCTGTATGGTATGCTGAAATTATGAGCGGAAGTGTATTTCCTGTTACTACGCATGCGTGCGCATGCCGCATATGCGTAGTAACCCAGGATATAGCCGTTTTGATGAGTATGGTAAAATGGCAGAACACCGGCAGAGGAGACTGATGGCTCCGCTACGGTAGGATCAGTTTATATTTATTTGCACTAAAAATATTTATCCATATTAATAAAACGAGTAACGCAAGTAATGCAACTGATCAAATTTCAGTAACTGTAACGCATTACTGAATTTTTAAACAGTAATTTTATTGTGCAGCACGTTACTGCAAAAGTAGTGGCGTTACTCCCAACACTTTCTATTATCATTTCACACACGTAAACAAATTAAATATTGTCAAGTGCAAAAGTAATGTGTTTTTAAAACATATGCATATGTTTTTAAAACATATACCTGTTGAGTTGGTACTGCAGAAGACCCCAGAGCTGTGAAAGGGGTGCTTTCCCTGGCAGACAGGGTTTTCTGTCATGACACCTGTCGCCGTAACACCGAAGCTAGCCGGTAGCTAGTAGTTAGCATACTTGCAATTAGCACACTTTGCTTGCTTTACTTCCCATTTTCAGATGAAACAAAGAGTCCGTCACCACAAAGGTATTATGGTTTGTTTATTGAGACAATAAATCAAACTCTAACACTGCCTATTTTTTTAAACAGACGTGAAATGGCTTAATGACGGGCAGAAGGAAATGGTTGTTTCCCCGGGTAACACCTGCTTTACTCTTACTACATTGAAAGCCTTTGAATACACTTGATGTAAGATTTTAATTAGGTTGGTGAATACATTCTGGTTATATGTAGTTGTAACAGTTAATCTGCAGTTACCTTTATGTTTTGTTAGTGACTATTTACCATCTTTATGTGTTTTGTTATTATTTAAATTTACACATTAATTAATCTAAATATTAAACACATTTATTGAATGCTCCTTAGAACAGATAACTAACACGCTGGGTCGGTCTGAGTGTACGCTGGCGCGTTTGGCTGCCGCTACTCACCGGTCAATTTTAATGCTTTTAATGTGTTTTAGTAGCTTACCTGGCTTTACAAACCCATAATGTTGACCTCCAAGCTACTTACTTGGTCTGCACTTGTCTGGATTACGCTATCATTGTTCCACCGTTCCGTGCCTGGTCAGCTCCTGTACTTGGCTGTCGAGCTCCTCCGGCTCCGCGGTCACCTGTCGGAGCCTCCGCCCGTGCTGCGCCAACACCTGGACATTGCTCGCCTGCCTCGCTGAAATTACATCCACCGTGGCTCTCGCCGGAACTTCCACATCGACAGCTCTAAAGTAATACAGTCCATTTGGTCCACCTAAGCCCCACACTGAGTTTTTTAATGATTTTACTGCTCTCCTCACTCATCTCTCCACTCTCTCACCTAATGTAATACTGTTAGGTGACTTCAACATTCATATGGACAATACCAATCTCCCCCTCACCCGTGACTTCTCCTCTTGCCTTGAGAGTTTTGATTTTCACACCTTCACTGATTTTCCTACTCATATTAAAGGACACACTCTGGACCTTATCTGCTGCTCTGGCCTTTCACCCTCCGGCTGCACAGCTGATCAACTCCCCATAACTGACCATTTCCTCATCTCTTTCAATGTCACACTCCGCCTCTCCACAACCAAGCCTTCACGTCTTATCTCATTCCGGAATATCAAGGACATTAATCCAGACACCCTATCCTCCATTATTGCCACTTTACCAGATCCTGAGTATTCTTCCTCCCCTGATGAACTGATTGGCCACTACAATAATTCCCTAACTTCCTTTCTCAACTCCCTCGCTCCTGTTAAAACCTGGTCTGTTTCATTCTCCCTCTCTGTCCCCTGGTTTACCCCTCAACTTTGCTCCATGAAAGCTAAAGGCCGCCAACTTGAGCGTCTCCATAAAAAGACTGGTTTCACTATTCACTTTAACATATATAAAACTCATATTTCACAGTACAAGGACTCCATTGCACAATCCAAATCTGCTTATTACTCTGGTCTCATCTGTTCCAACCATGGCAATTCCAAAACATTCTTTTCACTCCTCAACAGAATTCTTCAACCCCTGGACTCCCTACCCCCCATTTGTACTCAGTGGACACTTGCATCTCCCTCCTTTTGTTTTTTAATGTGAAAATTGAAAAGATTCACCAGCACCTGTGTCCCATTCCTTCTTCTCCCTCCCCCTCGGCACCTCCCTCCTATAGTTCTTCACTCTCCTCTTTTCAACTTCTTGACCACTCTGCCATCTCCGACCTCATCTATAAATCCAAGCCATCCACTTGTCTTCTAGATCCCCTTCCTACAGCCTTGGTCATATCCTGCCTCGCCTCACTGCTCCCTCTCATCACGGCTATCATCCACTCCTCACTCACCACTGGTTCATTTCCCTTATCCTTTAAAACTGCTGCTGTCTCCCCAATCCTTAAAAAACCCGGTTCAGATCCCAATAATTTCAATAACCTCCGTCCCATCTCTAACCTTCCATTCATTTCCAAAATTCTCGAAAAGGTTGTTGCTTCTCAACTCCACTCCTATTTATCCCACAATAGCCTGTATGAAGATTTTCAATCGGGTTTTCGCCCCCACCATAGCACTGAAACTGCCCTTTTGAAAATCACTAACGACCTCCTTATTGCAGCTGATTCTGGTTTGCTTTCTATTCTCATTCTCCTTGACCTGAGTGCAGCCTTTGACACAATCTCCCATTCCATTCTCCCCAACAGATTGTCTTCCATCGGTATCACTGGCACTCCCCTTGACTGGTTTCATTTTTACCTCTATGGCCGTACTCAGTTCATCCAACTCAAATCCTTCCGTTCTCAGCCCTCTCCCATCTCCTCTGGTGTGCCCCAGGGCTCAGTCCTGGGGCCTTCCCTCTTCATCATCTACCTCCTCCCCCTCGGTTTTATTTTCCGTAAATACAATATTCTTTTCCACTGCTTCGCAGATGAGACTCAGCTCTACCTTTCCACCAAACCAAATTCCACCCTCCCTCCCTCCTCCCTGACCAATTGTCTTTCTGAAATAAAAACCTGGTTCACCGCAAACTTTCTCAAACTCAACAGTGATAAAACAGAAATCCTTTTAGTCGGCACCAAATCCACATTATCAAAAGTTGATAGTTTCTCCCTCACCATCGACGGTTCCTTGGTTTGCCCCTCCCCTCAGGTCAAGAGTCTGGGTGTCATCCTTGATGGTCCTCTTTCCTTTCACTCCCACATCAGTAACATTACCCGGTCTGCTTATGTTCATCTTCGCAATATTAATCGTCTTCGCCCTTCGCTCACCCCCCACACTACCTCTATTCTTGTACACAGCCTTGTCACTTCCCGTTTAGATTACTGTAACTCCCTACTCGTTGGTCTCCCTCAGAAATCCCTTCACAAGTTCCAGTTGGTCCAGAATTCAGCTGCTCGCGTTATCTCCAAAACCCCCTCCTTCCTTCACATCTCCCCTGTTCTCCTGCAACTTCACTGGCTCCCGGTCAAATTTCGCATTGACTTCAAAATTCTCCTTCAAACTTTCAAAGCCATCCATAACCTTGCCCCTCCTTATCTGGCTGACCTCCTTCACATTGTCACCCCTACCCGCTCCCTCCAATCCTCCTCCGTCCACCTCGCTGTTCCTCCTGCTCGACTCATCTCCGTGGGGAGTAGAGCCTTCAGCCGCTCTGCTCCCAAACTCTGGAACTCACTCCCATCTGCCATCAGAAGCATTGACTCCCTCGCTCAGTTTAAATCCGCTCTCAAAACTCACCTGTTCAGATTAGCATTTTCATTGTAACTGCCATGGTTTTTTATGATTGTCGTTTTTGTGTTTTTGTTGTTTATTGTTACTGTGTTTTATCTATTTCTGTAAAGTGTCCTTGAGTGTCTTGAAAGGCGCTTTTAAATAAAATGTATTATTATTGCTCAAACCAAATCAATAAATGTGCGTCTTAAACTGATACATTTTAAATGGTTAATGCGGATGTATGTTACACCAGTGGAGTTAAATAGATATAACAAAAACATACCAGATACATGCACAAAATGTATGGAAAGTAAAGGAACCCTATTTCACTGTTTATGGGAATGTAGAAAAATCAGAATGTTTTGGGAAGAGGTGAGGGTAACAATTGAAAAATAATTTCAAAACAATTCACATTGAACCCTAAACTGTTTTTGTTGGGTCTATATCCAGAAAAACATAACTTTAATAATAGTGAAAGAGCATTCATAGACCTCGGTTTGCTTAATGCCAAAAAATGTATTGCACTACTGTGGAAAAAGACTCATAGTCCAGATGTGACTCAGTGGTTAAGACAGATGTTAACAAACCTTCCACTAGAAAGAATAACATATATACTGAAATTAAAGGAAAATGTGTTTGAGAATATATGGAGACCTTTCATTGATTATGTAAAGAAATTAAACATAACTTCTGAAGAAGAAGGTGAATGATATGTGTGGACCTTGCAAATTTCAAACTGGTGAATGTATATTATGTCTTCTTTTGTAATAGATTACCTAGACTAAACAGAGGAGCATTGTTGCTGACTTGCTTTTGTTAATGGTTGTTGTTGTTTTTAGTACATTTTTTTTGTTAGTGTTTTTTTTTAATTTTTAAATTACTTTAGTGTTAGTGTGTGACTGTTTGTGCCATGTTTGTAAAAAAAGGTTCAATAAAAAATATTGTGGAAAAAATGTATTATTATTATTATTATAATTCAGACTGTGTTTCCAAACTGTGTGTCAGAAGTTTTACTTCTTCCTACACCTTTTTGGACTGACATGATGTTTTTGGTATGGGCTAAAATTTATAACATTTTTTTTCACTTCTTTGTTCTTGTATTGCATGTTCTTAGCTAAACTAAAACTATGTACAGTAAGGGTGTAAGAAGATTAATTCAGAATCAATTATGTAGATGAATTTATTGCTTTTGTACAACAGTTCCACCAATATCATTTATTCTCTAACAGTAATAAGCAACAATAAAATAGAATACAAAAGGGGTCCTCAAATATTTTTGCCAGGGGTCCACATTTGTTTTTTCCAGAGGGCCAGAGATCTGGAGCAGTACCAACATGCTGAAAGGGCGGATATTTCATTTCCATGTTGGGAGGGACAATACACAACATTTTCTCCAGCGTAAATGTTGAGGGTGTGGGATCGACATTTATTGTGAAGTGTGGTGTGATGATGCCGTCTTCCGGTTGCGTCATCACACCACCCTATATACGGGGCGTCCGCCATTCAGGCTTTCTCTTGCCCGGACAACCCCACACTGTATGGTACACGTGGTATTACAACCTGTTCTATAATAAAGCTCCCTTCCAGTGCAGCCTCCTTGTCCGCCTCCTTTTATACCAGGTTTGTGGACATAATATTTGGCAACTGAGGATTAACAAATGGAGGCATGCATTGCACCACTGCAGCCTTTCCTGGAGCTTCCCAGCGAGTCGCTGGTGTCATGGCCCCACTGGTTGGAGGCCTTCAAAACCTGCATCACAGCTCTGGACCTGGGGAAGCTGGATGGAGTGAGGACGCGAGCACTGCTTGTCCACAACCTCAGCACGGAAGGTCAGAGTTTTATCAAATGCTTGGTACGACGGACTGTTATGAGGAGACTATCGAGATGCTAACTAGCTACTTTGCTAAGTTCAAAAACATGGCGCGGCGTGCGAAAACTTGCCGCCGTCGACAAAAACCTAAGCTAGCTAACCCCAAACCCTAGGGAGACGGCATAAACATCGTGGGCCCTGAAGGTTGGTCAGGACCACAGAGTGTAGTGAAGTTAGACGGCATGAGTGTGATCATGATGGTAGCCTCCGCCACCACACAGTCCATAGTGAGTGACGCCATGGTTTGGAGGCTCACCCCCTGGCGCCCTGATGCGGTGGAACTACCAGACGACAGATGCTCCGGTGCCAGCAGGAACGTCACATTTGCAGTGCAGTATGGCGAAAAAGTGATTCCAGCGGTTCAGTTCCAGGTGACACGCCGGGGTGGAAATGTTGTGTGGGGTTTATTCAGTGAGCTGTGTTTTACTTTCACAACTCTGCGGGCAGACGGTCAGCAGCCCAGGCCCAGTTCGCCCAAGCTTCGCAGACATGGGTGCAGCTGAAGAGCACAGTGTGGACGGCGAACGTAATGCAGACAGTGGATACACACGGATGGTGAAGGTGACACGGAGAAAGTGCAGAGACCGGGCTTGCCTCTGTCTCTCGCACAGCCAGAACCGAAGCTGGAGAGGAGGGAGCCCAGATTTGATGGGACCGGTGCCAACGAGGTATTTACGGACAGCACTGACATCGAAGCATCCGCTCTGCGCTCTCAGAGGGAGAGCTGCCTGGAGGGGGGGCCCGAGCATGCAGTGGGCCAAGACGCACAGCGACAGCAGACGGACACGGACGCAGCGCACAACGCGGCACAGCAGAGCACTTCAGACGGCTCAGTGGAAGAACCGGATAACTTCAGTGCTCAAGTCGAGTTTCAGCCGGTGACAGGTGAGGGGTCCGCTGCGACAGCGGTGACTGCTGAACCGCCATGGGGTGACGAAGGCACCAGGCCAAAGGAGGGCACAGAACTGGCGAACGCACAGTGGTACATCAAACCAAGTAAGGTGCCGCTACAGGTCATGGACTGGGTTTGGGTTTGCGCCGGCGGGAGGCCAGGACGGCGACTGGAGAAGGCTACCATGAGCCTGCTCCAAAGCTCCGAGGAGGAGGCCACTATGGGGCCACCTAAAGACCCCCAGGCAGGAATGTTCCTCCCATGGAAGACTGTAAGAAGAAAAAAGCTGAAAGACTTTGTTGGTAGAAGCATGGCCAGACTACTGGAAAAAAAAAGAAAAGAAAAGTGGCAGAATAAACCACTTTGCCGTGCGGGCCTTCTGGCAGTCTACCCACCGGTCCTAGCTTTAGTTTGTCTTGATGTTTTATGGTTTTATGTTTGGGGTTTGTGTTCCAAATTTGGGTGGGTTGAATTGGCTGTGTTTCCTGATTTTATAAAGGTGGGGGGAGAATGTGGGCTCGACATTTATTGTGAAGTGCGGTGTGATGACGCCGTCTTCTGGCTGCATCATCACACCACCCTATATACGGGGCGTCCACATCTGGGCTTCCTCTTGCCCTGACGACCCCACAATGTATGGTGCATGTGGTATTACAACCCGTTCTATGATAAAGCTCCATTCTAGTGCAACCTGCTCGTCCGTCTCCTTTTATACCAGGTTTGTGGACATAACAGAGGGGACTCTAAGTATTATTGTCGTCAGTCACAAATTTATGAAAAAGAATGTACAAATGTACACTTATGGGAAAAAACTGCACATTTACAAGAAAGTCATAAATTTATCATAAAGACAATTGCTAATTTACAAAAAGTCAAGTTTACTAGAAAAAAGTTGCAAATTCGTGAGAAAAAAATATGTAAATTTGCAAGAAAAAAAAATCACATCTACTAGAAAACGTTACAAATTTACCAGAAAAAAAAATGCTGATTTAAGATGCAAAAACAGCAGATTTATGAGGAAAAAACGGCAAATTTACATGAAAAAAGTCTTACATTTACAATTAATTGTAGTAAACTTATGAGAAAAAGTTACAAATTTATGAGAAAAGCCACAAATTAAAGAAAAAAAAAAGTCCTCCCCTGGATCCCCTTGATTTATTTACATCTGTGTCACCAGGCTGTCCTGCTGCCATCTGAATGAATGCAGCGACTTTCAGCGGCAGTTAGGGGGACATTAGTGCACATAATTGCAGTGGTCATGGGCGCACCCACACACGGGCAGCAAGCGCGCTCTTCAAGCTTCGGTGGCAGCGAGGCCAAGTTAGTGGTAGCAGTCAGGCGGCTGTGTTTGGAACGGAGTGCTCATGAGCACAGGTGTCGCACAATGTGCGTACACACCACCGATTCAGTCACACACAGGCAGCGCAGCAAAGCTGGTAAGCGCAGAGAAGCAAATATATTCAATAAAGGTGAAATAAAAGCAAACAAGTAATGTAGTCCTTTAGTCAAAAATACACAGAATTTATAACATGAATATGAGACTTCTAATAAAAAACTGGAAACAACCGTTGGCTCCTTGGCTTTTGTTTTGCATCATGAGTGGATCTGTGGTGGTGTGGGGTGCTGTGGCGTGGAGCAGGCAGGAACCCTGATCATCAAAGGCAGAATGTGGGCTCCCTTTCCAGGTTGTGGTTCTCCGAACACCAGCAGTGGTGGCGACTGTTTTCTTTCTCTCCTCGGGGTGGGGAGTGCAGTGTGATTTCTCATGATTGCCTGGCTTCACTAGTTTGATGGGGCCTCACTCCATCCAGGGCTGCCCTTATGTCATAAACTGTCCAGCTGGCAGCCATTACAGTATTTGAGTTCTGCCTTTTTTTTTTTTTTCTGTCGTGGCTTTTTCTTTAAATAGGGTACGGATGGAAGACCCTCCCGGTCCGGATGTGGACCGGGGTCTGCCATTCGAGGAGCCCGGGAATAGAATAACATACACGCATGTACTATGATATTTGCTGTAGTGGAGGAATTGCTTATATACGTACATAAACAATCTTACTCCCGTCACTTTTGAGGTTGCGAGCTCAATAACTAGCAAGTCATTGCTAGCTCTTTAGGAACTTGAAATTCCTGGTTGAGGCCATGGTTTTTTTTCTCTTTCATGCAGCTGTATTGAATCACTTTTGCAAACTTTTTACATTTGAGTGACACACGGGACGGACTATCGGGACACAGTGCAGGACACATGTTGGTTCTGTGAGAAGCCGGTGTTCTGGCATTTTACTATACTTATCAGAATGGCCATACCCTGGATTACTACGCATGCGCACATGCGTAGTAACAGGAAATACACTTCCGCTTATAATTTCACCATACGGTACAGCTGACGGAAACAGCTGACGGTGCTGCACCATGATTGGCTAATCCAAAAATGTGGTGTGTTTTCAGTGTGTGTCTATTTATATATGTCTTATGTATATGTCCTGCTGTTAAAAATTGCTCAATACAGCTGACGGAAGGTAAGCAATTATGTCATGTTAGTGGCATATTTGTAGTGCAACTGATTCTGACAAAGTATGCTAAAGCGATAGCTATATCTATTGGTTTGCTAAAGGGTATGGTATTCTGATAAAGTATGGTAAAATGGCAGAACACCAGCAAGCCACTATGGCTGCTGCTGAGCCCGCCCGGCTGTCTCTCGCCCAATGACTGTTGAGCAATGACTTCATGTGTGGTGCGTAAAGGTAAACAAATGTATTGATTCAATACAGGATGCATTATTGTAGTGTAAAAAAACAGGACGATACTGTAGGTTACAGAACGGGCAGCGACCCTAAGTGGTAAAGTCAACACTTCTGGAATACCAATCAGTTGTCCAACTAAATTGCTTGGTCAGAGCCAACTATGGTATAAGAGCACATACACATATTCATATAGTGGTGCATTGTTGATACTGGCAGAATTTTACTGTAGTCGCTTAACTTGTACACAGCCCATGGCTCTGTGTTCTTATAGGGATCTATTGTGGGTTTTTTTTTAGCCAGATTGACTTGTGACTTGTGAGTGTTTTGAATTTGCTTATTCAGCTGACCAGTATCGACCCAGCTCTATCAGTAACACATCCTTCCCTCTCCACTCGACTGCCCAGTGGAACCAGCTAGACTTCAGGGAGAAGACAACCTCTCCAATGGCCAATTACACCATTAATTGCTTATCAGATCCAATTTGGAGTTGCAGTAAATGAAGCAAAGTATGCTCTGCTGTGTGAGAGAGAGAAAGTGTGTGTGTGTGCGTGCGTGCGTGCGCGCGCGCGCATCTGACTGTGCTAGGCTCAACACAGTGTGTTGCCCCTGTCATCCCCAATCAGTGGAATTGAAACGTCTAATTGGCGAGCTCCCACTCGTTTGCCTTCCAAAAACATTCCTTTGTTTGCCTAATCAGGCACTCAGACACACGCAGTCACACATTGTGTTGGATGCTGTGGTGCACCGACGCTTGTGGGCGCAATTGCACATGCCACACACATACGGACTGAGAGACGTATTAAAGGAAAAGGAAGCGTGTGCACCGGTGGGAGGTGATGTAATTGATGAGGAGCGTTTTGTTTTATAGCCGCTGTCACTGGTGAATATGCTGACACATCCTTTAATTAATAAGGGGCATCAGGGAGCCTATTCAGACTCTATTTTCTCTAAGTTTGCCCGTAGAGCTGGGTGTTCTAGATATCCTTGACCACATTAGAGATGGCTCCTAGTTTACCTTGAAGTTTAATTTGTAAGCACCGGCATGCCTTTTCTCTATTTCTTTTTAAATTTGTTTATCCCGCTGCACACACACTTCCTTTAGCCTTGCTTGTGTTAACGTTTAATAAATAATCAACACTGACTTGAACTTGGACTCCTATTGATCCAGCTCCTCCTGCTCCTGTAACCCACCCAAACTATAATGAACTGTGTGAAGATTAGGCTAATTGGACCACGGCGGGTGAAGAGTTCAGCCCTGGAGTCTCACGTGCTCCTCACATCCTCCTCCTGCGGAGCACACATGCTGCACGGACACACTGCAGACACTTTCCCTGACGCACACACACGCACTTTTACAAGCACATATCGATCAGCAAGAGTAATAACACGGCTGTTTATAAGACGTCACATAATACTTGCAATTGACTTGTCAGACATAACCGTTGATGCATTTATGGCTGTCGTGTAAATTTTTGATAGAGTTTCCGATTGACTCGTTTTCTTGGGGAAAGTGAATCAATGGGAATCTCATTAAGGTAGAAGTTAAAGGTCATGGCAGATGTGTAAATGAACGCCCCAGTGGTTCTTAACACAGTCTAGTTTCTGTGACATAAAGGTGGCTTGTGCAATGCCGGCTGTGCAGTGACGCAAGCCGTTCTTTGTTTTGCTTTGCACAGACTGAGGGCTGTGAGTAGTCAGAGTTGATCTAATGCTGTCACCTCCGCTAATGTCACAGTGGTGATGGCACAACAGTGATTCACTCGCAGAAACTATGCAATCTACTTTATCTACAGTATTGACTAGAAATTAGTGAGGCATTTCTGTCTGTATTAATTCTATTCTGAAGGCTCAAATACAAGTGTTGGGTTCTTCAGTATCTCAGGTTAATATGAGCAATGGTAAAGGAGAGTTAATCAAATTTTTGCAAAAAAAAATAATAAGGCAATACCTGCATTAATGTCTTTTGAAATGATTTGTTGTTGTTTTTCCAGCCGTATTCCTTGTTCTTTTTTTAAATTGTGTGCACCACTGAAGAGAGAGAGAGAAACGCCATTTCAGTCCTCCTGTATGTGCCGTACGTATAGTAGTACTGAAATAAAATCTTTGAATTTGCTGCCAGTGAATTATCTCTTTGCTCACTTTATGGTGCATTTTTCCTCTATTGTTTGCTTTTATTTTCCACAAAAAAAGATGAAATAAACTCAGCTGATGCTTGTCTGTCAAATTTGATCTAAAAGTTGATCTAAGCCTCCATGTTTTGAGTCCTGAGCTGAGCACTTTGGCTTTGTTTGTAGCCAATCTGTTGTATTCCAGAAATTGAACATCAATGTAATAAACATGATTAAAGATAAGAATTTACGTATTGAGATTATAACTTGATCATGAAAGTGTTTGCTGATGCAAACAATTGATTAAAAAATGACAAATGGATGCTAATGCTGCTTTGTTTGCTGGATGTTAAAACTGGAAAAGTGTTTTCTAGATTAACTGTGTAAGGTTTGTTTTTTTCAGCTGTGTTACATTCCCTCTAGGATGTTATGCCATACGTTAAAATCCTTGCATCGTGATTGATAAACCTGCACAGGTTGCTCTGTTTGAACAAGTTTTGCAGTAAAACCCAGAATTTCAATAATTTCATTGCAAAACTGGTTGGGATGACAAAACAAACGGACGTCTTATTGCAGTTAGTTGCCAACCAGTTTTGCAATAAAAACAGAATTACAATAAACTTTTTCAAGAACAAGAAAATCCCTATTCATCATTTTTTTTTCTTTCAGCTGCTCCCTTTTGGGGTCGCCACAGCATATCATCGACTTATATCGCAATGTGTATATATATACACATATACATATACACATATATTTACATATTTATTCCATCTAGCTACAATGCTCTGCACTGTGTGTTCATATATTCATATATTTATTCCATCCAGCTACAATGCTCTGCACTGTGTGTCTGTGTGTGTGTGTATATATATATATTTTATAGTAATACGTACATATGTTTATTAGCTGCTCTTGCTTGCTTGTTTTTTTTTCTTGCCTTCTGATTGTTGCTCTGAGTGTTGCTATCCCTGTGCTGTTGCAATCCTGGAATTTCCCCGTTGTGGGACTAATAAAGGCTTATCTTATCTTAATGAGCCGCATGCTGATTTGGCAAGAATTTTTATGCCGGATGCCCTTCCTGATGCAACTCTCCCCATTTGGGAACGGCACGAGGAGTACACTGGCTTGTGCACCCCCTGTGACTGGGTAACCAACTTTCCTTCCTTGCTGAGCACCAAGCTAGAAGGCAGGAAGTACCATTTTTATATGGTCTTTGGTATGACCTGCCCGGGACTTGAACCCATGACCTCCCAGTTGTGGGCCTTTAGGTTACCACTCCTATTCATGCATTTGTATAAATCATTCTAAATATGTTATATATTATAAAAATATATCTACACTACTACACGGTTTTCTACACTACACCAAGATGATAAGATGATGCAAGCCTAAATGGGCTGATCAGCAAAGATCATGACTTACTGAAAATGAGTAATTTTGTGTTTCTCATAATTAGAAATCTGACAAATACGACCAAATTTAACCAGTTTAACTAAAGGTGCCTTCACACCAAATGCAAACGGGCGGATTTTTCTCACAGCATGATTACATTATAACTCAATGTAAACAGACGAATAGACATGAATTCACTGTCTGAGTGAGATGCAGACTTGACAAAGTTGCCTTTAAAACTTCTGCAACTGTGTTTAACCTGCTGTGGAAATCCCCCAAATAACGTCATGCTTAGGTTTACATTATCCGACGGGGGGCTCACCTGAAAAAGTTGTCCCTGTCTCCAAAACTTTGCAAGATGATGGGTGTTTCTGTTGCTAGCTTCCTAGCCTTGTTAGCACGTCCATGGTAGGAATGTGTAGTAACTCCAACATCCTGATTCAGCTGCAAAGCTCCCGGTCCTTCTGTCTCCATGTGAGTCTCATTTTCAAACTAGTTCACTCTCCAGTGTTGATACTTTTACTCCGGTGATGGCAGAATCCCAAAGCTAGCACTATCTCGCAGACATGAACACACGAATGCGCGATTCCGCGTGTGCTCGCCTCTTTCCATTGACTTTGCATGTATTCACGCTGCCTGTTCGCATTTAGTGTGAAAATACCTTAACAATAACAAAGTATGGCCTATAAGACATTTAGTTTAGAATTACAATAATTTTATTGCAAAACTGGTTGGCCACTAAATGCAATAGGAGTTTCATCAGTTTTGTCATCCCAACCAGAAATGCAATAAAATTATTACATTTCTGGTTTTATCGCAAACCTGATTTTTAATGCAAAACTGGTTGGGAACTAATTGCAGTGCGAGTTTTGACAGTTTTGTCATCCCAACTGGTTTTGCAATAAAATTATTACAATTCTGTGTTTTATTATAAAGCTGGTTGTGACATTGCTCTCCTGTCTTTTGCATGCAGGACTGCGCTCCTGGTAGACACATACTGAGAAGAAAGAAGTGGGTGTAGAAATAAGATAAAGGAAGGCGAGCCAGACTGATAGTCACAAAGCATCATTTGTCAAGATGATATTAAATTCTCTAGAGAATGCAGTGACCACTCACTGTTTTCTTCCTCACTCGTTCAGACTCTTGCACGGAATGTGAGGAACTGGCATGAGCTGCCACTTACATGCAGCTTTAAGGCAAAACTGCCTTTCACCTTTTTTCTGAAGTGGGCGGCTATCCATACCATACTGATATTATGTCTAAGTTTTTCATCTCTGGTGGAGAATGTGCAGTCTCCAGGGGAGTTCAGGGTGTTCTTGGCTGTTAAAAGACCCCAGACCTCGATAAGTCCCAGCGAACTGTGTGAATGGATGCCTGAGGGAAGGAATATTCCCCAGACTCAATCCTCCTAAAGCAGAGTGTTTGGTCAAGAGCCATTACTCTTTCTATTCCCCTTCCTCCATGCCCACTCTCATTTTCTTTCTTCTTTGGTGTCCCTCTCAGTCTTTTGCTCCACTGGCAACGTGACAAGTGAACAATGATTCATATGCAGTGGCTGTAGACTGGAGCCTATTTCAAATGTCTTGCGAGCTTCATTGAAGTCAGCCAGTGCTCCCTCCTTGTTGTCTCACATCCCATGCCATGACATGCATACGCACCTTGCTTGGGGACAGTTGTGAATTTTATTTCGGCGGCGTGAAGAAGACAGCATGTGAGGATTCAGAGAGGGCGAGAAAGCTATGATGTTTACACATCTCAGATGAATGACCGTGCCGTTCGCTTTAATAACAACACTGAATGCAGAGATGCATGTAATTGCGTCGATGCTGCTCTGATGGCTGCAAATAATTGCACTTTGTGTGGTTATAGAGTCAATCAGGTGCTGGGAGGTGCACACACGGGTCTGTGTGCACAAAGTCTCTCTGTGCTGCACTTGAGAATGCCACATCCCTCACCTCTTTGAGCTTTTGTCCAGCCTCCCACCCCAAGGGATTGATTTAGATGAAATGTCACTTTTAATGGAAAATTTGATTGAAGCAAAACAACAACTTGGAATATTGCTTGTGCAAGTAGCAGGAGGGGAGGCAAGAGCCAGGGCGATGTCAGCAGCAGGCTTGGTTTCTCCCTTGATTGTACTCTTTAGTCATTCATTGGTTGCCTCTATGATATTAGTGCTGCAGCAAATGTAGCCCCGAGGCAGGTGTGCATGCAGGGCAGCCAGCACATTTTTATAGATGAGGAATATAGGAGGAAATACGTTTGCGGCCCTAGTGGACTCACATTCAAAACAAGTGAAAGTGGCGTGGGCTGTGGCAATTCTTCTCCCTAATCTTGAACTCGCATTAATGACACAAAAAGCTCCCTGGAACACTGGCATCATCATTTTTTTTACAACGGACTTGAATATCCAAGTTGCTGAGACACTTCACTTACAACTCTCATGGAAACAGCTGCTCCTCTGCGCCAAAGCAGTGGGGGTTTTGTAATGTCAGCGGTGAAGCAAATGACCATGGTGTGCCACAGGCAAGTGCACTACCACCCCTGGACCCTGTTTGTAGTAGCAGTGCAGACATTAGCCTCGGAGTCTTTTACAGTATGCGGCTTGCTGTGCAGTTTTGCGTTTCTATAGTAACTCTGGCCACACAGGATTCCCATTTGGCAGCGCGGTAATTAATTTATCTCTATTGATCTCTTGTATACCTCAAGCCTTTCAGCAGGGTGGGCTGAAAGCTGCATTGTTGATTGAATGCACAGTCTATCTTCAGATGCGATCACAAATCAGTCCCCATAGGGGAATGGCTGGGACCAAGCCAGATTATGTTCTTTCATGCTGCAGTGGTGATGATTCATTTCACTGTACAAGACACAAGTGGATGTGATAGCGGGATTGGTACTGGGCAGCTCCCTCTACCCAGCTTGTAGTCACGTGGAACGTCGCCCAGGCACTTATGGCACAGGATGCATATCAGAGATCGTCTTTCCCCTTATACTTTGCCTCTACTATATTTTGGAAGAAGAGGGCGAGATGCTTCAGGTTCAAATTTTAATAATAAGCCTTTCCTGCCAACTCCAGTACAGCCTGACATTTACTCAGTGCAGGGCAATAAGAGAACATTAAAAAATAACAGAATATTTGCCTAAGGACTTAAAACTTTCTTCCTTCCCCATCACCATTGCCGCCTCCCTATTTATATCTTTTCAAGATAAAACTTTTCACTTTTCAGGTATTGTGTTTCTTCTGCACATTTTTGGTGAGTAGGAGGAACCCCTGGCAAATGGATGAAAAGAAATGATCTTTTCAACCTTTTCAAAACATCTCAGAGATGCAGAGTCCAGAGCATGTCCAGTGCACTGCAAAAAAAAAAAAAAAAAAGCAAAACTACTATAGCATTTATTACCCACCAAGAATGGAGAGAAAAATGTGGAGTCATGAACCCTCTTCATGCCTTGGGAAAAATAGAAATTTGCAGTCAACTGCCTCTCAGTTTCTTTATCTCTACGCTTATGTTTCCCATCTTAACCCAGGGGTGAGGCTTTGAGAAATAAATAGGTATCAAAGAAAGGAAAATGAGAGAGACGAAGAGAAAAAAAAGCTTGAAAAGAATGATAGGGGCAGTAATAGTACAAGACAACTCAACGGGAGGCAAATAAGTCGCATTGAAAGCAGCACAAGCAAGATGGAGAAGGAGGAAAAAAGTAATGATACTTCACCTGATGTCAGCCTCTGTGACAGGAATGACTTGGAAGTTTGGAGACTGGCGTTGTCATGGAAACTGATTTTTTTTTTTTTTTTTTTTGGCGCTGCTGACAGGCGACTGGTCGCTCTGTGTTTTTCCAGTGGATGACAATGCCCGCCGATAAAAATGTCACCATGAGAAAAATAGGTGTGGGCTGTCGGTGGACCCCACGTGCTGACATCGCCTGTGCTGACTCTGTTATTGTTATGGGCATTCCCCGAGGATTCAGAAAAGCTGCTCGGTTCGCCGTATTTGAATTGAAGAGTTCCTCCCAAGTGGCTAGTTTAAATAAAGTACTGCAGGACTCAATATGTAACCTGTTACAAAATGTGGGGGGGGAAAAAAAGGAAGAGGAGAGAGAAATGTGACATAGCTGGAGCTTTGTGTGGGTATGGGAGGGTATTTTCAGGTGCCCCACTGTGCATTTTCCAGGGATTAATCTTAAAATTGACATCCTCGAGGACATGTAACAGGAACCTTATGGAGGAGAAAAATGTAGCTTTGCAGGGACACTAGTGATGGTCAAAATACAGTTTATCCAAGTTTTATGTTTGTGTTTTTTTAATAAAGAGCACAGTTGGTGCTGAGCATGTGGATTGCTATCGGGCTGGAAGTAGCTGTTAAGAAAAGAGGTCTGCCCAACACCAGTTGTGGCTCACTGAATGATCAGTAGCAGTATATAGCAATTCTCTGATTAATTGTTAGACGAAACACCTTGTGTGGTTTGAGCTCCAAAGCCCTGATGACCAGCATCCTTCATTATTGCTCCTTGGTTACACAAGTCCAAGAATTCAGGAGCTCCCCATAGATCTGGATTTTTTATTAGCATTTTACATTCTGACCCATGTACAAAAATCAGACAGTGAGTAATGATATTGTTCATCTCGACCAAAATTAAACCATAACTCGGTCTGTGCATAAAAAGTTTGCCGCTTACCATATTACTAGGCAGTTCCTATTTTAGCTGGATTGAATGATTTGTGGCTTATACTTCAGACTTCAAACCGTGTATCTCTGCTTGTGCTTCATGTGGCATTGAGGGCCCTGTCATGTTTCAACAGGGACTTTGGAACTCTTGCAAAAAGTAAGTAATGAAAGATTGAAGAGTACATAATTGCACAGCTTAAGTTTCACTTTGGACTGTCGCCAGATTTTGACTTTGAGCAATAAACCAGCATCACTATCTGAGGAAAGAAGAAGCTAAAAGAAGAGGCTTCAAACGTAAAGAGAAAAAAAAGTCAAGCAGAACTGAATGGAAACACAGAGAACTGGCAACTATGTCTGTCAGGAATAATGGTCCGTATCCGCTTTTCTTTCCGTGAGGCAAAGCGAGAACAGAAAATGGAAATAATTTAAGAAGTAAGTATACAGTATGTACATTGTTAACACAGTGCCAATGCCACAGGTTTTTATCAGTTATTGTCAATACTAGTTAAAACAAAATTACCAGTGTCAGATTCATGCTGAAAAGTGTCCCTGTGTCTACTCTTTCCAGTGCGGTGAATATAACTCTCTCGCTAAGACAGCTGAACTGCTTGTGTCTAACTAACCCTGAGAGTGTTAAATTCAACACGAGAAAACAGTGGACACATATAGACAGTTTTGCAGTGTAACAGTGGTGGTGATGTGAAAGGACTGTGTGAAGCAGGGAAGCAAGTTATCAACTAATTCATTCACGGGGAGTTGATTCACCTCACTGATTGATTAACGATTAATTGATAAGCTGCAATTTTCCTGAGAATCTGAATTTCCCTCGGTACAAGACGGTTTTTCTATAACGGAAGGCTAATTATGGGTTATATACTGAATAAAAAAATGCACATCATATTCCTCAAATTTTTTTTGTATCATTTGCATTTGTTTACTATAGACAATGGCATTTTTTGTGGTTTAACAAATACTCTACTGTATAGGTTCTTCTCAGTAAATTAGAATTATTTTTAAAACTAAAACCAGAATCATCAAATATATTGATCGCTGCTGACATACTGGCTGAAGTCGAGCATATACAGTGCATCCGGAAAGTTCACAGCATTTCACTTTTTCCACATTTTGTTATATTGCAAAATTTTGTTTTTCCAAAATTGATAAAATTAATTTTTTCCTCAAAATTCTACACACAATACTCAATAATGACAATGTGAAAAAAAAATTGAGATTTTTGCAAATTTATTAGAAATAAAAAACTAAGAAATCACATGTACATAAGTATTCACAGTCTTTGCCATGAAGTTCAAAATTGAGCTCAGGTGCATCCTGTTTCCACTGATCATCCTTGAGATGTTTCTACAGCTTAACTGGGGTCCACCTGTGGTAAATTCAGTTCATTGGACATGATTTGGAAAGGCACACACCTGCCTATATAAGGTTTCACAATTGACAGTGCATGTCAAAGCACAAACCAAGCATGAAGGCAAAGGAATTGTCTGTAGACCTCTGTGACAGGTTTGTCTCGAGGCACAAATCTGGGGAAGAGTACAGAAAAATTTCTGCTGCTTTGAAGGCCCCAATGAGCACAGTGGCCTCCATCGTCTGTAAATGGAAGAAGTTCAGAACCACCAGGACTCTTTCTAGAGCTGGCCGGCCATCTAAACTGAGCAATCGGGGGAGAAGGGCATTAGTCAAGGAGGTGACCAAGAACCCGATGGTCATTCTGTCAAGCCTTATTCATGCTGCATTTCCCCTGTAGTCCGCTTTGGTCCGCGTGTGCTTTAGATGAGCCCGGCACGCACGTGGCGCTGTTCATGCTCACTTTTTTCATCTACCCAGGCCAAGCGGTTGACGCATGCACACAACCATCATTTGTAGCTTCACTCCCGCCCGATAGGTAGCGCCAAGGCACTGACGCACCATGATTTTCACCAACAAAGAAACGCTGCTTGCTTTCTGCTGCTTGACTTCCCAGTTTTTACTCCTTTTCCACAAGATGCTGCTGCTGCTGCTGAAGTATTTATGTATGATTCATGTATGTTTATTCTCGTCTTCCGCTTCCTCGTTGTCTTCTTCGTCTCTTTGTCTTGGTATGCTATGCCAATATCGCCACCTTGTGAATGGGATGTTCATTCTTGTGCATGCACTTTTCAGTGCGTTCAGGTCGTGGGCAGGCAGTGCGGTCACAAAATTTGGGCTGCATGCAGTTATTTGCTGTCGAGTACTGCGGACACTAGCAGAGTGGAGACAATGACGTAAATTTCATCACACAAGGTTTCTGGTTACACGTACGTGGACAGCAGAGGTGCAACATGAATCCAGCTTCAGAGCTCCAGCATTCCTCAGTAGAGAGAGGAGAGCCTTCCAGAAGGACAACCATCTCTGCAGCAATCCACCAATCAGGCTTGTATGGTAGAGTGGCCAGACAGAAGTCACTCCTTAGTAAAAAGCACACGGCAGCCCTCCTGGAGTTTGCCAAAAGGCACCTGAAGGACTCTCAGACCATGAGAAACAAAATTCTCTTGTCTGATGAGACAAAGATTGAACTCTGGCGTGAATGCCAAGCATCATGTTTGGAGGAAACCAGGCACTGCTCATCACCAGGCCAATACCATCCCTACAGTGAAGCATGGTGGTGACAGCATCATGCTGTGGGGGTGTGGGGATCGGTTGTAGCAGGGGGGTCGCCGATCCAGTCGAACTGCCCTGCTGGCGGGGTATACAGGAGGACACGTCAGTCTGTGGAGAGAAAAAGGGAGGGGGAGTGATGTGAAAACACATCAGCTTCGTGAGTGCCCATCCCTGCTGAGGAATCACCAACCTGTGGAACCACCAAACTGTGGAGCCACCACTGGTGGGCGTCCGCATCGGTGAGCTTGTGCTAACACCACCAGCTCATCTGCCAACACAAAAGTGGGCTTCAGCCTGTCGATGCAGACGGTCTCCCTACGTCTCCCCAAGTCTAACACAGAATGCTTTGTCCCAGGTTCCAACACCCTGAACGGTCCGTCGTATGGTGGGCGCAGCGGGGTCCGGTGTGCATCATGCCTGACAAAAACAAAACTGCCGTTCTGCAAGCTTTTTGGAATGAATGTGCAGGGAAAACAGTGGTGGGCCGGGCCTGGTACACTCACAGCCTCCGTACTGTGTGAAAATTGCATGGGCGGATCAGCCTCGGGTGCTGGGTTTTCTGGTAAAAACTCTCCAGGGATCCGCAGCGGTTGAGAAAAAGCGAGTTCTGCTGGAGAGGCTGCTAAATCCTCCTTTGGTGCAGAATGTAACACTAAAAGAACCCAAGGCAAGCGGTCGACCCAATTTGTGTCCATGAGTGAAGCTCTGAGCGCTGCTTTAGGCGAACTATGAAAATGCTCACATAACCCGTTAGCCTGGGGGTTGTACGTGGTAGTGCGGTGAATTTTGACCTCCAGGCTCTGAGCCATTGCGGACCAGAGTTCTGAAACAAATTGTGGACCTCTGTCGGACGTGATGTCCAATGGAGATCCGAAACGTGCAACCCAAGCCGACAAAAAAGCGCGCGCCACTTCCGCAGATGTGCGACGGCGGGAGGGTTCCCACCAAATCCACATGGACGTGGTCGAACCTCCTAGCCGGGATTTGGAATGGCTCGAGGGGACCTCTGGTGTGCTTGTGCACTTTGGCCCGCTGGCACGCGATGCAAGCTGCAGCCCACTCCTTCATGTCTTTGCGCAAGTGTTGCCAGACGAATTTCACACCCACTAGTTTCACCAAAGCGCGCACTCCCGTATGCAAAAGGGAGTGGACCGGCTCAAAAATGCAATGGCGCCAAGAGCTCGGGACCAACGGGCACGGGCAGCCGGTGCAGACATCGCAGAGCAAGGGAGGTCACCCTTCTTGCACCACCCTGCTCTCCAGCCTTAACCTGTTGGCGCAGACTGGAGGCGCGCAAATGTCCACGTCCCCGGCTTGCTCTGTGGCCATGGGGGAAAATCTATTCCCATGTAGACCGGGGTGATTAACTCGCGTGACAGGCAATTGGCCATGACGTTGAGCTTACTGACGATGTGTTGAATGTCAGTAGTAAACTCCTGAAGTTGTGGCCAACTGCTGTTGCTGCCGGGCCGACCATGGTCCGAGACCTTGGCCATTGCGTATGTCAGCGGCTTATGGTCCACGAACGCGGTGAACTCGCGCCCCTCCAGCCAGAACTGGAAATGGTGCATTGCCAGGTCGAGAGCCAACAATTCTCTATCGAACGCACTGTACTTGCATTCATTGTTGCACAAAGTGTGGCTGAAAAATGCGAGCAGCTGTCATGAACCTGAGATGCACTGCTCCACTACTGCCCCTATGGCAATGTCAGACGCGTCTGTAGTGAGCATTATCCATGCAGACGGGTCTGGGTGGGCTAACAACGCGGCCTCCGCAAGCGCTGTTTTGACATTAGTAAAAGCATGGACCTCACTTGGGAGTCCAGTCGATGGCTTCTGCGGGCTTCTTTTTTTTAAGTGTTGCTTACAACGGCTGCATTTGCTGGGCTTCCCGGGGAAGGAAGCGGTTATAAAAATAAACCATTCCCAAAAAACTCCTGTAGTACTCTCACGGTCTGTGGGCGTGGAAAGTCTGACATAGTGCGCACTTTGTCTGGTAACGCCCTCTGGCGAAATGCGGTGGCCCAAATAGCATCACTGGCACACCGAACTGGCACTTCGCCATCAATCATTTGCATCAAACCATGCACTTCCAACCTCTGGAAAACTGTCCTGAGATGAGCGATGTGCTCCTTCCGGATGCACTGGCTACCAGAATGTCATCTAAGTAGACACAAACGAAGGACAAGTCGCAAAGCACTGCAACCATTATCCTCTGGAAGGTCTGTGCTGCCCCTCTTAATCGGACGGCATGCGTACAAACTCGAAAAGGCTAAAAGGAGTTATTACCCGCTGTTTTTGGAACATCTTCGGCATGCTCCGGGACCTGGTGGTAATCGCGGACGAGATCCACTTTGGAAAAAAACCGCCCCGGCCCAGGTGCAACGGAAAAATCCTGGATGTGTGGATTAGGATAGCCGATCGGTTCTGTAGGCGTTGTTCAAGTGCGGAAATCGCCCGCACGGTCGCCACAACCTGTTGGCTTTAGGCACCATGTGTAACTGGGATGCCCATGGGCTGTTGGAGCGCCTGACAATGCACAACTGCTCTAAGTTGGCAAACTCCTCTTGCTGGGAATTGTGTGAGCAAATGTTGGTACTTACCCCCTTGAGCTATAACGTTAGCCAGTGTTGTTGACCCAGCTCCCCGAGCTGTGCAGGGAAGTGAGGTAAAAGAGACAGCGTCCACTAATTTCCTATTAGCAACATCGACTAACAATCCATAAATGCATAGAAAATCTGCTCCTAAAATGGGGCCGGAACATGCAGCTATCACAAAGTCCCACTGAAAGTTGTGTCCGTGTAAACATATCGTCTGTGTCCACTCGCCACATGTCCTGATGGTGGATCCATTGGTGGCCGTGAGCTCGGGACCACTGCATCCCGCCACCCTGTCTGTGTTGACCGGCAGGATGAGGCTCTTCTGGGAGCCGGAGTCCACCAAAAACTGTCTCCCTGAACGTGTGTCCGTGACATAAAGCAATCTGTTCCTGTTGCCATCGGTATCAGCTGCCATGAATTCCGAAAGTGCCGTTTTCCCAGCTTCTCGAATTGGCATTGCACCAGGCAATGTTGGGCGTTCAAGCTGAAACGGCGATGATAAAAACAGATCGCCCCATTCCTTCATCTTCTGGTGTCTGTCCCGGCTACCACGAACCACTCCTCGACCTCGCTGGAGTCCCTCATGGATGCCAGTGCCACTGTCTGCACGCTGAGAGTTCTGGTCGCTGAAATGATGCGGTCTGCTTCCTGAGCAAGGGTGCGGTAGTCCTTCGCAACCAGCTGTGGCGAGTTGGCCAGGATCGCCCTCGCTGTAGCCGGTAGGTTCCTGAGGAATAAGTGGGCAAACAGGAAAGATTCGTCAACTTTCCCCCTCAGCGCCAACATGCTCTCCATCAGCTCCACTGCTGATTTGGCCCCTAACTCCAAACGTGTTAGGAGCCTCTCTGCCCTCTCACTGTCAGAAAGGGTATTGGAGAAGCATTGGAGAAGCATCCTCTTGAGCGCCTCATATTGTCCTTGGGCCAGCGGCTCCTGGAGCAGGCTCGTCACTTGTTGCATGGCATGCGCATCCAGCGCAGCGACCACGTAGTAATACCTGCTATCGTCCGTTGTTATTCTGCGGAGTGCGAACTTCAGCTTCTATGTGCAAAAACCACGCAGTCGGGTTGTGAAGCCAGAAGCCTTGGAGCTCGATTGGGACCACGCATGCAGCACTGGTGCTCTCCCTCCAGGCAATCTCCGGGGCGGTGCTCGGCTTGCTTTCCATGGCACGTCTTCGGGTCACCAGTGTGGAGAAAGGAATAGTCGAGGCAACAAGATGAACGACACAAGGTTTTAGTCTTCCTCCAACATTACAGTATAGCAAAAGCTCCCCCTGGGCCTCTGTGCATCCCTCTTTTATACCTTTATTTCCATGCATCGAGGCCCGGAACTTCCGACCATAACACATTATGTTTAGAACAAAGCCTGTGTGGCACATTAACTTGACATAACACTGGCGCTGATCTCACACCCTTCTCCAGCGGCCCGGCTTTTACTCCTTTCCCCGGGGGGCGCATAGTTCTTACTGTCCCATCTGAACCCCCCCGGTGACACCTCCTCTTTTGGTCCATTGTTCCCTGGGTGGAGAAGTCCCACACCGTGCCCCCACAATGTGACCATTGTCATAGCAACACCCATGCTCAGCCATAGCATCAGTAAGCACAACTGGCTCAGTACAATGTCTGGATAAAAACAGCTCTGAAAAGCTAGAAAACGAGATGTAATGTGAAGAAGTCTTGATGCACAATATACCTGCACTACTTTAGGCTGCTAGGGTGTTATGAGAAGGCTGGTTATAAGCTGAGAAACAACCTAATTGGTGGCAAATTCTTTTTAAGTTTCCTTAAACAAAAATTCTTGTCAGACTGACCCCGTAGTTTTTGTTTTGATTACAGTAACTTGGAAAGCTTCAAAGGTGAAAGCTTTGAAGTACTCACACCTTCAAAGCTTTGAAGTTAAATTGGCAACAGTTGAATGTCTTTGTCTTTATTATGTGGGATTGTTGTCACATTCATCTAGGGCCCTCACACTAGCCAGTCAGTCTTTGAAAACTTGAGCAAATCTTATGAGGACATCAACATGTTGATATATACAGTAATCAGTGGATTTTGACACATCACTCATTTCAATTCTCAGTTGATCTATAGTAATTGTAGATAAGTTCCATCAGTAGAACTCAGTAGTTTTGGAATTGGCATTGAATTGGACTTGATCATGTAAATATAAAGTGAAGTAAAGCCACCTTTATTGTCATTCAATCCATACAGCCAATCATGTACAGTAGAACAAAATTACGTTTTATCTACAATGTTAATCACATCGAGAATCAGAGGGGTCGCTGCCATGCAAGGCGCCGCCACAAATTTCCCTCCTCCGTTCCATTATTGCTGAGCACCAAGCTGGACGGTAGGAAGTTCCACTTTTATATGGTCTTTGGCATGACCCGGCCGGGATTTGAACCCAGGCCTCCCGGGTGTGGGGCGGATGCTCTACCAACTAGGCCACCACTCCAGTAAAAATATCATTGGAAGTGTAAAATCAGAACTGACCTGTTTATATAGTTGAAACCAAAAGTTTACACACACACGCGCGTGAATGCGCACGCACACATACTGTATATACATGCACATATATTTGTGTGTGTGTGTGTGTGTGTGTGTGTGTGTTAGTGGTGCTGGATGATTAAAATTTTTTCTTGCGATTAATCTTTTGGAATGTTGCGTTAATTGTGATTAATAATGCGTTAATCACATGTTTTCCATTCAGATACAGTGTACCTTAAGTTGGTAATTTTTCAATTTTCTCATACTACATCAACTTCTGTGTGGACAACACCGTACCCACCAAGACCATACGGTGTTGCTCGAACAACAAACCCTGGATCAACCCTGAGATTAAAACACTTTTGAGAGAGAAGAAGAGGATCTTCAGGTCGGGGAATGGGGAGATGCTGAAGTCCGTACAGAGGGAGCTGAGGAGGAAGATCAGAGAAGGCAAGGACAGCTTCAGGAAGAAGAGGAGGACAAGCTGCAACGGGGCAACATCGGCAGGGTCTGGAGAAACCTTAAAACCATCTCTGGGCTCCAGAATACCTCCTCCCAGGCCACGGGAGGCAGGGAGTGGGTGAAAAATCTGAACCTGTTTTTTAATAGGTTTGACCAACCGCCCTCCCCCCCGACTGCACACCAACCACTGCTGCCTCTAAAGTCATCGAGACCTGCTGTCCACACCCCACTCCACCAACACCCCCCCACTCCCAGCACACAGCCCCCCAACCTGACCCTCACTAAGACCCAGGTGAGGACAGAGCTGAGGAAGATCAAGGCAAGGAAGGCCTCGGGACCGGACGGCATCAGCACAAAGCTCCTCAAGTCCTGCACAGACCAGCTGTGTGGGATTGTGAAGCACATCTTCAACCTGAGCCTGAAGCTGGGGAGGGTACCACAGTTGTGGAAAACATCTTGTGTGGTACCTGTACCAAAGACTTCCCTCCCCAGAGACCTGAACAGCTACAGACCAGTGGCCCTGACGTCTCACATGGTGAAGACCCTGGAGAGACTGCTCCTTGCTCACCTCCGCCCCCTGGTGGGACCAGCGATGGATCAAGTCCAGTTCGCCTACCAGCATGGCATTGGGGTGGAGGATGCAGTGATCTTCCTCCTTCACTGTTCCCTGTCCCACCTGGAGAAGCCCGGGAAAGCGGTGAGGATCATGTTCTTTGACTTCTCCAGTGCTTTCAACACCATCTAACCGATGATCCTGAAGGACAAGCTGCTGTACGCAGGGGTGAACCAGCACCTGTCATCTTGGATCCTGGACTACCTCACTAATCGGCCACAGTTTGTGAGAACCCGGGATTGTGTGTCCGACACGATCATCGGTAGCACGGGGGCCCCCCAGGGAACGGTTTTGGCTCCCTTCCTGTTCACCCTTTATACTGCGGACTTCTCACACAACACAACACACTGCCATCTACAGAAGTTCTCTGATGACTCTGCGATTGTCGGCCTCATCTCCAACAGAGATGAAGCTGAGTACAGAGGACTTATTCAGGACTTTGTGGACTGGTGCCATCGGAACTGCCTCCAGATCAACGCGAGGAAAACTAAGGAGCTGGTGATGGACTGCCGCAGGCAAGGACAACCCCTCACAGCACCAGTAAACATCCAGGGAACAGACATTGAGATGGTGACATCCTACAAGTACCTGGGTGTTCATCTGAACAATAAACTAGACTGGTCACACAATACCGACGCACTCTACAAGAAGGGACAGCGCAGGCTGTTCCTACTGAGGAGGCTCAGGTCTTTTGGTGTACAAGGGGTACTCTTGAAGACATTCTATGCCACAGTGGTGGCATCAGCCATCACTTTTGGAGTGGCCTGTTGGGGCAACGGCATTACAGCAGCCGATAGAAAGAGACTGAACAAACTGATCAAGAAAGCTAGCTCTGTCCTGGGGTAGCGCCTTGACCCAGTGGAGGAGATAGGAGAGAGAAGGATGGTGGCTAAACTGTCATCTCTGCTGGAGTCCGAGTCCCACCCCATGTAGGACATACTGAACGCACTGGGGAGCTCATTTAGCAGTAGACTACATCATCCTAGGTGCGTGACCGAGAGGTTTCGCAGGTCCTTCCTGCCTACGGCTGTCAGACTGTGTAACCTAAGCAGGGCTGCTCGCAGAGATAGCAAACAAACGTGACAACCTAATAGTATTGAATGCAAAAGACGCTACAGACTTACACAAATGGTCCCCTCCAGTATACAACTAGGACAATATCAGTTGCTATGGAGGGTGACAATACTATGTATGGGTACATATTCATACTATGTAGGATAACTAAGTAGACGGTTATGCTGTTTATTCCATCTAGCTACAATGCTCCGCACTGTGTATATATATTTATATATTTATGTGTACATATGTATATTCACTGCTCTTATTTTTCTTATCTTCTAAATTATTGCTCTGAGTGTTGCTATCCCTGTGCTGTTGCAATCCTGGAATTTCCCCATTGTGGGACTAATAAAGGCTTATCTTATCTTATCTTAAAAACATTGGAGTGGACAAATATGCTTGCTTTCTTCAACTTCAGGTTTATTAAAGCTCTCAACATATCTAAAATGACAAAAACAATCAAAAATATTCTCCAGAAAATTCTCAAAAGTATTACTGCATGAGCAAACAACAGAATGGCAGTGCTCAATAATGTCACTGAACAACAACCAACCAGCAGCCACAAAACGAGCTTGCTCTTTCTCCCATAGCAAACATCCACCGCTTTTAAGCAGCTCAACACAAAACAATGAACATCGTGTGTCACAACAGACAGAATTTCCCCTTTAGCAGAAAAAACTGTAAGCATAAACAACTATCTCCGCCGTGATGTCACCAACCACGCCACAAAAACAGGGCGTGGGAGTGAGTGGGCATTATGAACACAGCTTGAGAATTTTAGACTGCTACTCATCTGCCAAAGCTATGAGGATAAAACAGGCAGAGAGTCTGTCCATGTCAGCTGCTGGCAGATGCTACAGCCGTAGCACAGAGTTGTTTATACTGCTAGCGGGCTAGCCGGCTTCCAAACCGACATCCATGCAACGTTTTGGAGGAGGCTGTGACAGTTATCCAGATATAATGACAATTATTCAGATATAAAACAGAGCATAACCTGAAGTAATTTCAGTGGCACACAATGTTCTAGGTTGCATCTGAAAAGGAGAACCATTCCTGTTTGTACTTCTATTAGAACTGGTAACTAGAACAGCCAGTCCAGCAGATATAGGAGGCAAAGTACTGGACCCTTTTGTTTCAAAGAGGGACAGTCATTTTTCCAGTGACGCTTTTGCTGACAGTAACTACACGTTCTATTTGGATCACCCTTCCAGACTGAGCGGCATTCTGACTTTACACCCCGTTCATGTATGATTGATCTCTGTCAGTAACTTTGGATCCAAATTCCCTTTGATTCCTTTCCCAAAAAAGTCGCTCATGGGTCAACAAAAACTCGCCAGCAAGCATTGCTGCTTCATTTGGTGTCTTAAGTTTTCTTTCATTGATATACAGTATCTCACAAAAGTGAGTACACCCCTCACATTTTTGTAAATATTTGATTATATCTTTTCATAGGACACCACTGAAGATATGACTCTTTGATACAATTTAAAGTAGTCAGTGTACAGCTTGTATAACAGTGTAAATTTGCTGTTCCCTCAAAATAACTCATCAGACAGCCATTAATGTCTAAACCGCTGGCAACAAAAGTGAATACACCCCGAGTGAAAATGTCCAAATTGTGCCCAATTAGCCATTTTTCCTCCCCGGTGTCATGTGACTCATTAGTGTTACAAGGTCTCAGGTGTGAATGAGGAGCAGATGTGTTAAATTTGGTGTTATTGCTTTCACATGCTCTCAAACTGGTCGCTGGAAATTCAACATGGCACCTCATGGCAAAGAACTCTTTGAGGATCTGAAAAAAAGAATTGTTGCTCTACATAAAGATGGCCTAGGCTATAAGAAGATTATCAACACTCTGATACTGGGCTGCAGCACGGTGGCCAAGACCACACAGCGGTTTAACAGGACAGGTTCCAGTCAGAACAGGCTTTGCCATGATCAACCAAAGAAGTTGAGTGCACATGCTCAACGTCATATCCAGAGGTTGTCTTTTGAAAATAGATGTATGAGTTCTCCCAGTATTGCTGCAGAGGTTGAAGGGGTGGGGGGTCAGCCTGTCAGTACTCAGACCATACACCACACACTGCATCAAATTGGTCTGCATGGCTATCGTCCCAGAAGGAAGCCCCTTTTAAAGATGATGCACAAGAAAGCCCACAAACAGTTTGCTGAAGACGAGCAGACTAAGGACATGGATTACTGGAACCATGTCCTGTGGTCTGATGAGACCAAGATAAACTTATTTGATTCAGATGGTGTCAAGCGTGTGTGGCATCAACCAGGTGAGGAGTACAAAGACAAGTGTGTCTTGCCTACAGTCAAGCATGGTGGTGGGAGTGTTTGGGGCTGCATGAGTGCTGCCAGCACTGGGGAGCTATAGTTCATTGAAGGAACCATGAATGCCAACATGTGTTGTGACATACTGAAGCAGAGCATGATCAGAAACTGGGTCGCAGGGCAGTATTCCAACATGATAACCACCCCAAACACACCTCCAAAACGACCACTGCCTTGCTAAAGAAACTGAGGGTAAAGGTGATGGACTGGCCAAGCATGTCTCCAGACCTAAACCCTATTGAGCATCTGTGGGGCATCCTCAAACGGAAGGTAGAGGAGCACAAGGTCTCTAACACCACAATGTCGTCATGGAGGAGTGGAAGAGGATTCCAGTGGCAACCTGTGAAGCTCTAGTGAACGCCATGCCCAAGAGTTAAGGCAGTGCTGGAAAATAATGGTGGCCACACAAAATATTGACACTTTGGGCACAATTTGGACATTTTCATTAGGGGTGTACTCACTTTTGTTGCCAGCAGTTTAGACATTAATGGCTGTGTGTTGAATAATTTTGAGGGGACAGCAAATTTACACTGTTATACAAGCTGTACACTGACTACTTTACATTGTACCAAAGTGTCATATCTTCAGTGTTGTCCTATGAAAAGATATAATGAAATATTTACAAAAATGGGAGGGGTGTACTCACTTTTGTGAGATACTGTAGCAATATTGCTTGGAATGGATTGTTTAAAATGTTCAAGTGCTACCAGATTACACAATTGTTTAAATGAAGCAACATCAGATGCAGAACACCAATGACCAAAATGTATGACCAGGTCTACGGCTTTATAGATTTTACACTGTTCAGATATTAAAGCTGAAAAAACCTCTCATGCTTTACCAGTAAAAGTGCAATTCAGTAACAAAGTACATTCACTGTCAGACCACTCTGTAGAATCTGCAAGATGCTCAAACAGAAAAAAAGATATCTGGATCTTCCTCATTAAATTTTGGGAGTAGTCTTAGACTCTTAATTATATCAAAGCCAGAAGTATCACTTAATTCATTTGACCTTTGAGTCATTTCACCAGGTTCAAACATTTTCAACTGAGTTGACGAGCCGTCACTTTGTCACACAACCCGGCTCACGGGAAGAACAAAACAGGATGAGGCCACAGTAAAACTAATAAACTATAACTGTGTAGATCAGTAGCTTCAGTAGTGAATGCAGTGTCTGGATGTGTGACGTGTAGTGGTCTAAACAAAATTACCCAAACGCTAACCATCCATTCCATCCATCCATCCATCTTGGCTTCCGCTTAATTCCTTTTCGGGTCGCAGGGGAGCTGATAACCTATCCCAGCTCTCTGGGCAAAAGGCAGGGTACACCCTGGACGGATCGCCAGTCCATCGCAGGGCCAACACAGAGAGACAGACAACCATTCACTCTCTACAGTCATACCAAAGGACAATTTCAGAATCCCAGTTGATGCTAATTAACCTAACTTGCATGTTTTTGGCATGTGGGAGGAAACCGGAGAAATCCCGGAGTCAACCCTCGCAGACACGGGAGTACATGCAAACTCCACACAGATCACCGTTTGGTCAGGGCTGGGACTGAATCCAGGATCCCCCGCCAAGAATGAGTGCTGGTGCTGCCGCAGTGCTAACCACTGATTCCGCCGCCGCGCTGCCCAAAACCAACCCAAACCAAAATGCCAAGATGAGAGAGACTGATTCACCTAGAATCAGTGACTGATTCTGATCAGTCACTGATCAGTCACTGACACTGATTCTGATTCTATACAAGCACCTAGAATCTAGGTGCTTGTATACCAGGGCCAGTCAGCCAGCTCAGGTGTAGGGGGTTCCTTTGATGACCTTCTTTCCGTCTTCCAAATAGGGAAGCATCTCCAGCACAGTATATATACTGGTATGTATGTATCTCAAACAGGTTCATTTTGTCTTCTTAATGATAAAAATGATATTGTTCTTCTATTAAGACAAGGTAAAGGGATGTCTCATACCTTTGACATGTTTCGAGTGTCGCCTGCAGTCTTCTTCAGACAACATCATCTGACGTCTGAGACATGTCACTCAGCTGTTTTAATCCTTTTGTAGGCACGACCCGTCCTGTATGCATAGTCACACACACACAAGGAGGGCTGAAAAGTTCATAGTGGTCAATTTGACCAAATGTAGGTTATTTTTCAACATAGTCCTCCCCTTCGGGTCCACACAATTCTTCCATTGGTGTTGCAGCACTTGATCCCTGCGGTCGAAAAATAAAGTGCATTTTGGTCAAATTGACCACTATGAACTTTTCAGCCCCGCCGTTGTATATATACACAGGTTCAGAAGTGTGAAATGTAGACTTCAAGACTCAAGAACTCTTCCTTTCCCACTGTCATCAGACTCCTAAACAGCTGTTAGGAGTCTGTAATCATATGACTACCTCATGCAACTGCATGCAACTGTTTACTGTTTACTTTTATCACTTTGCATATGTGCAACTGCATTCATTGCTGAAACTGTTTACATTCACTGCTCTCAGTTCATAAAAGCTAATGTTGCACTAATTTGCACTATGTACAGTATATAGTATTTGCAGCTTCTTTTCTATTGTTTATATTTTTACTCCTCACTGGGTATATTGTGTATTTTTTTCAATTTATCTTATTCATTGGCTTATGTTTTATATTGTATGACATTTGCGGCAGAAAGCAAAGCAAGATTTTCACTGTACAGGGAATTGTGTTTCCTTACTGTGCATATGACAATAAACTTGATTTTATATAATATATACACACACAGTCGTGGGGAAAAATTAGGACATACTCTATAGCCTGTGTGTTTTTTAACATATTTGCACGTATAGATATTTAATATCAAGTTAAAAATACTGGGAGATTCATGTAATACAACTAAACAATTAAAAATGAATTAAAGACTTTTTCATATTTCTGTAAAAGTAATTCTAAACAAATGGTGAGGAATAAATTAGGAACCCCCACCATCTTTTTTAGACACCCCCACATTCAGTCCCACTTAAAATGGCTAAAGATAAATGTTAGAAAATGCAAATAAAAAATAAAAGCAAGTGTTAGAGCATAGATATGTGAACATTTATTAACCCCTTGAACTCTGTGAATTCCGCGGGCTTTCACGTCTCTGCATCTTAGTGCGTCTCAGTGCGTGCTGAAAAAAAAAAAAGCTGTATTTCCGGTCTTCCAGTACAGACACAGCCTTGTTACAACCTGAGAAAAAAGCTGTGTAATATATTCATTTTTTGTGGAATTTTTACAAAATTTTGACCTGAGCTTTTGAACACTTGGTTCTAAATTTCTGTTGTGTTTTCCAGCCAGTATCTGACAGCTGTATGTTATTTGCAAGCATTTGTATCTAAAAAAACACCCAGGCGAACTTTCTTGTTACTCAGTGGCAGGAGCACTTAGAGAGATTATGACTGTTTTGCCAAAAAATTCAGAGTGTTTTCTTTTAAATGAGACTAACCTCATGAAGATGCTGCAAAGGGTTGAAGAACAGCTTTTGATTTACTTTGGGCATGTTATTTTTAGGCGTTTTTAGGGAAGTTGAACAGAGTTCAACAGGTTAATAAAGAACTGAATATTTAAAGGGGTGTCCAAATTTTTTCACATTCACATGACTATATATATACTGTTATGATTACATTGGGGGTAAAAAGTATTTAGTCAGCCACCAATTGTGGCAAGTTCTCCCACTTAAAAGATGAGAGAGGTCTCCAATTTTCATCATAGGTATACCTCAACTATGAGAGACAAAATGAGAAAAAAAAAAATCCAGAAAATCACATCGTCTGATTTTTAAAGAATTTATTTGCAAATTATGGTGGAAAATAAGTATTTGGTCAATAACAAAAGTTCATCTCAATACTTGGTTATATACCCCTTTGTTTGGCAATGACAGAGGTCAAATGTTTTCTGTAAGTCTTCACAAGGTTTTCACACACTGTTGCTGGTATTTTGGCCATTCCTCCATGCAGATCTCCTCTAGAGCAGTGATGTTTTGGGCTGTCGCTGGGCAACACGGACTTTCAACTCCTTCCAAAGATTTTCTATGGGGTTTGAGATCTGGAGACTGGCTAGGCCACTCAGGACCCTTGAAATGCTTCTTACGAAGCCACTCCTTCGTTGCCCGGGGGCGGTGTGTTTGGGATCATTGTCATGCTGAAAGACCCAGCCACGTTTCATCTTCAATGCCCTTGCTGATGGAAGGAAGTTTTCACTCAAAATCTCACGATACATGGCCCCATTCATTCTTTCCTTTACACGGATCAGTCATCCTGGTCGTCCTCCCCAAAGCATGATGTTTCCACCCCCATGCTTCACAGTAGGTATGGTGTTCTTTGGATGCAACTCAGCATTCTTTCTCTTCCAAGCACGACAAGTTGAGTTTTTACCAAAAAGTTCTATTTTGGTTTCATCTGACCATATGACATTCTCCCAATCCTCTTCTGGATCATCCAAATGCTCTCTAGCAAACTTCAGACGCGCCTGGATATGTACTGGCTTAAGCAGGGGGACACGTCTGGCACTGCAGGATTTGAGTCCATGGCGGCGTAGTGTGTTACTGATGGTAGCCTTTGTTACTTTGGTCCCAGCTCTCTGCAGGTCATTCACTAGGTCCCCCCGTGTGGTTCTGGGATTTTTGCTCACCGTTCTCGTGACCATTTTGACCCCACGGGGTGAGATCTTGCGTGTAGCCCCAGATTGAAGGAGATTATCAGTGGTCTTGTATGTCTTCCATTTTCTAATAATTGCTCCCACAGTTGATTTCTTCACACCAAGCTGCTTACCTATTGCAGATTCAGTCTTCCCAGCCTGGTGCATGTCTACAATTTGTTTCTGGTGTTCTTTGACAGCTCTTTGGTCTTGGCATAGTGGAGTTTTGGAGTCTGACTGTTTGAGGTTGTGGACAGGTGTCTTTTATACTGATAATGAGTTCAAACAGGTGCCATTAATACAGGTAACGAGTGGAGGACAGAGGAGCCTCTTAAAGAAGTAGTTACAGGTCTGTGAGAGCCAGAAATCCTGCTTGTTTGTAGGTGACCAAATACTTATTTTACCGAGGAATTTACCAATTAATTCATTAAAAATACTTCAATGTGATTTTCTGGATTTTTTTTCTCATTTTGTCTCTCATAGCTGAGGTATACCTATGATGAAAGGTTTTTTTTTTTTTTTTTGTACTTATTTTGTACCCGTAGGTAGATTTGTTTTGCAGTCTGGTGACAAGCCACCAGCTGCCGGTCGCTGCGTGCGCAAGCGCCCCGTATCCCTAACCTGCATGTTTTTAGCATGTGGGAGGAAACCGGAGAAATCCCAGAGTAAACCCACGCAACACGGGGAGAACATGCAAACTCCACACAGATCACTGTTGGCCGGGGGCAGGGATCGAACCCACGATCTCATGATCCCCGCGATCCCCCAGCCGAGGGTAAAACTGTGCTGCCGCAGTGCTACTGTCATCTTTTCAGTGGGAGAACTTGCACAATTGGTGGCTGACTAAATACTTTTTGGCCCCATATATATATATATATATATATATATATATATATGCTAAGTAATTTTTAGAGATTTTTTTATTACTTTCTTCAAAGTCAGAAATTTACATACTTATTTATTTATTTTATTTATTTAACCTTTATTTATACAGGGGAGTTCCATTACGAGGCAGCCTCTCTTTTTCAAGGACACCCTGTTCACATTCACACCAGTTAGCTGCCCAGTACAACCACAGACTGACCTGTGGCCACTGAGCAGCTCCACTGGAGCAGTTGGGGTTAAGGGCCTTGCTCAAGAGCACCACAGTGGGGTTAATTTACGAAAGTACAATTTTGTTGTACTGTACAACTGTCATCATCATCATAGCAGTCTGTCGGGGGCAACAATGACTGTTTCATTTAGGTCTGATCAGATTCCTCCACACAGCTCTGTCCTTCACCTTCCACTGCCAGGAACTCCTGACCTTGTTAACCCAGGTGACGTTTGAGCCGGTATGAGTTGCTTTCTGACTGACCATTTCATGAAACTGCTTGCAAAGTATTTGAGTACCGCTAGCTTTTGCTGGACTAGCAGCACATTCTTGGCAGATAGAGGTATTATCACTGGCAAGGACAGACCAAGACAAACTGACTCCAGTATCTGCTGCAGTGACTGACCAGATGATAGGTTTGTTTATCTCTGCTCTTTGTGTAGTGCATGTCACGATGCACCGACTGGCAACAGTCCACCACAGACCTTGCGACAGATGTGCTTCTCTGCCAGGATGTCCAGTCTCACCCCGTGTAACTGGGAGTGGTCCACCAAAACCTGTGACAGATGTTGTTTTTACTTCTGCCAGCATGCCCAGTTTCACCCTCCACGCCCTCGGAAGGGTGAGGTTGCCACTTCAGTCACCGACGGCCTGACCCATGAGACAGGTAGTACTGATTTTCATGGTTATCTGGTAGCAAGCAAACCAGTGCCTGATCTGATAACTTGCCTGACCTGTCTGATAACTTTTACATAATCTTTATTTAGTTTGAATTCAAACAAAAACAATTCTAAACTACTTTCTAATTATCTTTAAACAATCATTTGTTGCAAATTAAGCTGATTAGAAATAATTATAGTACAATAAAGCCTATTCTATTAAGGAGGGTGGTGCAAACACTGCTATCTGTCCCACCCAGATCTAATCCTGCTGGTCCAGGGATTGAACCCACAACCCTCCACATCTCTAACCATTAGGCCACCACTGCCCACTAAGATTACTATGCCTTTAAACAATTCAGAAAAGCCTAGATGATGATGCCATAGCTTTGGAAACTTATGATAGGTTCATTGACAACATTTGAGTTAATTGGAGGCAAACCTGTGGATGTATTTTATGGCACATCTCAAACACACTGCTTCTTTGTGTGACATCATGGGAAAATCAAAAGAATTAGCCAAGATATCAGGAAGCAATCTGTGGACCTCCACAAGTCTGGTTCATTGTTGGGTACAATTTCCAGATGCCTGAAGTTTCCACATTCATCTGTTCAAACAATTATATGCAAGTATAAACACCATTGAAATGTCCAGCCATTATACCGCTCAGGAAAGAGATGGGTTCTGTGTCCTAGAGATGAATGTATTTTGGTGCAAAATGTATGTATCAGCCCGAGAAAAAAAGCAAAAGACCTTGTGAAGATGCTGGCTGAAGCTGGTAAAAGAGTGTCATTATCCACAGAGAAACGAGTCCTGTACCGACATGGGCTGAAAGGTCACTCGGCAAGGAACAAGCCATTACTCCAAAAACACCATAAAAAGCCCAATTACAGTTTGCAAATGCACACAGGGGCAAAGACCTTAATTTTGGAGACATGTCCTGTGGTCTGATGAAACTAAAATTGAACTGTTTGGCCATCATTACATTTGGAGGAAAAAGGGGGAAGCTTGCAAGACTGAACTACCATCTCAAATGTGAAGTACGGGGGTGACAGCATCATGTTGTGGGAGTGTTTTACTGCAGGAGGGACTGGTGCACTTCACAAAATAGACAGCATCATGAGGAAAGAACATTTTGTGGAAATATTGAAGCAACATCTCAAGACATCAGCCAGGAAGTTAAAGCTTTGACGCAAATAGGTCTTTCAAATGAACAATGATGTTAAGCATACCACCATATTAGTTAGAAAAGGGCTTAAGGATCACAAAGTCAATGTTTTGGTGTGGCCATCACAAAGCCCTGATCTTAGTCCCATAGAAAATGTGTGCGATCAAGGCAGCCTACAAATCTGACTCTGTTTCACCAGTTCTGTCAGGAGGAATGGGACAAAATTCCTCCAAACTATTGTGAGAAGCTTGTGGAAGGATGCCCAAGTCACACAGTTTAAAGGCAATGCTACCAAATACTAAGGAAATGTATGTAAACATATGACTTTGATGAAAGTAATAAGAAATTCTCAAAAAAAAAAAATAACAAGACATGTCCTGTGGTCTGATGAAACTAAAATTGAACTGTTTGGCCATCATTACATTTGGAGGAAAAAGGGGGAAGCTTGCAAGACTGAACTACCATCTCAAATGTGAAGTACGGGGGTGACAGCATCATGTTGTGGGAGTGTTTTACTGCAGGAGGGACTGGTGCACTTCACAAAATAGACAGCATCATGAGGAAAGAACATTTTGTGGAAATATTGAAGCAACATCTCAAGACATCAGCCAGGAAGTTGAAGCTTTGACGCAAATAGGTCTTTCAAATGAACAATGATGTTAAGCATACCACCATATTAGTTAGAAAAGGGCTTAAGGATCACAAAGTCAATGTTTTGGTGTGGCCATCACAAAGCCCCGATCTTAGTCCCATAGAAAATGTGTGCGATCAAGGCAGCCTACAAATCTGACTCTGTTTCGCCAGTTCTGTCAGGAGGAATGGGACAAAATTCCTCCAAACTATTGTGAGAAGCTTGTGGAAGGATGCCCAAGTCACACAGTTTAAAGGCAATGCTACCAAATACTAAGGAAATGCATGTAAACATATGACTTTGATGAAAGTAATAAGAAATTCTCCAAAAAAAAATAACAAATTAAAGAATTATTAACCAAATAGTAATCCTAACTGACAGGAAAACTTTAGTCTGATTTAGTGTTAGACTGTGAGCAAAAAAGATGTTTTTTTATACAGTGTATGTAAACTTCTGGTTTCAACTGTATATCCTGTTATCACAATGCTGCTGGTGCTGTCAAAATGACATTTACATTTTCAATATGGCACTGCCATTTGCCATGAAAACGTTAGCTATGGTGCCTCTAACCAATTACATATCTCGGGCGGGTGGGCTGGCCATTTTTGTTTTGGCTCCGGCATGCCAGGTAGAAACTTAAAATTTCAGTCTGCACAGCGCATGCACTTTGGGGTTTGATGTCTTCTCTGTTTCTGTTGTAACAGATGGAAAACAGCAAAGACTAACTACCTACGCCCCTGCCTAGACTGGTGACACACTACATTTCATAGAAACACTCCCACTGAAATGGACTGCCGAGCTCTCAGTTAATTGACAGCTAATTTAATTTAGTCGACTAATTTCTTATCAGCAATTAATCAAAAGTCATTTAATTGTTAACATCCCTAGTTTGAAGCCAGACGTTAAAAAGAACTAGATCTGTCCTCTCATAATGAATTCAGTTCTTGCAACTATACCGATAATACCCTCAAGGAGCAGGTTAATGAAACTCAGTGCTATTAGATCAGGATTAGAGGATGGATTGCGTTGTAAGCCATGTACCAACATTCACACCCAAGAAGCAACCAAAATACCCAGCTTCTGCTCATGATCATCAACATCAGTAATGCGCCACTTTGCGGATCGCACCCTGTCCTGTCCTGATATCCTTGCACGAGTTTCTGTGCTGGAGGCAAAAGTTTTATTTATCATGTCCAGGCTGTTGTGCGCAGGAACCACATTTTTAATTAAAAGTTGCCGTGTCGCTCCCTCTCTCTCCAACACTGGGAGGTGTGATCACTGCCTGTCACTTCAGATCAACACAAACATGTTTATTTTGGGTCCCAGATTCATTTAATGGGCTTGTCAAAACTGATGAAAATTAGGGTAGGCACAGGCGGCTGATAAGCCCCTGTGTTATTAGATGGGCTGGAACTGTTGTTTGGCTGCCTGAGTGTGCCCTGTGCTGATGCATAAATGCTTGTGTGTAACTATTCAGCAAGCTAAAGAAAAGAAAATCATGGTCATGCACAACTGCTAATTCAAGTCCAGACACAGGAAGTCAAATGATTAAAGTTTGCTTGACTAAAACTTTAAGAACAAGTAAAGGATTTGACACTCGTAGTTATTAAAGCAGCTCCTGCAGCATTCAGCAGTGCCTCTATGGTGCAGTCTGCTCGCTATTTTGTGAATGTAGAACAGCAGAAGTAAATAGACATGGGAGCAGACAAACTTCTGTTCTTATTCGCTTGGGTGCTTTCTATCTTTGTTGTCCCTGCTGAACACACAACAGAAAGCAAAAGTTGGATTTTTCCCACAAATCCTCTCAGGGCCAGAACAATGGTGCACCAGTGCTACATGGTGTGAATCAGAAAAAGATATGCATCAAATAAAAAGTAGGTCTTTTACATCCGAGTGTGTGTGTTTGGGCAACACGCTCAAGCTGCATGATGACAACTGTATTTCTCCTAATGGTAAAAACATTGTGCCATTTTAGCTGTTGAGTTGGAATAGCTCAGATTGTAGTTTATTGGCTCTATACAAGGCCCTAACTAAGGGATGATGGGGCTTTACTGCTTTTCCTGCCACCTATAATACAGCACACTTTTATTTGCAGCATGTAAGGGTGCTTTATTGAAATGCCCCTCTCACTCAGGTTATGCTGACAAGTGACAGCATGACGTACGGAAGCAGCCATCCATTCCCTATGTGGGCTTTAGTAGATGGCATGATTGCATCATGCTTTGATTGGTGCTGAAGTCTGTTGTCGTCTTGCAAAATCTAAATCGTGCATACATGAAACGTGTGGTGGAAACAAGAACGGGTGCGACAGACCATTGCCTAGATCATATGTTATTAGGGGTGTAACTGTGTGCCTAAAACCCCGGTTCAGTACGTACCTTGGTTTTAAGATCACGGTTTGGTTCATTTTCAGTCCAGTAAGGAAACAAAATGCAAAACATAAAACTGCTTACTTTCTGTATAAGCAGGAACAGCTTTATTGACAAAAAAAATGAAAACTGCCAGCAGTAAATTCTCCAATAAATAAAATATTCTCAAATAAACAAAACGAAAATCCATCCATCTTCTTCCGCTTAATCTTTTCGGGTTGCGGGGGGGCTGGAGCCTATCCCAGCAACTCACCCTTGGCCGGGGGATCCTGGGTTCGATCCCAGCCTCCGACCGACAGTGATCTGTGTGGAGTTTGCATGTTCTCCCCGTGTCTGCGTAGGTTTACTCCGGGATTTCTCCGGTTTCCTCCTACATGCCAAAAAACATGCAAGTTAGGTTAATTGGCATCAAACTGGGGATTCTAAATTGTCCTTAGGTATGACTGTGAGAGTGAATGGTTGTCTGTCTCTTTGTGTTGACCCTGCGATGGACTGGCGATCTATCCAGGGTGTACCCTGCCTCTCGCCAAAACGAAAATAAAATAAATAAATTCTCTTTTTAGGAAATGAATAATGCACACAAGTGCAACAATAGAAGTTTGAAGAGCCTTTATAAAAAGTTCCCATAGCTAAATAAAATAATAACCCATGAAAGATGAGTTGGAAACTTAAACTTGATAGCTTAATCAAAAGAGTTTGTAGCAACACAATTAAATAACAGACATTAAAGTTTGGTCTTTTAACCCAAAAACTAAAGAAATAAAACTCACATATCAGCTTCTGCTGATGTTGTAACTCTACATGTTCAAAACAAAATGCAGTAATAATATGAATAAAATTCCACTCCATTAAAGTCAAAATGAAAATAACAAACTAGTCCATTCTGTTAGAAACCTTGCTAGGTCTAGAAGTTTTATAATTTAATTAGACTTCAGATGAAAATTAAAAGAAACATCAGTTTACAGATGCTTTATGTTACAGTGCAGGAATGTGAGCCTTCACTACACATAGTGAAATATTTAAGCTGTTTTAACCTCTTGCACTCCGGTGTACCGCGGACGGGCACGTCTCTGCGTCTCTAGGACAGACGAGGGCGCTGTGTCCAAGCGCGCACTGAAAAAAAAAAAGCTGCATTTGTTCTTCCACTACAGACACAGCCGCGAACAGATTAGTTCATCTGATTGACCTCTTATTCGACTAATAAGAGCCTTGAATTGGGTTTCTGAAACCTTGAAGAACCAATGACTGAAAACCTAGCAAGAAGGACCCGCCTACCAACGCTGTGAATGCAGCGAGCCAATTGAAGCACAGAAGTTCGCGAGCTGTTTTGTGTAAGGCTGGGTGAAGAGAGACTGACTGCTGCAGCAGATGAAAAAAAGGACCCGCATGAAGAACCTGCTACAGACCCAGCAGCACGGAGACCACCCACAAGTGCGACCTGCACTTATTCCAGCAGAATAGACGTTTAGGATTCTCTTCCATGGTCATCATAGACCGACGGAGGCCGACGACGAAGGTCGTAAATCATTCGCCAAAACCGCAATCATGGAAGCGCAAAACCGCAATAATGGAATTATAATATAATGGAACTGGGTCGCGAGACCAGAACCACGAGTCCGTAACAAGGGACCAGTGTCGCGTTCGTCTGACAATGAGGAAGAGCAGTTCGCCAGGACGCTGCTGTGAAGAGGTAAGTGTTATAAGCTAAATTATTCTTTATCCCTGAAAATTGTAATCAAAAAATGACTTTTGACCGATCGGTAAATTACAACTGTGCGGCGCACGAAGTCCGTGCGCCGCGGTACACGGTTCGTTCGCCGTGTCCGGACCATGAATGCCCGCCCCCCCCGCTACTCTTCTGTAGTGGGGGGGGAAGCTGCGGTGACTGCGCCGCAGTTGCCACATCGCCACATGAGTCTATTCCGTCATGTAGCGATGGCCGATGTCCATCCTCTGTAGCAAGAGGGGGGGGACACCCCCCCACACACACACACAGCCCTGAGTGTCACCTTTCATTAGAGCCCAAGATGAAGCTTCTATATTGAATCATTCAAAAGTTACAGACGTTTTTCCAAACTGTGCCATTTGGCACAGTTCAAAAACGCCAGGGAACTACCTGAGGAAAAAGCTGTGTAATATATTCATTTTTTGTGGTATTGTTACAAAATTTTGACCTCAGCTGGATAACACTTGGCTCTACATTTCTGTTGCATTTTCCAGCCCGGATCTGAAGCTGTGTGTTATTTGCAAGCATTTGTATCCAAAAAAAACACCCAAGCCAAATTTATTTTCTTCAAGTTCAGTATGTTTAGATGACTGTAACTCAGTGGCCGGAGCACTTAGAGAGATTATGACTGTTTTGCCAAAAAATTCAAAGTGTTTTCTTTTAAATGAGACCAACCCCATGAAGATGCTGCAAATGGTTGAAGAACAGCTTTCGATTTACTTTGGGCACGTTATTTTTTGGCGTTTTTAGGGAAATTGACAGGAGTGCAAGGGGTTAATTTGTGATAATTATGGTTATCTTTTTTTTTATTAAATTACAGATCATGGTATTCTAATTTCTTGAGATGCACTAATATTCAGAAAAAAGTAAAAGTCCAATCAGAGATTTCTAACTCCTTGGTTTAACACAGAAACTCGTAGCTTAAAACAGAAGACTCGTCAGTTAGAAAGAAAATGGTGCTCCATTAATTTAGAGTAAATCTATTTAGCTTGGAGAAATCATCTTTTAATTTATAAAAAAAAAGTCTCTTAGAAAAGCTAGAACAAGTTATTATTCTGCATTAATAGAAGAGAACAAGAATAATCCCAGGTTTCTTTTCAGCACTGTAGCCAGGCTGACAAAGAGTCAGGACTCTGTCAATCCTAGCATTTCCTTAGAGCTTACTAGTCAGGACTTTATGAACTTTTTCAATCATAAAATTTCATCTATTAGAGATAAAATCAGTCAGATTCTTCCCACCGTTAACTTAAATACAGCATCTACTACAGCTCCTTCAATTGATATCTGTTTGGATAAGTTTACTCCAATTGACCTTTTAGAGTTAGATAAAATAATTTCCTGATCCAAGCCTTCAACTTTTCTTTTAGACCCTATTCCTACCAGGTTATTTAAAAAAGTCTTACCATTTATTGGCAGCCATATTCTTCAAGTAATCAATTCTTCTTTAACATTAGGCCATGTACCGCAGGCTTTTGTCATGAGCCGAGCCGGCTTGGTTTTCCCCGGCTCAGCTCTGATCTCTCTGTGGGTTGTGGCTCACTGTTTATGTGCATTTTGTATATTCATTTCGTCTTGGCCACTGCCTGACCGACAGCTGTTAGTCAGCCTCTGATCTTTTTCCCACGCTACTGACAGTCTGTCGGTCCTACCACGCCTCCTCGCTTTCCATATTCCACCAGCTGTCCCAGCCCAGGTAATTAGCTTTCCCACGCCTCGGGTGTTCCCAAATGGTGTGACCAGGGGCGTTTGGATTTAAGCAGCTCATTGCCAGACAAACGCCACTGGGTCATTGAGTGAGTCACTCCTGCTCTCCACAGAGTGATTGCCACGTCAAGGAGGATAATTGTTTCCACTCGCCTGGACTGCTGGACTTTTTGGGACTGCTCCAACCTGTGAGTAAACTGTTAGCATTTCTTTGTGTGGTTTGCTGCTACGCTGTACCAGAGGCATTTCTTCCCCTGCAGTATTCTGCTACGCTTCTGGCAGCGTTTCCTTCCCGCAGCACAACTGCTTCGCTTAGGCAGTGCCCAGTTTGCGTTCCCCCTGAGTTGTTGAGCTACCCGCTGTCTTCCCTGTTCTTCCGAGCGCACCTATATTGTATAGTATTTTCCTGTGGCCACAGTACACAGTGGTCTGCCCGCTGGTCACTTCGGCATCAGCCATTTTGTGTACATCACAACCTTTTTGTAAGTCTTTATGTTTTGAACTGTTTCATGTCAATAAATGTGTGTTTGGTGAAATCCAGCATTTAAATGATCATTCTTCCTTCTCTCCACCGTGCGCAACGAAGGGCGCACGGGCGAGTTTATGACAGCTTTTAAAACTGCTGTAATTAAACCCTTACTCAAAAAGCCAACGCTGGATCCAGGAGTTTTACTTAACTATCGACCAATCTCTAATCTGCCTTTCATTTCGAAAATCTTAGAAAGAGTTGTTGCTACACAATTATTTGATCACTTGCAGGGAAATGGTTTATTTGAGAGAGTTTCAATCTGGGTTTAGAATCCATCATAGTACCGAAACAGCCTTAGTGAAGGTCACTAATGACCTCCTTATCATATCTGATAATGAACTTGTTTCTGTACTTGTCCTTTTAGACCTTAGTGCAGCCTTTGACACTATCGACCATAATATTCCACTCGATAGATTAGAACACTGTTGGACTTAATGGAACTTCGCTGCAGTGGTTTAGATCTTATTTATCTGATAGGTTCCAGTTTGTTTATGTCAACAATGAGTTTTCTTCCAACTCAAAGTTCAGTCATGGAGTTCCACAGGGATCTGTGCTAGGCCCTACTCTTTTTAGTTTATATATGCTTCCGTTAGGCAACATCATTAGAAAGCACTGTATACATTTTCATTGCTATGCAGATGACACACAATTATACCTGCCAATGAAGCCATATGATAGTAATCAATTAGCCAAGTTAGAAGCCTGTCTTAAGGAAATCAAAGCTTGGATGACTTGTAATTTCCTGCTATTAAATTCAGATAAGACTGAAGTCATTCTTGTTGGTCCAAAAAACCTTAGAAATACCTTTCCAAATCAAACTCTTAGTTTGGATGTGGCTACTCTTTCTCTTAATAGTTCTGTGAGGAACCTTGGAGTTATTTTTGATCAAGATCTGTTTTTCAATTCGCATATTAGATTTGTTTCTAAGGCTGCCTTCTATCATTTGCATAATATTGCCAAGATCAGGAGCATCTTGTCTCAGAGTGATGCTGAGAAACTGATCCACGCTTTTGTTAGCTCGAGATTAGATTATTGTAACTCTTTATTATCAGGTTGTCCTAAAATATCTTTAAAAAGTCTTCAGTTGATCCAAAATGCTGCTGCAAGAGTTTTAACAGGTACTAGTAAGAGATATCATATCTCTCCGGTTTTGGCCTCCCTTCATTGGCTTCCCACAGAGTTCAGAATTAAGTTTAAAATCCTTCTTCTCACTTACAAAGCTCTTAACAATCAGGCCCCTTTGTTATTTAAAACATCTGATACTACCCTATCATCCTAATAGAGCATTATGCTCCCAAAATGCTGGATTACTTGTAATACCTAGAATCTCCAAAAGTACAATGGGAGGCAGATCATTCAGTTATCAAGCTCCTTTCCTGTAGAACCAGTTGCCAATCTGGATTCGGGAGACTCGATCTCTGTTTTTAAGAATAGGGTAAAAACCCTCCTTTTCGATATAGCTTACAATTAGGAGGGATCATGTGTCTCTAAACCCTCCCTTAGTTATGCTGCTAATAGATTTAGACAGCCGGGGGACCTCCAATAATGTACTGGGCTTCTCCCCTTTAACGTTTGCTCTCCACATGTCTGTTCTTTTCATCTTCTCTATCCCCTCACCCCCCAGCCAGTCGCAGCAGATGACTGGTTCTGCTAGAGGTTTCTTCCTTTTAAAAGGGAGTTTTTCCTCTCCACCATCACCAAGCACTTGCTCATAGGGGATCGCCTGATTGCTGGGGTCTTTCTGCAATTGTGGGGGTTTCCCCTACATTTGAAAGTAGTATGAGAGAGAGACTGTTGTTGTGAAATGGTGCTATATAAATAAAGTTGAATTGAGTTTAATGATATTACTGGAATAATAATAGAGAATATAAAAGAGAGTAAACTACTCCTGTAATTCACTCATTTACTGCAGTTAACAGTGTACCAGCAGAACTGAAACAGCTCAGCTGCCAGCAACCATCATCCAAGAGAGATTATTGTCCGACAGGTAATGTTAGCACACGCTAACAGTTTAATCCACAGTTTTCTAAAATGGAGACAGACGCTCTTTGAAAATAAGAAGTGCTAACTTTACTCGCTAAAACTCGCTAACCTTACTGGTGTTGTGTTTAGAAGTAGCCCAGCTTCAGTCATTCATCCCCAGGTTGGAGAACAGCGGAGGTCCGGTGACAGGCTGCTGGAGACAGGGAACGGAGGGGAGGAGGAGGCGGCGTGATATGACAGTTAAACTTTCTATCTATCACTCAATATAGTCTGTGTCCGTACCTTGGTACACCTTTGTAACATACCATGGGTGGCGTACCCAAAAATCCGAATACGAATACATGTACCGTCACACCCTTATATGTTATCCATGTTATTATATGAATATCTTACAAATGTGAACCATGGCCAAATGTGTTGGCATGCTAATCGAACTTCAGATTTCTAAACTAGCAAAGAATTATTCAGATAAAATATTCATATTGTTGTAGAGAATGTATACAAATGTCATGAGTGGTTAAATGGATTGAATGCTTCATTCCATAAAAAAATGCAAAAATACTAGACTAATGTTGCCAATAAAGCACCTCTGCACACACACACACACACACACACACACACACACACACACACACACACACACACACACACACACACACACACAAGTGAGAAAGAGAAGGAAAGTGCTAAAAAGAAAATACCTTTAAGTGCTACCTTCGGCCCTCATAAGAGGAGTTTGAAATGTGTTCTCTGACCTCTTAGTGCCTTCACTCATCTAAGTGCTGTGTTTGACCTTCTCACTGTCTCGATTTCCAGATCCCAGCTTATCACCCCCCCACCCCCCACCCTTATGTGACCGCCTTCTCTCAGGGTTGCTTGCTGGCTACCAATCTTTCTTGAACCATAACCAAACACTGTTGAACATAAACACAGAAATCTCTGCGGAGCTGTTTGAAACCAGAACAGTCCACAGTAGTTAACTGTTACATAAAGAAGACAGATTCCTTCACGACGTGCAGTTGCACTGCAATAATAATTATGGTGTTAACCGGTTGGTAACAAGACATAAAGGGTGTGTTTGGTGTTTTTATAGGCATTCCCATATTCAGAATGCCATTCCTAGTATTGCTATTACGTTAATAATAAAGACTGCAATTCTACATATTTACAATGTGAAACTGTGACATTTAGGAGTCAGTGGCATTTTAAAGCACAGATAGGTCGATGTGGAGGATGGTTGCTACCATGCTGCATTTCTAAATGTGACCTGTCTTTTTTTCACTGAAATAGCTCAGTAACTCCTGCATGAGTCTTACTCCATGTCCAAACACTCGCATCTGTCCTTTTCTACAAGGCTTCTAATGAATCTGAATCAGAAATACTTTATTATAGATCCTGGTTTGTTTCAGTTGCTCCAAGCAAAATAGAAAGTGTAAAATGAGTATGTGCCTAGACAGTATACGAAAAACAGGATAAATTAAAAAAATATTTAATTAAAAGTAGGATAGTTTAAAAAAATGCAGGGATTCTGAAAAATATTTGAATTATATGTGCATTTTAACAATAATTGGCATAAGTGTTAAGAACTAGACTTTACCATATTCCTCATTCTAGATGTTATTTTAGCTTATTTTACTATATTTTATTACACTCTCAGCACTTAGTCGCAGCTAGCAGAGCCAGCTATGCACACATACTGGCTCGTTTCTGTGCTTATTATGCCACAGGGACTGGTCCTGTCCCATCTAGCTCTCAAACCACATACCCCTGGACTTTCACAATTTTGTGTTAGTTATCGGAGACTGGCTGACAACCATAGCTAGCCAGCTAATGTTAGCCTCAACCTCGGATCTTAAGGTGCATTCAGACCAAATGCGAACGGGTGAATTTTTTGCATGGTGCAGTTAGATTGTAACTCAATGTAAACACGTGAATAGACATGAATTCACCGTCAGAGTGAGTTGCAGACAGGTGAAGTTGCCTTTATAACTTCTGTAGCTGTGTCCACCCTGCTGTGGAAATTCCTGAAACACCATCATGCTTAGGTTTGCATTATCCGACGGGGTCTCACCTGAAAAAATTGTCCCGGCCTCCAAACTTTCACCTGGATGATGGTTGTTTACATTGCTAGCCTGCTAGCCTTGTTAGCATGTCCGTGGCAGGAGTCAGAGGGTAAAAAATCTCCGATTCAGCTGCAGAGCTCCAGGTTTGTCTTTCTCCAGCTTCTCATTTTCAACCTAGTTTACTTTCCAATGTTGATACTTTTACTCCGGTGACTGCAGAGTCTCAAGGCCATTACTTGCTACCACTGTCCCTCGGACGTTAATGCGCGAATGTGCAAGATTTACATGTGCTCGCCTCTTTCCATTCACTTTGCATGCATTCGCACCGCATGAACAATTTGCTTCGCATTTGGTCTGAATGCACCTTTAGAAGTGACACAAAGGTGTTTAATGAGTTGGGGCTCATTAGCTTTTGATGAAACAGGTCAGTGTGAAGAAGAGTGTTTAATCTTGGTGGAAAACGATGCTTTGGCATTCAAACCCTGAGGTGTTTTGACCAAAGTATGCCACAGAGTATGGGTGAGTGTAGGGATGCAGATTAAGTAGTAAATTGTGAGCTTTGCATTCACGCCCAGCTCTGTCTTTACCCCAGCAAACTGCATCTGTATCATTGCAGATGCTTTGCCAGCCTGTTTGGCAGCCCCCTGCTCGTCTGCAGCCCAGAGTAGGCGGCCCACCCATATTTCAACAGAAGATGACGAGATGAGACTTCGAGGTGCTAATTCTCATCCCAGCCAATTTGAACATTCCTGTAAACTATCCCACTACAGTGGTGCGTGTTTTAGTAAATCATTGGTGTACCTGTTTGAGAACCATACCGCAGGAAAAGTACACAAAAAAGAGAAATCGCTACATTGTGGCCTGCCTTCCATAATGCATCGTGCAGCTCCCCCCACAGACACATAAGGCAGCTACAACAGACCCAGGGGAGATTGTTAAAATAGTGCAGCAGGTTAGCTAACAGTAGCAGTGAATTATTCCCATGTGGGGATCATCAAATACACCTAAGGAATTGATGGCAGTCTTTAGCCGACTCCTCATAGTCGCACGTTGGACAGATATGACTGTGAGGATGCGTCCCAGGTGTATGTGAAATACTTCCCTGTCGCTGCCGGTTGTCAATAGAGGCCCAGAGATGTGAGGGGTGGGCTGGTGGGCTGGTGAGCAGCATTGGCTTATTAATGGTCAAATTGTGTTGGGAGTCAGATGAGTCTTGGGGCGACGGGGGAGGTGATTGACTGGCAGGCAGCAGATGGAAAGAGACTGCCTGCTGCTGCTGAAGGTGTAGCTGCTCCTCTTTTATAATAACAGTCAAGCACCTGTAACTCTTCTCTTCTCCACTGTACACTGGCTGTAACAGAAATAGAAGAAGGTGAACTAGGAAAAAAAAGCGAGAATCCTGTGAAGGACTTTCTTCAGTGTCTGCCTCTGCCTCCCACCCTCATCTTCTTGCTCCCAGACTCTGTGGATCTACGGGGTGTAACTAAGCACCTTCTATCCTCCCATCCCTGCCCAGCTCTTGATCTCCCCAGGCCCTCTCCCATACTTCACCGGCCTTAATGACAGACATTTATTTAATTCAGGCTACTTGGAAATGAGATTAGCTTCGATGGAGGAGGACAGCGGGACAGAGAGTGGAGCCGGGGAAAAGCAGAGGAGGAACAAAAATGTGTTTCAGCCCATCACTTGCCACCTGCCTGCTTCTCTGGCTTCAGGAAGACGTTATTTTAGGCCATTACAGCCCATTGCCTGTCAGTCTGTCTCTGACTCCATCACGGCTCGCTGCAGCGGGCCCAACAGAAGCGGCAGGAGAACGACAACAGAGATGATGCTGATGAAGATGAGTGCTGTAGTAATGAAGATGACAACAGGCTGTCGATGTCCTCGGTCGGTAATGAGATCACGTGCACAAATGGTGGCTGATTGCTTCTTCACTGTTGCCTCTTACTTCAGTACATTTGCAGAAACTCCGCCACTGGGATAACGGTCTCCAGCAAGCAGCAGCGTCAGATTCTGCGGGCTGGTGGAAGCACTGAGTCAGCAGTGTGTGCGTGCATGTGTGTGCGCATGCATGTGGTGCTCTGCTTGCCTCTGTGTGTGCTTGAGTGGTTTATCGCCCCACAGCTCTGACACAGTGCGCACACAGGGGAAAGCGAGACAGGAGACCTTGCCTCAGACATATGTTCAACGCCGCGCTCACCATGCGCCTGTAATGGGAGGTGCGCGTTTGCACATGCGGCTGATCGTTCTGCCACTTTACTCCGAGTCGCCGAGTGATCGCGTGCACGCTCGGAGGTACACACAAGTGTACCTACTCACCTGAATGCAAACCGCGGGAGACACACACACGCTTCCTACAGGGATGCAAGGCGGCTACGGCGCCTGGGTGCCAAAAAGCCCCTGAAGCGCATGTCAGCTCCTCCCTTCATCCCATATCGGGGCCCCACATGTTAACTGAACATCTGGCTGTGTCAGCACCAGTTCATCACAGCAGGGACCCCGCTCTCCCTCCCCAGGCCCTCTCCGCTACTTTTGCCTCTGCGTCGGCCTCTTCGTGTTGGGAGACTGTGCACTACGCGCTGTGATTCACGCTGGTCCAGTGTTTGTGAGTGAGCGCAAGTCATGCATATTCATTTGGTTTTAATCGTCAGGCAGGAGTTGAAATTAGTGGCTCTGACTGGAAGAACAAGTACAGTTTCAGCGTCAGAAAAAAAACAAATCCGTGCCAGCGTGCACCCACAAATGCCAAACGTTCTTACACATGAAATGTTTACATGGTGAAATAAAACCACCCACTAGGCTACAGCAATTAATCGGCCGCTAGCAGTGCATTAGCATTAAGGTTGAGTCACCCCATTAAATGAATTCATCCTCCGGGGAAATGGTTTATTGTTAGATGAAGAAAGTACAAATAGCTTGATACAAGCGCTGTCCATTTACTGCTTAGGATTTAGCAGCATGCAGTATACATTAATGTAAGCACTTTGCACAGCAGGACTGATGTGGCTGTTGAGACTGACAAGGACAATTGCTCACTGAACACTGACGTGTGGAAAATGCAGCGAGGCTAAGAGGGCGGAACTTTCATCTAAAATGAGGCTTGTTCCATGTCTAATTGCATTTAAAAATCATAAATTGTGATAAGAATATGTGCAGAATGAATGTAGGAATGAAGCATTTTCTATTTTAGTACTTTGCTCTGTTGTTGTTAACTTCAATAAGTGTCCAAGTTACAGTGCTTGGTTTCCCATAAGACTGGGATTTTATTTTTTTTTGACTGTGAAACTGCCAATAAAGCTCTTTTTTTTTCTAAACCAGGGCCAAGACAGACTAAAATCGACTCATTTAATCTACATCTGAGAGCCAGAAAAAGAATCGAAAAGTCACCATTTAAATGTTCTTTTCCAACATTAGTCGTTTAGCATTTGCGTTTGTTTTCTTATTAGCAGTTAGTCATGCCTGCCTCCTGCCTGATAAGGTTTATCTTTGTGAGCAGCGTGCTCTGGCATCATTTTTGCTCCACTCAGGTCAGTCAAATGTGTCCATAGCTCAGTTTCTATAAAAGTCCCTGTCACACATCGTGGGGGATTGCTGCAGTAGTGTTAAAGTTCTCTCAGACGACTCACATTTGTATTGATTTTTATAAACAAATCTAATCACGCTTTAGCCTGTTGTAGGCGAGGCTCCCTTGATTGATGATTAAGATGTGCGCGAAAGTTGAAGAGTGATCATAAAATAAAAGAAGAACTAGAGGGCACTCAGAGAGTGCATACCTCCACCCAGGCTGTCGCTCACCCAGTCTCCGCTCAGCCACTGCATAGCAGCCTCAGGCAAAAATGTCGGCGGAGGTGAAAATCCACCCAGTAGTTTACGTGTAATCCTGCTGCACAAATACAAACAAGGCCCTTGGTGAAGGTATGCACTCTCACATCACCACCAAAATCTAATCATCTGTTCCCCGTGCCATGACACACCTTTCCTGAAAATTTCATCAAAATCCATCCGTAGTTTTTGGAGTAATGTTGCTAACAGACAGACAGACAGACCAACCAACGCCGACAAAACCACAGCCTTCCGTAATCCACCAAGAACCTGACTGACCATGAAGTTTTTGTAGCAAGAGGCCTCCATGACAAGAGTTATTGGCAGTGATGTGGTGATGTGCGGTTGTCTGCGCTGGTGAGCTGTCCGGGGTGTGCCCCGCCCCTCAGCTGAAGATGGCAGGGATAAGCTCCTCCCCCAACCCTAAAGGATAAGCAGTAGTAAAATGGATGAGCAGGTGGACACATTTTGTGACTTGATTCATTAAGTTGGCTGAACGAAACATACAAATCAATTTTAAAGGGGTCATTGACTGAAAAAATGGTGTTTTTGTAGGTTTCAGCATTCTGAAAGGTATCTGTTGGTCAAGTGATCAGTGAAAAAATATCAAAACGCTCATTTCTCTGGAAAAACACACAACCTTTATTTAGTTTCTGTGTCTGATCAGCTGTTTTGAGCCTTTCGTGAAATGATGAACCAAGCCCAGCGCCATCTGCTTTGTTATTGGTCAGCCTAGCTGTCTGTAATGCGGCTAACAGTGTTACAAGAAGTTTGTTTACCAAGAGTGGTTTGTATTGTTATTTTCTTTTAATTCTACAGATTTAGATTTCTACAGCTTCTTTAGATTTTCTTTAGATTCTAGTTACCGTAATAGGCATCCCTGTTTCCACCTGCTTTTGTTATATATTTGCCGTGATGCTACGTCAAGCAGTTAGCATTAGCTTGGCTAGGCTGACAGAGAGCCTGCCCAATGTTAGCTTAACTGCCGATCCAGCCAGTTTTGATTGCTATTCCCAATAAATTCTATTCACCCCCACTGGAATCCTATTTCATCTAACAGCACTTGACCATATATGTCATTTTTAGGAATTATTTTAGCTTATTTTCTTGTATTTTTATCGATGACTGGGACCAAAGGTGGCTAGTTGAAGCTAGCAGTTTAGCCACTCATTCACAAATTTTTCTGTGCTTGTTCTACTCCCTCCTCTGTGGATCGCTACCTTATCGTAGTGGAGGTGTTTGAGTGCTTCAGTGATCCCAGGAGCTATGATGTCGGCGGCAGTTTGCCCCTGGTAGGGTCTCCCAAGGCAAACTGGTCCTGGGTGAAGGGCCAGACTAAGAGCGATCCCGTGGATCTCCATGAAATCTTTACATCAAGGACTCAGTGTGCCCAAAGGAAGACATGGGTACACCGCCCAGTGGGTTCACCACCTGCAGGAGGGATCATGGGGATCATGGTGCTATGAGAACTGGGCGGAAGTCTGGGCTACTCTGCCTGGACGGATGCCACGGCAACCCGGATCCCCGGATATGTGGTAGGAAATGGATGGATTGATGAATTATTCTACTCCAGGGAGCGATCATATCCTGTTGACCATCGAAACCACATACCCCTGTCCACCAGTGATAATTTCACTCATTCTTTAAGACAGATTTATGTTAGTTGGCTCAGGCTAGGTACAAGCTCGGAGCTAAGATTAGCAATAGTGATGTAAAGGGGAGGGTGGATTTGAATGCGGTTTTACAGAGACATGCGCTGAAACCAGCCATTCTGAAAAAGGCTGCAAAATGAGATGCTAATTAAACAATTAAATAAAATATGACCAAAGCATGTCACAGTCATTTCATTAAGACATATCTGAGCTGTTAAAATGTGGAGAAAGTGCAGTCAATGACCCATCCACCCATCCATCTTCTACTGCTTTTCCAGAGGTCCGGGACATGGAGGCAGCTGTTCAAGCAGAGAAGCCCAGACTTCCCTCTCCCCAGCCACCTGCTCCAGCTCTTCAGAGAGGATACCAAGGTGTTCCCAGACCAGCTGGAAGACATAGTCTCTCTAGCGAGTCCAGGGTCTGGCCCAGGGTCTCCTCCCAGTGGGACGTGCCCGAAACACCTCAAGTGGGAGGCATCCTGATCAGATGCCCAAGCCACCTCAACGGGCTCCTTGAACTCCTGGAACTTTAAAGTTTTATTGGCTTATTTACAGAGGCAGCCATTTTTCATACTTTAAGTAAACTCAGCTCATCAAATTTTTACAAGGCTGCTGATTTGAATGGATTTACTTGCAGACAAGTTTTTTGCCTGACACTCCAGCTTTTTCCGTGTCTGAAAGCTGGAGCTGAAGAAAGAACATGTAGGTTTTAGAGCAAAACGCTGTCTTTTTGGAGCCTATTCTTGTACCCCAGATGGTAGAAGACGCGGTACAAGTCACCGTTATTAAGTAAATGTCTGCTGTGCATTTGAAAGCTCATCCAAACCCAGTGGTTGTCTCTGGCTAAAACATTGTTGTAAAGATGCGCTGAATCACAAAGTTCACTGTGTTATTGTCAATACATCCCCGGCGTCGCCTTGTACTTTTTGAGTTCACTGCACGTAAGAAACGCTTATCTTTGGAGAAAACGGGTCCTTTAGAGATTGCAGTGTATTGGCAGTGGGGTGTGTGAAACAGCAGTCTCTTGAAGTGCCCCATTACCTCTGATTTAAAGTGTGTACAGAGCAACAGGCTGAGCAATACAGTCCCACCTCACATGACACCAAAGGCATTCTGCTCACGGCCAGGAGGGCTGCAGAAAGAGCGAAAGAAGCAGTTTATGAGAGGAGAGAAATGAGCTCACAAGCATAATCTAATTTTCCACCATTATTAACATTTTTATTCATCTCCTTTTCTACCTTAATTTGGTCCGTTAAGGGATGTGTGTCAAGTATGGTACATTGAAAAGCTATTTGAACGCTTTCATGCTGCTTTTGTTGCACACAACCCTTCTAAGCTTTATAAATATAGCATATCCTATGAAGTGAAAGAGGGCGGTCATGCCTGGGAAATTGCACATTTCTTTTTACATCAGGATGGCTGGGAGACAGTCTTGTATCTCCCAGTGTGCTTGCTTCAATCAGTGTCCATCCTGTATGTTCTGTAGTGGAACACAGGTAGATATATATTCCAAGCTGCCAGATATTATAAGGATGTAATGGTCACTAAAGCTCTAAAAGCATTCCCCCATTTTTGGATAGCAAACAAAAGCACTCCTTTAACTGTCTGTTGAATTGTGATGTGAGTTTGGTCTCATCATGACTTTCTTTTTCTTGGTGGATAGAAGGATGTCATCACTAACAGCTGTTGAGCTTTTTTTTTTGTAACAATTAGCACGTTTTAAGCATATTTCACATTTCCAGCAGCAGTCATCGTGTCTAAAATTAGCATTTGCCTGTTTTTTTTTCTGTTTCATTGTTCCAGACCAGGCGGGGAAAAAAAACAAACTTTCTACTCAACTTCAATATTATTTAAAGTCCCATACAATAAAGTTTTAACGTTTTCCAAACATTGAATTTTATCCTGTCTCTCTTGTCGACTGCAGTTTGCTGTAAAGAATAGCCGGCTATAACCATTTTACTCTAATTATCCCTGTCTGTAGCCACCTGTCAGATTCCAGCTGGCTCCAGGCACATTCCTGTTGCCTCCTCATTTTTGCTCAGTGTGGAAGGTCTTGTGGCCCCCACAATTTTGATGACCATGATTGGGGGCATAAAGAGCTGACTGCTGGATGATGTCGTTTTGGCTGTGGTGTAGTTGATGACCAAGCAGACAGAGCTGCCGTTGACAGACATATTTGGCTAGTGGTCTCTGTTCGGTACGTTGGTAGATTTCGTCGTCTGTTATAGTCTGATCTTCAGAACCCCAGGATAATATTAAAAAAAAATAGGAGGTGTGAAATGTTTCTCTTTTAATGCTGCAGTCTCTGTTCTGTACAACAGAACACTGAGTTTTGTAGATGGATATCTTTAGTTAAGTTTCCAGAAAGCAGCCTTGCCTTTCCTAGGCTTGATGTCATTTATTGTAGATGTAATCTGAGGTAGGTGAAGTCATCTGTATAGTCAATTGCTTTCCCATCTGCAGCAATAGATATGCAGTGCTCTAGATTACGTGTCATAACTTGTTTTGGGGACATTTCAGGCCAGCTTTGGTGACACAGGCAGAGAGGTTGTCCAGTTGGTCTTGGGCTGCTTCTGTTGCATTTTCTAGTCTTCAGTTGGTATTCAGTTGGAGAGAACTGTGCTTTATCGGTCGATATTTTGTCCTTTAATTTATAAAGTCTGTGGTATCTGCACCCCTAAAAAAGGTGGAAAAAAGTTAATAATGTTTCGTTGAACATTCTTCACCCAAACAAGCTGCTGAAAGTTCTGCTTAGTTATTTTTTATGTTCTCCTTCTGACATAAAAGTTGTATTGAAAGTACCAAATTGTTGTCTGCATAAAAACTTATCAACAATAGTTATTCACTGCAGCCATGAGGAGGTTATGGGTTCATGCATTGGCCAAATCGTGCCAAAGACTATGTCAAAATGTTACTTCGTGCCTTCTAGCTTAATGATCAGCTTGAATAAAATGAGGAAACGAAGTTAATGCCCATAGCTACCAGACGACTGACAGCTGCCCCCACTTTAACCTCAGTATTTACAGTAGCTGTGTTGCGATCCATGGTGTACTAAAACGCTACTTCCTGCCTCCTGCTCAGGGAATATCAGTACATGCATAATTTCTTCAAGTGAAATGCCCCGCAATATCACCTCCCTCGTCCGTGTATTACCCTGGTAATCTTGGACATGTGCTGCTGCATGCTACTGTGGATGTTTTACAGTAATTATTGAATATTGTAGTTAGTTTTTGCTGTGACAGGTACTGACATTAACAGTTAACATTTACACTGACAGCAAAGGTTTCATATTGAAACTATATGTCTATGCTAGCTAGGGGTGGGAATCATTTGATTCAGATCACAATACTTGGGTCACGATACAATCCTATCACGATTCAACAATAATCACAATATCGCGATATCAAGTATCCCAATCCCATATATTTCAAATATTTTCAGTTGATTCAACCTCAAATCATGTCCCAAAGTAAAGCTGTTGACATCTTTTTCATATACTAAAGTATTCATTTTCGGTGGAGACACGTCTCTGCACACAGGGAGGGCGGTGGACAGTGTTTGGAATTGACTCCCACTCCAGCTACGTTTAGCTGACTCTGTGGACTCTTTTAAAAAGCAGCTGGAAACTTTTTTGTTTAATGAGGGTTTCTGTTTAGTTTCAGTTCATCCATCCATCTTCTACCGCTTAATCCTTTTTGGGTCGCGGGGGTGCTGGAGCCTATCCCAGCATCTTTGGGCAAGAGGCAGGGTACACCCTGGACAGATCACCAGTCCATCGCAGGGCCAAGTCTGATATTTTTAAATTATTTTAATCTTGTGTTTTAACTTGTTTTTGTATTTTTTAAATATTTTTTTTTATCTGTCATCCATCCTTCATTTTATTCCATTTTATTGTACAATGCTTTGACTTTACTTACTTGGCGCTTGGATAAAAAGCAAGCTCCATGCTGGTGTCTCTAGCTCAGCCGTTGCTAATGCTGTTCTGAGATATGTACTGACCCGCATGTTCTTTTTTTTTTTCTTTTTTTTTTTGTGCAGCGCGTCTTGTGGGTTGTGTATCATGTCAAGGTCTTTCCTTCCATCTTTGTTAAAAAATCCAAAAAAGGCCTGACATTTGAGCTAACTTTGCACTAACTGCATCCTAACTTTCAAAGCTGGCTGCAAATCTCACGAGACAAGCTATGACTTCACTTGATTGGGTACTTGCTTGGCACTAGCTAGTGGACTGAAAATGCAACTGGTTGAATACACAAGAGGCTATGCAGTGTTTACATGAATATATACTGTATATCATTAATAAAAGATTGATCCATGTGTTTAGGGATCAGTGCATCATCGGCAGTGGCAAATACCATGATCCATCACTGAATCAATCTTTTGTCCCACCCCTAATGCTAGCCAAACCAACATTAGTTTAGAAAAGAGAGTCTGGAGCACGATGTCCAATTTACAGCCTTTATTGGTGCACAGACTGATGTTTCAACACTGTCTGTGTCTATTTCAGAGTGCTCCAGACTCTCTTTTCTTAATGAGTTTGATGTCCTTTAGCTGAGAGGCATCTGTTACAGCTTCAGATGATTGGGGAGGAAGTGCAGAAGCTCCTTTTTCCACAGCATTAATTTAGCTTGCTAGTAATGTTAGCAACAATAGCTCCTTTCTCTTGTATTTGATTATTTGACATGTGGTGTCGTATAGGTAATCTGTTCTATTAGCTTTAAGTGAAGTGATGAACAGTTATTCACTTCTTCCCTGCTCAGTTCTCAGTTCCCTTTGAACTGAACACCTTTTTCTTTCTGCACTTTAGAATCTTGCTTAACATGGCTGAATAACTTATGCAGTTTACTTTGTTTTGAAATACGAGGTGATTGGAACGCATCCTGCAGGTGCGTAACCTCTGTACTGTTGTAGTCGAAACCTCATCAAAACCAGAGTCTCCCAAGTCCAAGACCAAGACCTACATACACAGTAGTCTTAGTCCCGACTTGGTGTTGAGCTTGGTCTTGGGGGAGTTTGGTCTTGGTCTAGTCTTGACTACATCACTAAGCCTAGGGTCAGTGAAACAGAAGTGCCTATATACCACAAGTGTGAGAAAGTCTTATAAAAGTAGAAATGTTTTTGAAATACTTTTCTACCAAGTGATTAAAGTTAACTGAATGTCAAGTCATTAATAAAATATGTGGACTATTAAGCCAGTCTAACAAAAAAGGAGACTAGACGGCACTGAGATAGCACATACCTCTGCCAAGGCTCTATCCCTCCCATCCTCCCCCATCCCTTTGTCTGTCCATACCTCTGTCCATCTGTCCCTCCATTCATTGTGAGATAGGGCCTTGGTGGAAGTATGCACTCATGTATCACCTCCAAAATCTAAGAAGTTCATCCGTGGCCCAAGGGCCACATCTGGTAAGAATTTCGTCTGTCCAGTAGTTTTTGGGTAATCCTGCTAACACACTGCAAGAAGATTGGGCCTTGGCAGAGTTATGTGGTCTCAGATCACCTCCAAAATCTAATTGGTTCACCTTTAGAGCAAGGATCGCCTCTAGGGAAAATGTCATCAAACTCTGTTGAGTAGCTTTTGCATAAGCCTGCTAACAGACATAGTGCCCTGATTACATTACCTCCTTGGCAGAGGTGAAAAGAAGAAAGGTTACAATTTTCAGGATCAGCATCATATTATGAAAGATTGATTGATGATTTGAAAAACACAGCAAGCATCTAATTAGTTATAAATGTGTAAAGTTTATCTTCACATCCTGTATACAGTTATGTCATTTTTACCACCGCCAGGCCGCAGGCCAGGAGATTATGTTTTTGCTGGGGTTTGTCTGTCTGTTGGTTAGCAAGATAACTCAAAAAGTTTTGGACGGATTTCGATGAAACTTTCAGGCGTTGTTGGAAATGGTACAAGGAAGAACTGATTAAATTTTGGGGATGATCCGGATCACCGTCTGGATCCAGGAATTTTTTAAAGGATTCTTTAACATTGTGACATAGGGCCATTTTCAACATGTGTGCAGGCGCAATGGAGGGCGCTGGTCGTCGTGTCTGACGAACACGAACTCCGCGTTCTTCAAAGTTTTAGGCACAAAAGCACGCAGAAAACAGTGGTGGGCCGGGCCCGGCAGCGTGCCTGTGTTTGCACTACGCTGCAAAAGCTGAGACGGGCAGCTGTCCGGCGCGGGATTATTTGGCAGAAATTCCCCGGGCAGCCATAGGGGCTGCGCAAAAACAACCTCTCTGCCGGGGAAGCTTCCAAATCCTCTTTTGCCGCGGAGCACAACCCCAATAAAACCCACGGCAACCTGTTTACCCAATTTGCATCCGTCAGTGAACCCCTGAGTGCTGCTTTCAGTGATCTATGAAAACGCTCGCATAACCCATTGGCCTGTGGGTTGTACGCGGTTGTGTGATGAATTGCAACGCCCGCAGCCTGGGAGTTTGGAGATGGAAGAGATGGACACAACAGCAACACTTGAGTTTATTACCTCCGCCAAGGAGGTAATGCTTTTACTGCCATTTGTCTGTCTGTCTGTCTGTCTGTCTGTTACCAACATAACTCAAAAAGTTATGAACGGATTTTGACGAAATTTTCAGGAAACATGTGTAATGGCACAGGGAACAGATGATTAGATTTTGGTGATGATCTGAGAGTGCATACCTCCGCCAAGGGCTTTGTTTGTATTTGTGCAGCAGGATTACACAAAAACTACTGGATGGATTTGGATGACATTTTCACCAGAGGTGGTTCTTGGCCTACAGAGGAACCCATTACATTTTGGGGATGATCTGGGAATGCATACCTCAGCCAAGGCTCTTCTCACAGTCTGTCAGCCACAAAAATCCAAAACTAATGGACAGACTTTGATGCAATTTTCACCACAAGTGGCGATAGGCCTACACACAAGCCCATTACATTTTGGAGGTGATCCATGAGAAACGGAAGGAGCCTTGGCGGAGGTATGCGCTCTATGAGTGCTTTTCTAGTTCTAATAATGTGCTGATCTATACAGTGACGAGCAATCGAAAAATAAATAATCATTGATATCAAATGCAGTAAAACTGAGGTAATTAAAATGTTTAAAAATATAAGGAGTAGACAGTAGAGATACAGTATGTGTGTTAACATGTAGGAAGTAAAAAATATAAAAAAAACCTTAATATTTGTATTAACCTGAAAATTCCACTTAAGTACAGTAGTAAAGTCATTGTAATTTGTTACTTATGTAGCATTATCATGAGGTGGGGACATCATTGATATGTATATGATTATTAATAATTAATAACTGTAATTAATAATTATTAATAACTCTTGCATTACCTCATTTGTAGCACTAGTTGGGGAACCATCCACGTTTTATAGAGATGGAGACTCTTATGAACAAAGACTTAAGCTTAAGAATTTGGCAACTGGTAAGTTAAACCTTAGTTAATAATTCAATTGACAATACTTGATCAGCCTCATAATCTGGGCATCAGTTCTTGACACTGTGTGATTCTTAAAATCTGGACAGAGGACACCGATGAAGAGGTTCGTAAATTTATTACATAAAAACCCAAAATGACCATAGACATCTGTATAGCTTGTAGAATGGGAAGATAACCAAAGGGCCTTTTCCACTAGCACGCTTTAGCGCGACACGGGACGGCTCAGCACGCTTTGTACGCTTTTCCACAAGCCCCAACACGGTTTAACAGCTGTGATTCTCAGCCCCGCTCCAGGGCAGGGTACAGCAGTGCTGAGCTGTGCCGTGTTGTGACGTTAACAGACTGGTCGCCGCTGATTGGTCAGGTCGTAACCGGCGCTGATTGGTCAGGTTGTAACCGCCCCTCTCCTCCTCCTCCTCTACCAAATCTTCATGACCTTCTCAATAAAGTTTTTGAAAAAAAAAAAAAAAAAAGAATCTTCACGACCTACTCAGCACGCAACCACTGTTGGCGGTTCCTTTTCAGTGTATTGCTGTGCTATTTTTCATTTATTCTCTATCAAAAATGGCTTCGCGTGATAAGGGTGTTCCATGGAGCAGTAAGGAGCTGCAGTGTCTGCTCACTGCATTGTCAGACGAACGTATTCAGCGCGAGTTAGACGGAGCCGCCCGGAATGAAAAAATATACCGGGAGGTCTCGACATCGGAGTCCTTTAACGGTGAGTTTTAATTTTTTTTTATTGTGCGTTTTTTCGCAAATATATTCGGTAAGACGCTCAGTTTATTTATGCAATAAAAAAGCTGTTCATTTGTGGATGGATCGCAGCTTTATTGCAGCACACTGCTGACTAAAGCTTTTTATTGTAATTATTCATGTGAACAATACGCTGAAATAAGCTTATGTATTCTTGTTAAAAACTATTGTCTTTTCTGTATATATTTCGTGCTGTATTTTATTGTGTGCATTTTCCTTGTAGAATCATCCCACGCGTCCGCCGCGACAGCCCGTCCGGATTATTCAACCGAGCTTTCCTGACCCACAGCTGGCAGAGACGGATTAATTCTACCGAGCCTCAGCACTCAGTGGTCGGCGTGTGTAAAATGTCGATTAACCTTCATGTTGTGTTGCAAAGTTTTTTTTTATTTTAATATTTTGTATATAATAAAATGGAATTGTTTTGGAAAGTGTGGTTTGTCTGTTATAACACTGAATTATAAAACAGTATAATTACATAGAAATTCCATTGCCTAGTCTGATCAAAATGATACTGAGGGTCAAGCATTGTAAAGGTAATGTATTTTTTAACTAGACCAAAAAAGAAATCTTTTTGTACACTTTCTGTTCTTTTTATTGAAATATCATAAAAAATTAGCACCAAGTCAAAGGTACAAGTATATGTAAATTGAATGTTCTATCGGCATTCCAAATTCAGAGATTTACAATACTTTAGAAGGAGTGTAGCATCATCTAAACGGAAAATAATAATACTGTTGTTCCAAACGTTGACCTGAAGGTGAAAAACATGAATTTTTTTAATTCAGTACATCCAAAATACCCTAGGATGTGGTGTAGTCCAGTGTGCCACCGTCTCATTATTTAATACGAATAAAAACAAGTTTCAGCTCATTATTTCTAGGTCATTTGGCAGTTAATTCAAAACAAAAGTGACTTGTGTTGTTGCAGCTTAATTATGAGATAAAATTAATTGTGAGATAAAACCACAGAGCGTGCAAGGCAATAATCCTTGGATCCTCCATTTTTTGTCTGGTGTAAATAAGGACTCAGTCCGGTGCATAACATCATGGGAGTGTGGCCCCGCCTCGCTGAGAATCTGCTGCTGCCCCGTAACACTGTGCTAATGGAGACAGAAGCGTTCCGAGCTGTACTGAAGTGAATCGAGCCGTACCGAGGTGTGCTGGGCTAGTGGAAAACAGGCTAAAATTAGCATGAACAGTGGTAATTTTGCATATATGAAGAAACAGCAATATTTGCATATTTACGGGTCTTGCATATGTGGAAAAAGGGTTAAGTGAAAATAGTGGTGAAAATTAAGCGGAATGCAAAGTTAAGGAAAAAGGAATTTGATAAAAATTGTTATGAAAAAGAAAATAGATTAACTTTACCTTGTGTTCAAAAGGGGATGGTCATTACAGAAAAAGTTTATGGCCTTCCTTGAAGCTAATGCTGTTACTGCCTTACTCTCTTGGTGTTGCTTGGTTCCCAAGAAGCTTGGAACAGGACAAAATGGTCGAGCCTTAGGGGGGGTCACAGGCGTGGGAGGAATGACTCTGGGTAGCCCGGCTCTGGTCCAACCTGGGCTGGAGATGAGCCTTGGCAGCTATGGTTCTCCCTGCTGTCCTCTGCCCTGGGGTCTCGGCCTGGAAATCCTCAGTGAGGTGGGGCCTGGTTCAGGCCCAGAGCTTGCATCTGCTGGAGGTGGCTGGAACAATGGATCTCCTCTAGGCCTGCATTTTGCAGTGCAGGATAGCCAGAAGGAAGCCTTAAAAAAAGGAATGAGGTCTAAAAAGTGTGATCACGCTTGACTTACAGAAAAATTAAGATTAAAGAAGAAAATCATGGCTTGGTTGGCTTTAGAAAGGATAAAAAAAATGAAGATTACTTCCACTAGTTGTGAATTGTTAGAGAAGGTGATAAAGTTTTAAAGAAAAATCCAAAAAGTATCAAAGTTTAGGTAGTTAAAGCATGCTAAAAAAAAAAAAAAAAAAAGAAAAAAGGAAAGCTTCAGGTGTTACCTTCAGTCAGATAAGAGCTGGATTAGAGGCCTTCAGGCCTCTGAGGAGAGAGAGAGGGCCGATGACCTCTCTCCTCAGAAAAACAGCAGCAAAAAAGAGTGAATTCTGGGTAGAGACATGTGGTAAAGAGGTATTGGCCCCTACCCACAGGGCGCTCCTGAGGGGTCGGCCAATCAGGGCTTTGCATGACTATCTTACTGCTCTTTTGGTAAGCTCACTCGTCCCAATGGGAAAGTGAAGTCATAGACATCTATCACAAACTAGGCACACATTATCAGAATACTTTCATCTGAATTTCCTAATCTATGAGGGTTCATAAGTAAGAAAAGCATGCATAAATGAAACATTTATGACAACCGACAATGCAGCAACATTGTAAGCACATTTAGGAAGTCTTTAGGAGAAGTCCTGTTCTGCAGGAGTTTCACTGCCGTGGCCATAAAATAATGTCTCAGTGGGAGAGTTTGTTTCCTGCTTCTCTCTTCTCCATGTCAGGGATCTGTGTTGAAAGGCAGGAAGAAAGGGGCCAGGGGTGCTGCATTTGGTCCTCCATCACAGCTGGATCCTGTTGGGGGTTATGAAACTGGGCAGAGGTTAGACAGTTTGTTCATACCTGAAGCAAAGTTCCAATTTTAGTGTTCAATCCAGCTTGAGTCTGCTACACTTACCAGCACTGTAATAATGTAGTTACGTTTGTCATATCCATGCTCAGAACAGTATTTGATTTTTTAAGTGTTCTTCCCTCGTTAACTAGCTTTGATGTGTACTACTCAGGCAACACGGCTCTGTTTATTAGAGATGTTTGTCCAGGAACAGCTGCCTAAATGCTGTATAATGAGAGTGGTGAGAGTGCATCATGTCAGTGGGCAGCACATCCAGAAGAATCGCCTCTGAGACAATTAGGCAGAAGGCAGCTGAGTGAATCAGCAGTCAGGTAATGGCTCTTTGGGGGTTGGTCCCATATTGGCTTTCAGCAGCACACACAGTCATTTGATTCATAGTTGAAAATATTGATTTGTGCAGCTTACAATACTCTTGTGTGTCAAGGATACAATCACGCTAATCTCTGTCAATAACCACACATATCCAGTGGAACAAAAATTTTGCACATCTTTTATGAATTCCCCGTTGGTTTATTAGACATGTTTTGTCATTATTTTGGGAGCAAACATTGAGAGAAAAACAAGACAGTCAAACAGACAAACACACACAAAGAGTAATTCTCGCTGGTGTTGGCCACCTGTCTGAGAGGCTGCAGGGCATTACTGCAAATTAACATCCAAACGCATCAGTTTAAGGTTAAATTGCATGATAGAGGCAGTGAATGCAACGTACGAGTGAGCCTTGTTTCTGTTGTTCAACAATAAAACCTCTTTAGAGCGTAGTCATGCTTCATATGTTGGATTAAGGGTTGAATATACAATTGCACTCACCACAAAGGACCTGTTACTGCAAAAACGCTAATGTTCCATGTCGTTGTGCTTCCATTTTGTCACTTCAGTACAATAATTAATCAAAATAAACATACAGTGCTTGACAATAAGGCTTTTGTATTCAGCACTAATCAGACAACTCATTAGGCAGTAATGAGCCGACTCTGTCTGCTCTTGTCGTGTTTGGGGGAACTTTGGCACACGGGGAGACGTGTTTGTGACTGTGTGTGTGTGTGTGTGTCTTTGTGTGTTAACATGGAGATACACACTGGCACACGTGCACCCTTTCATACACACATAAACTCTCACACATGCAGCCAGTACTCCTGTAGTCCCTCTCCAATTATGGCAGCATCTCACCCGGGAAGAAGCCCACTTACCCAGCATTCACTTGATGAATAATTGATTGTTTGTGCCAGTGTTACATTTGTAAATACACGTTTGCCGTTTGATTAATAGTTTTCTAGACATACTCATTTGTTGAATTTGATTAGTCTTAAATGCGTTTATTAGCTGGAATCACTCTTCGGATATTCAAGTGCAACAAGAAGATTTGAGATGTGGAGGCACCGTGTCTGCAGTACAGGCATGTTCATGTCAGTGTGGATTGACATATTCCTGTGTGTTATTGGCTGTGATTGACTGTACTGTCAGTCACACCTATTGACTCACATGCAGGTGGAAGCATGTGTGCGTGCATGCATATCAATCTTTTCAGCACATTATATCTTGTGAATATTTACCTGCCTTTAGATTTGTTTAGGGGAAAAACAACACCTACTATTTTATTTAAAGTCTGTTTCTTTATTCTAGCTGTAAGCAAAAACTTTTCTTGACATTAACACCGGTCAACCAGCCAATGGCTGGTGGATTTCAGCAGTGGCCGGTAAGACAGCCACACCCACTAGCCACTTTGGCCAGTTGTAGTTTTCTCAAACGGCATCTAAAATAATAAACCGATTGCAGTGTGAGACTACAAAACTACAACTCCCATATGTACTGTTTTTCTGATCAGTTTTCTTTTGCTTTCTTCTCTTTTTCTGGTGAAAACAGGTAGTGTCAATTTAGGCTAAATCCATCAGCAACTACTAATGACGTCGTGCAGCCATGAAGGGGTGTCCCAATTCATAGGGGTAGGAGAAGGGGTACAAATGAGAATTGGGACGGACCCAAATCTACCTGCACTTCACTCTCGTATTGCAATTATTTTTCTCTACCGTTTTACAGCATTTACTGCTCTTCATAAATAATTAGACAGTGTTTCTCTTGCTATTTTTATGTATGTATAAGGGCAATTTACATTGAAGAAGGTTGTAAATTTAGTTCAAGTAAATTTTATCCTGCAGTAGTCGGATTAGGTTGAGAGGTTAGTAACTTTGGAAAATCACCAGCCACAGTGGCTGGTGAGCAAAAACGTTAATGTCAAGTCCTGATCCTGTCCCTTTATCTTCCTCTGTAACACCAACCCTCTCCATGTCCTCCTTCACTACATCCATGAATCTTCTCTGTGGTCTTCCTCTTTTCCTCCTGCCTGGCAGCTCCATCTTCAACATCCTGTGTCCAATATAAGATAAGATAAGCCTTTATTAGTCCCACAATGGGGAAATTCCAGGATTGCAACAGCACAGGGATAGCAACACTCAGAGCAACAATCAGAAGGCAAGAAAAAACAAGAGCAGCTAGTATACATATGTACATATTAATATAAATATAAATATCTCCGCTGTCCCTCCTCTGCACATGTCCAAACCATCTCAGCCTTGCTTCTCTTACTTTGTCTCCAAACCGCTCAACCTGAACTGGCCCTCTGATACACTCATTTCTATTCTTGTCCCTCCTAGTCCCTCCCTATGAAAATCTTAGCATCTTCACTTCTGGCTCCACCTCCTGTCTTTTTGTCAGCAACACCATCTCTAAACCATACATCATAGCAGGTCTCACTACCGTCTTGTAAATCTTCCCTTTCACTCTTGCTGCTACCTTTCTGTCACAAATCACCCCTGACACTCGTCTCCACCCAGTCCACCCTGCCTGCACTCTCTTCTTCACTTCTCCTGTGCATTTTCCATTGCTTTGGATGGTTGACCCCAGGTATTTAAACTCGTCTACTTTCAATACTGCTACTCCTTCTGTCTTCACCGTTGTACGTGCCTCCCTCCCATTCACACTCATGTATTCTGTCTTGCTTCTACTTACTTTCATTCCTCTTCTCTCCAGAGCATACCTCCACCTCTCCAGGTTCTCTTCCACCTGCTCCCTACTCTCACTGCAGATCACAATGTTGTCTGCAAACATCATGGTCCACGGAGACTCCTGTCTGACCTCGTCTGTCAGCCTGTCCATCACCATGGCAAACATGAGGGGGCTCAGCACCGATCCCTGATGTAACCCCACCCCCACCTTGAATCCATCTCTTACTCCTACAGCGCACTTAAATAAATAAATAAATAAGTGAATGTCTGTAATAAAATAAAATGGCATACAATTAAATCATCATCATCATCATCATCATGATGACACACAATGCTCTGCACTGTGTGTCTGTGTGTGTGTGTGTATATATATACAGTATATTTTATAGTAATATGTACATATGTATATTAGCTGCTCTTGCTTGCTTGTTTTTTTTCTTGCCTTCTGATTGTTGCTCTGAGTGTTGCTATCCCTGTGCTGTTGCAATCCTGGAATTTCCCCGTTGTGGGACTAATAAAGGCTTATCTTATCTTATCTTATCTTATCATAGCAGTCTGTTGGGGTGACAATGACTGTTTCATTTAGGTCTGATCAGATTCCTCCACGCAGCTGTGTCCTTTGTCTTCTGCTGCCAGGAATTCCTGACCTTGTTAACCCGGGTGACGTCCGAGCCACTATGAGTTGCTCTCTGACTGACCATTTCATGAAACTGCTTGCAAAGTATTTGAGTACCGCTAGCTTTTGCTGGACTAGCGGTACATTCTTGGCAGATAGAGGTATTATCAGTGGCAAGGACAGGCCAAGACAAACTGACTCCAGTATCTGTTGCAGTGACTGATCAGATGATAGGTTTGTTTATCTCTGCTCTTTGTGTAGTGCATGTCACAATACACCGACTGGCAAAAGTCAACCACAGATCTTGCGACAGATGTGCTCATCTGCCGGGATGTCCAGTCTCACCGCGTGTAACTGGGAGTAGTCCACCACAGACCTGTGACAGATATTGTTTTTAGTTCTGCCAGGATGCCCAGTTTCACCCTCCACACCCTCGGAAGGGCAGGATTGCCAGTTGAGTCGCTGACGGCCCGACCCATGAGACAGGTAGTACCGGTTTTCATGGTTATCCGGTAGCAAGCAAACCAGTGCCTGACCTGACACTGATAAAAAAACGGTGCGTGCGACCTCCACTGATGCCATTATTTGACTATCTGTGTAATTACAGGGGCTATGATGAGCTGCAAAATGTTCTGTATGTGCTTGCTTCCTCAATATTCTTTTGAATTTGGATCGTTATTTAACCGACCCACTTTGAAAGTTGTGCCTCCATAAACAGGCAAAGTGGAGCAGTAGCGAGAACCAGGAAATATTAAGGATCCAGGAGACAAAGTGGACCAATCACAGTTCTTACAGCCTGTGTTGCCGACGTGCACCTTGAGACGTGCACATCGGGCGATGCAATAGGAATGCCCGCCACTGCTGCGTCAACGCCGTCGCAGCTGCGTTGCAGTGATGCATAATTTATGCATTAGTGAGGGACAGACTGGGGCAGGAGGCTGTGTGCTGGGAGGAGGGGGTGTTGGGCATGTGAGGAGGGAAAAACGGCAGGGGGTGTGCACTGAGAGCTGGGGTAAGGGGGGTAGAGGGGGCAGTGGACGGGGGGGTAGATGAAGGTGGCGGCAGCAGGTGTTGGAGGACAGGAGGAGGAGAGGGCGGGTGGTCAAACTTGTTGGAGAACAGGTTCAGGTCGTTCACGCACTCCCTACCTCCACGGCCTGGGAGGAGGTATCCTGGTGTCCAGAGATGGTTTTGAGGCCTCTCCAGACACCACTGACATCACTCTGCTGCAGCTTGTCCTCCATCTTCTTCCTGTAGTCGATCCTGATGCTGCAATAATTAAATAGTTAAAGAAGTTTGACCAAAATATGTCACAAACATTTCATTAAGACATGTGTGAGTCATTAAAATGTGGGACAAATGCAGTCAATGAGCGGTTTAAGGGTGCAGGGCCGCTAATGGAGTACATGCAAAAGTCACCAGGAAGGTGCTGCAATAGTTCAAGTGCTGGAAGTATTTTCAGCGAATGATGTTGGTTGTTAACAGCATTGTTGGAAACCTTGAAACCTGTTGCAAAGAGGTTGTGGGCATATTCCCAACAACTCAATGGGGCTGGTTGTCTCACAAAACTGACAGACATGGTGTATCCTTGTGAATGCGCACGTGTATGTGTGTATGAACGTGTGTATTACTGTGCTCCCGGGGAGTGCTAGCAGGCCAGCTGAAGACGGAAGGAAAAGCAGCACCGCTCTGCACCATATGCCAAATATGAACCTGCCTGCCAATTTGTGGGGGATACTGGCAAGTACTAGCAAGGCTGAATTCTTGACAGAGGGAGATGAATAATTGAACATGTGCGAAGAGAAGTTCTGTTGGGATGGAGTGGGGTGCCTTCATAGAGAGAAAGGAAATGGAGACAGACCTTCTACAAGCAAAGCTCTCATTTAGATAGGGATGTGGTTGGTTGTTTTTTTTTTTTTTTTTTTTAGTAAACATGTCAAAAAGTTGCAGAGATTTTCCCATGGAATTGAATAGATTTTTGTTTAAGATATGAGGAGAAGCTGAGCTCACTGGTGTCTTTGCGTTCTCATCATAGCAGCTATAACTGAAGAGGTCAAAAGCTGCCATTGATCTTATGAGCTTGCAGAGGGAGAAAAAATGAAAACAAATAGAGAGATGTGCAAATTAATCAGTGTGGTAGAGACATTCATTCAGTTGTGGTCTGAATTTTAGATTCACATTTTTAATAATTCAGCAGAACAGCTTCTGGTTAATGCAACAGTTGAACAAACTTGCAGACTTAAGTTTTGAGATCTCGTTTTTGCACATTACTAATTTGCTGCTCTATCAAAATAATGTTTTCTGCTATGTATGCTTAAGATATTACTGCATCTGTTTATCTATGTGTGATAAACATGTCTGCCGTGAATGCATATCGGAAGTATGGAAATTCCATCTAATCGAATCTAGCAAACATCTCCTCTGAAGGACGCAGGAAGGGCAAGCAACCAGGAGAAGGACTTCAAGGGCCCCCGCTGCTGAGGCGCCGCGGCCTGAATAAATATCGCCCACGACAGTGTCCCCTAAGTGTGCGTAATGTGCACATGCAGTATCCCAATCGTTTTCCCACGTTCCATTGAGTGAGTGTGACAACAATATAGTCATCACAACAAGCTTTTGAAGATAATGATGAATCCCACTGCTGGAGGCAATGACAAGAAGTATAAGAGAAAACAAACTGTATTCTGGGGAAATGATGCTGCCTGGATAATAGACAGAGACAAATGTGAGACACTACACCGTTGTGACAGCAAATTTTCTCCAATAGCAGACTTACGTTCTGTATATGTCACTGTCCGGCTATTGCCTGTGACTTTCCATTAATCCACTGAAATTGATCTGTTTTGTTCCATTGTTTAACGGTGACTTTGCAACGCCACTTTTACTGAAACCTATTATGCTCTAATCATCATCTCCTCTCTCTTCTCTCCTTGCCCTTCCCTCTCCTTGTTTCCCCCCTCTCTCCCGCTCTCTTGACGACAGACACCACCCTGTCCAGTGAACGTGGTAAGTGTGCTCCCTTGGTTTTCAGACATCTTTGTGTGGCCTCTGCCAGCGGCGGGGTAGTGGCTGTTGTGATGTGGAAGGAACCGTCCTCAGATTTCAGTCTCAGTGGGGGAGTGCCGAGTCACAAACATCATTTGCATCACTGGGAAGCTGTTTTCCTCTTAACTCCATTGCATGTCATGGCAAACATTAAAATGGGGAAGAGCAACATCAAGAGAAAGCAATTATGGGAGCAGCATCCATACACCCATGTGGCCATTCAGAGTTTGAGTTTAGCATATTTTCTCTGCACGCATTTCACCTCAACCTACTCAGTCAGTTTACCCCCTTTTGACTCCAGTAGTCTTCAATCATGAGTCAGTAAAATGTACATTGTAACTTAGTTCCTCTGCAGATGCAGTGGAACACATCTCTAAATAGACCAGGGGTCTGCAACCAGGAGCTCCGTAGCCATGGCTGACAGCTTTGCTTGTAAAAAGAATTTTATTTGACAAATTTACGAAGAAAGGATGAAAGTTTATGAGAAAAGGATGTACAGTGGTATGCAAAAATTTGGCCAATCCAAATACTGCATATTTTAATTGAAAAGATGGAAACACAGTGTATGGATAGGGGAAAAAAAATGCAATATTAACCCCTTAACGCCTGAATTTATTTCCAATTATGAAAAAAAAATTCACTTGTGTTTTTGCTTTCAAGTAGATGCTAAATTAAGTTGAGAAAGTTAATTTGACTATAGCACATAAAATAGATATAATTTTAGGTATGATGCAAATTAGCGACAAAAGGCATCTATGGTTAAAAAAAATGGTAAAAAAGCACCTGTTCCCATCTCAAGTATGAAGTCTTTTATTTATGCAACAAAGTTATTTTCAGTATTTTCAACTCTCATGACTGCCAAACTATAACCCTAACCCTAACCCTAACCCTAGCAATCAGGAAATGGATGGTGCTCCGTCTCTGACCGTTCCTACGAGGAACTAATGCTTGCAAAAGGTTCCTAGGTATGTGTTGGAAGTGCGCCAACCGGAAGTGGAGGAATACAGACGGTATTTTGGTTGCATTTGGAGCGGAAGCGGTTTGATGCGAATTCGCGACAACAGGCGTCAAGGGGTTAACAGCAAATATTAGTAAAAAAACAAACGAGTGAATAAATCTCTCTCTATATATATATTCATACATACATTACACACTATGGGGGTTGATTAATCAAATAACCAACATCGACATTCAGTCCCTCCTCCGTGGATCACCACCTTATCGTGGTGGAGGGTTTGTGTGCCTGAATGATCCCAGGAGCCATGTTGTCAGGGCAACTTGCCCTGGGAGGGTCTGCCTGGGCAGATTGGTCCTGGGTGAATGGCCAGACTAAGAGTGGTCCAGTGCATCACCATAATAAAGTTACAGCAAGGATCCCATATACCCCGCCCGAGATGGGGTTACCGGGATCCTGCCCTTGAGCCTGGTTGGGAGAAGTTGGTCGATAGCAAGGATCAGACAGGGCTCCCTGGATGAGCATCTGGTGGGCTCAACACCTGCAGGACGGATCATAGGGATCATGGGGATCATGGCGCTATGTGAACTGGGCAGTCTAGATGTCTTTGCTTAGACCCATGTCCAGGCGGCCCAGACCCCAGATAAGCGATAGAGAATGGAGAGATGGATGAATAAACATTTATACCCTAAATGATATGATTTTTCCAGGTCAATTATTTCCATTTTCCTCCTCTCATTTAATATTTTTTTTCTACTGTGTGTGTTGCTTAATAAATTCTTTGTTAACCAACAGTTTGATACAAGCTGAAATGTATTTGATGAGTCTCTTTGTGCAAAGTGCAGCAGCAGCTGCTGTTTGTCTCACCTCTCTTGTCCTTAAGATTGATCCTGCTAAAAATGTACCTGCTAATGTTTGGTGAATGCAGAAGATCACTTACAGGGGCAGCGCGGTGGTGCAGTGGTTAGCACTGTTGCCTTACAGCTAGAAGGTTCCTGGTTCGAATCCCCAGGCTGGCAGGGCTTGGAACCTTTCTGTGTGGAGTTTGCATGTTCTCCCTGTGCTGCGTGGGTTTACTCCGGGGGCTCCGGTTTCCTCCCACAATCCAAAGACATGCATGTTGGGTTAATTGGCTGTTCTAAATTGTCCCTAGATATCTGTTTCCTGTAGGCCCTTAGAATAGAGGGTTAGTATTAGTGAAAGCGCTTTGAGTGGTCTTCGTGACTAGAAAAGCGCTTTATAAGTGCAAGTTAGTTAGATTATAAATATTTTATGAATTATTTCAAAAATTGACTGATAAAATGAAGTTATTTATTGGGCACACTACCGTATGCCTCCACAGATAAATACAATTTAAAGAACTGTTGCTTTGTGAAATCCGTTGAATTGTGAAAGTGCAAAAATCTGGGCGCCCTACAAGTTTAATTGATTAAATTCTCCAATTTAAAAAAAAAAAATCACCAAACTAGGATTTTGTCAAGAAGAGCTGCTAAAAAATGAATAATAAAAAAGCATATTTACAAGAAAATAGCCACCACAAGCACCAGGATCCCCATGATCCCTAATGCAGGTGGTGAGCCCAGTGGAGGGCAGACCCACGTGGCTCGCTCAGGCTGAGCCTGGCTGGGTCCTGTGGACAGAAACCCGGTTGTCAGGCGCTTGCTCTCGAGCCCTGGTAACCCCAGATTGGATCCATGTTGTAACTTCTTCATGGGGACCAACTGGACCGCTCTGGGCCTTGGGAGACCCTAGCAGGAGCAAACTGCCCCCGACAACATGGCTCCTGTTTTCATCAGGACACGCAAAGCCCCTCCACCAGGATACGGCGCTGATGCACTGAGGGGGGTAACAAGAAAACAATCATAATTTTTTTTTTCTCCAGAATGCTGTGAATTTATAAGAAATGTCACACATTTATGAGAAATAAAAATCACAAATATAGGAATGAATAACGTTTATTGGAAAAGTTACAAATCTCTGAAGGGAAAGTTTCATACTTCAGTAATGTTGATGGTCAGTTTACTGGAAAGCATTGCTCAAACTGGCGCCGTACCTCTGAAACAGTTGAAAGCTTTCCCTCCTTGCATTCTGCATGTTTCTTTTTTTATTTGTGTGTCTGCTTGTGCGTTTTGCGTCCATCCACTGCACTCGGCAGCGTGATCCCACCTGTGTCAGCCACGTGTCTCCGGTAACGTCGCCTTCTGTGCGTTTGTTCCCATCGCACGTGTCACGATCAGAGTGTGAGTGTGGCACCGACACAAACGACCATCTTGCTGAACTTGCTTCCCACTTCCCGAACGACTGTGATGGTTTGGGGTTAAGCTGTTGAGCCAAACTGGCGCGGTGGCATCGCAGAACGTGCACGTCTGGTCTTTAAAACGTCAAAAGTGGCAGCGGGGGGAAGAAAGGTGCAAAGCTGTGGTTTCACTTAACCACTTTAGGTTTATCTTTGTGCGTCTGGTTAACCTCTATTTGCCGGCTGAGGAGACGGTAATGTGCAGCACAGAAGCTTTTGTGATCAATTTTTCATTGGCGAGCTGGCAACTGTTCTGCTTTGTCTTTTTTTTTTTTCTTTTCAGTTTGGTTTGAACAAAAAGCAGGGCATCAGTAGTCACAATAGGCGGAGATTTGTATTCACTCATCAGCCTCGATTTTGGCCTCTCTACTTCTCTTAACCGTGCCGCCTGTCTCCAATTAAAACAAATGTTTTCTCTTCTTCTCTCACACCTCCACATTCCTCTCCTGTGCTGCTGATAGTCGTTTAACATGAATGATGTACAACAATGAAAGGCAGGAGAAAAAAAAGGAGTGGCAGTAATGAACGGATCCAAACGCACACGAGTGAGTGAGAGGAGGCGGTGTCGGGGCAAGGTGTCTGCCCCCGCTGCCTTTATGAGATACATCAGTCGAAAGCCAGCGGAGCATACGTCATTTGTGTCACTCAGTTAAGGGTGTCATAAATGTCTATGATTTTTTTGGAAGAAAAGAAGCAATATATACCTGCATGGAGAAACCAGTCCCACTGCATCTTTTGCGCTCTCCTTTCTTTCACCTCCCTGTGCTTAAGCTCTCTGTGCGCTCTCAGCAGTGGAGGGGAGTGTTTTTAGTCATCTGATAGGCCCCCTCAACGTCAAGAGTGGGCTGGCGCATCCTCTCCTTTGCTTAATTGGCTGTACCTGAGGCAGGAGGGCAAGGTGTAATTGCGATAAGAGAAAACGCTGTGCTTGGCTGGTTTTAGTGCCCTTATCTATAATCTGCAGATTGATTATGGTTTTTCTGCCAGCCGTGCAAATTGTCCAACCCCATCAGCTGCACTGGAAACCACCTTAACTCTGTCTTGGCCGAACCGCAGAGCACCTGCATTAAGCTGAGCTATATATATATTCGCCACTGATTTTCAGTCGTTAAGCATCACATATGAAAGTATTTTTATGCTCAATTTGACAAGGCTATTTCACCCCTCTGTTACTTCTGTGGCAGCATTTTTCAGACATTACTGTTCCCCCTAAATGGACACATTACAGGTGCTAAATCCATACATTCCCATGTAGGGCTGCAACAGTTACTCGAATAATTCAATTACAAAAAAATCTTGATTCAAAATGTATGCATCGATGTATCGTTTAATGTAGCACTTCCAGTCTATATGACCTTCTTCCGGCCATGCTACCTAAACAAAACGCAGATTTGTTCAACGGCGCCAAATTTTTTAAAAAAAATGACAAACGTGTCTCAAGTCTGGAATCATTTCAAGCTCAAATTGAAGGAAAACACTGTGCAGTCTGTACATGGTAAAGCCGAGCGGCGGGCTAGCATGCTACAACGGCAGACGTTACAGTGTCTCAGCAGAAAGCATCGAACATCATGCACAGCCAGCGCATCTGAGACAAGGTACGTGATTGAGATTTTATATTAAGATGAATAGAATGTAGTCAGCTATGCTAATTATGCTTATATGATCAAAAAACATACAGCCACCGCTGTTAGCATCTGGATGCTAACAGATGCTAACGGCGTCTGCTAGCGGATGCTAACAGCTAGTGGACAGAACTTTATGGTCGTAACATACCGTTTAAAGTTACGTTCTATGCAATAAACATTGCAATAAGCATTGCAATAAATGTGTACCTGTGTTATTAGATTAGATTAGATTCAACTTTATTGTCATTACACATGTATGAATACAAGGTAACGAAACACAGTTTAGCATCCAATCAGAAGTGCAAAGGACAGCAGTGCAGTATATACAGTAATTATTACTGTTGTACAGTAGTTATAGAGTGTTTGGTACAATTACTACTGCTCTTTAGGAAAGAAAGTTCTGCAGATGTTGGTCAATGCAAGTTTCTTTCAATTCAAGTAATGATACTATATTTTTTTTAAAAAAGTATCAGATTACTCGAGTAATCTTCGATTAGAGTGGGCGATTACCCGAGCCGTAAAATAGTGGTTAGCTGCAGTCCTATTCCCATGGAGTCTTGCATACAAAATTGGACACAGGAAATGCTGCCACAAGAACTGGCAGATAGCTGTCAGATTGCAGCCTAACAATGGCGTGATTTTCTCCCAGCCCATCTTCCGCTCAAAAAAATGACATAACATCAAATTTCTTGTTGAAATGTGGGCTGGATCTCAATAGCAACCTGACTCTGCACTGGTAGCTGTACATATAAGGGGAAAAGTAGATGAACTTATATGAGAAATGAGATTTATACTGCTTTCAGTGTTTGTACACTTCCTGTTGAGCTAATTCAAACAACAGAAAGAGAGCTCAGACTATAAAACACCAGTGGTTTCACATTTTTGGTATAGTAACTTAATTAGCACATTTTTGAGGTGCTGATAGATAGAAAGTGTTCACCCAGGAAAAACGCTGTAGTAGCGCTTTGTTCCAGGTCACATAAGTTCTTAGTAGAAATTTCTGGAAAGAGACAACTTTCATTAAAAAAAAAAAAAAAACAAGGTGTCTGTTCATTAAAGATTTCCCCTGACTCATTTCCCATGGACTGAGAGGAGCTAAACTTGGCACGCTTATTAGTCTTTCTCTACATAAGCAACCCCAAGGGTCACACACTTCCCCCATCACTTTATGCAGCTGTGAAGACCTCACCTGTAGAAGTCTGTAGGTTGCATCAGAAGCCACACCTTGACCTCTGAAATCAGCGTTTAATCATCTTGAAAGCGCTTACCTTTTAAAAATGACTTCATGGTTGGAAAGAGGTGGAAGTCACATGGTCTTTGGTCGACAGATTAAGGGGGGTGAGGAAGGATTAGCCCTAGGACTGTGCTTCCGAATGGGCAACATACGAGTTGTGAGCAAGGGCATTGTCTTGCAGGAGGTGGACACTTTGGGTCAGCATGTCTCACGTCTCAGTTTTGGTGACCTTCCACAGTTTTGGCAGCAGTGAAGCATAGTAAGTCACGGTAATTGTGGTACCCTTTGGCAGGAACTCCATCAAAAGTATTCCATGCTGGTCCCAAAAGACCATGAGCATGACCTTGACCGTCAAGCGTTGGAGATGTGCCTTCTTCAGCGGTGGTGAGTCATAATGCTTTCTTTGCTTCAACTGGGCTTTAGTGTTTGGATCATCGTGATGGACCCATGTTTCATCCTGTGTGATTAGTCTGTCGAAGAAGTCTCTGCCCATGGCCAATAATATTATTATTACTGCGGCAATATGAAATAAGGCAGCGTTGGTGTTGGTTTTAAGTAGAGTTTATTAAATCATACCGCCTTCACGAGCTCCGCTCCTGGCGCCGTGCATGCGCGCCGGGAGCGAGCCCAGAGTGCTCTCAGCAGAGAGACACAATGTGTCTGCAGCAGCAGCTGAAGAGTGAGTGAATGAGAGAGAGAACATGGATTTCAGTGCAGTACTTATACCCAACTCAGACAATACATCAAAGGGTATTCACAGCAGTTGAGACATTTGCATTTAAGAGACATACATGACAATAGGCAGATTGCTGGCTTCTGCTCCAGCTGCAGAACAAAGAGGTTACAAGGCACATCTACATATTGATCTCAGTCTCTAGGTCACAGTAAGGACAGGACGCATGAACACAATGAATGAATGGCACATTACATCTCAGTAGTGCAGCGGAAAAAACCAGGAGTAGCGAGCTGTCTGTCCTTAGTCTGTTGTGGGGGTTTTCCCAAACCGCCACAATTATTATCATATATTCAGCCTTCTACAATAACTGGAAGAGGGTTGGGGGGGGGGATCTTTAATGAGCCACCCTCATAGATGCGGATATTTATTCTAATGTTAACACACAGTTTTGTGAACAAAACCATGAACAAAACAAAACATTGTTTTCACAGTTTTCTTAGCTCATTCTGGTGAAGCCAAAAGCAGCTGATGTGATGATGTGGTGTCCGTCTGTCCATCCGTCCTTCTAACCACTTGCCCCAGTGCTCACAATCACCTCCCAGATGGGTCTGTATCTAGGCTGTGCTTAAAGTCAAGGTCAGCGGCCAGGAGATCTGAGTGCTCCCAGGGTGATTTCACCAGGCCAGAATGAGCTACTCCATCATTGACAGTCTGGTCCTCATGCTATGTGACGTGTGACAATGTGGGCCAGACCGCAGACCACGCACTAACACTTTCTATTCACAAACAACAAAGTCCAGAGCTGCATGGCCAGATTTTGCATGACAAGCAAGCAACTTCATCTGGTGAGAACAAGCCCACGTGATATGACTCATGAGCGTTTTCAGTCTCTCCTACGTTAACCCAGTCTGTCTTGCATGTATTTTGGTAGTCCATTTTGGCTCCTCATATCATAAAAAAACTGGAAACCATGACTGCTCATTTTTACAAGTGACTTTCTGAACTGAAAAAAAGACCAAAATTGTAGGAAATAAGTGGAGTTGCCATCTCCGGTCACTGTGACTTCAGGATAAAGGAGCTTGGCGTCCACAGAGCACATGCTCGTTTGTCCTTGGGGATCCCCATAACAAGACGTCTCATCATAAACATGAAACATGTTGAATATTTGCAATCTGAGACTGGAACAGTCACAACGTTCTTCTGAGCAGATATAAAACCCCTCATATTAGTGGAAGATCTGACACTAATCAGGAGGACCAAAAAGATGATCAGGACTTTCCAAGAATTATGAGAAAGGGAGAACTGGGCGTAAAATTTCCCAGGTTATCTTGTGGTTTGTGCCTGACTTACTTACAGCTTTCTTACAAACGGCCTTTTGAGTCATCAAGGCTTGACCAAGTGCAGTTTTAAGCATTAACCTCCATGAATTCATCCATTCATTCAGTCAGCATTCATGCTATTCCAGTTATCAGGTACACTTGTGCTTCTCCTCCTGCTTTTAAGTTTTTCTTTACTTTTTGTCACTAAAATAATCCTGATTAGATGCAGGTGTGGGACTAGCATCAGTCATTTCATCTATACTTTTATCAAAGAAGCCATTTCTCCATGTATCAAAACACATTTTCTGTTTTAATCAAAAGTAACTACATCTGTTCACTGTGTACATTTTCTTTCCTTCCGCACACGCACACACATACACACATCTGTCTTTTCTTTGCCTGGTTTTGAGTAGCAGTCGGGGCTGAAGGAGCACCTAATGGGCTGCGAAATGCCTCCAAAGTCGGAGCAACAACAGAAGCGGATGTCTCAAAAGTCTCAAAGCTCTTCTGAAACGACACAAACTGAAGAACCCAGACAGAGCAGAGAGAAGAAAGTGAAACAGAGAGCGCGTCTTTGGTTTCCTCCAATGTTTCACAGAGGTCGTTTTTAATTGCACTAAAGCCTTTCGAGTGGCCTTAGTGATCGCCTGCAGGACTTTATTGGACTGCACTATTGGCTACACTCTCTGGTGTTTCTTTTGCCATGTAGCTTAAAATCCCGGCTGTAGCTCAGCTGTCTTCTGACATTTGCTGTTTCAGTCTTTTAGGTGCTGTGTTCAGTAGGGTAAGTTTAAGGCTCGGAGGTATTGACAGGCGAGCATGACATACTGCAGTTGGCAATTTTAGTGGCATGGCTTGATTTAGCTGCGGCCTGAGCCTTAGCTTCAACTTACCTAAGGGATGGAGCCTCACACCTTGCTTTATTGGTGCTAATTGGATCGCATGTCTGGTAAAGAGGAGCTTACTAATCAGCAATCCAATCATTTACTGTATTGGTGTTATTGTGCAGAATGGTCAGCGTTGGGAAAGACCTGCGGCTTTATATCCGTGCTGTTTAGTGCCAGTGGCAAGGAGAAGCTGGGCTGAATGCAATTCTTGATCATTCACAAGTATTTTCTCTGAAACGTGGCGAAGCGTGCAGCCCCTTCTGCTTCTCTTCCCCCTCAGTACCAATTAAAGCTGTTTTTCTGCAGCAGATCTTGAGCTGATGAAGACAGCCACTAAGAGCTCTTGAAGTAAAGTCACACAGGGCCTGTATGGCAGATGGTTTGTGCAAAGAGAGAGAGCGAGAGAGAGAATGCAGCAAAGAAAGAAACAAACAAGCATAAAAATGGCAGCCTGTCTCCAGCGAGAAGCTCCTGTTTTCTGCCCAATTTAAGATATAGCATTTCCAAATTTTCAAACTTTTCCTCAAAAATGCTGTCAAACGTGCAGGGGAGCGGGGAAGATATACGATCTTGTTCTGCAGAGAATCACGCCATCTTCCAAAAAACTATTTAGACAACTCAAGTGTTTCTCGGTAAAGGAAAAAAAAATGCTGCAGGGAGCTGCTTGATCTTCTGGCTTTGACTGGATTGGTCCAGCTGAATGGAAGCAAGCTTTGCTCTGGCCTTTTGCTAAAAAGGCTGAGACGGCAGAGCGTGGAGGCACGAAGGACAGTGCCTAATGGCTACATGCCTGCCTTTCTCCAGCGGATTACATGTTTTAACAAAAAATAACGCTAGATCAGCATATTTATGGGGAAAAGGCCTGCTTTTGTAGTGCAGATGAGAGCAGACAAGGATCTCGCTGGAACCAGCGAGGTGTTAGTCTAGAGTATGTGCCGAGGGTTCAGAGCAAACAAACGGAGAGATCGAGATCACACACAGTACTGTTCTCCAGGGTCAAAAAGCTGCACCGTGCAAGGTGTTTTCCATTTGTTCCGGTAAGTGCTCGTACTTTATATCTTTATTAGTTAAATGACAAAAAAAAAAAAAATCGGAGTCATTTTCACCTCTGTAACTGCTTCCCTCTCTGCACTGTGCCTTTATTAATGCCTGCCATCATGTACACTTGACCAATTAGTTCACTCTTCATTTTAACACCCAGTCTGAGGCTAATGAAGCCACATTTCCTGGGGTTAATTACACCAACATTATGTGATATTATGAGGAACAGGAAATGGCAAAGCACACTTTAGTATCTCCCACTTTCATCATCACCTCCCTGCGAGGGAGACTTCTTCCTCCCGCCCCCATTACTTTGCATCTCTCTCCTCTGTGCCACACTTTCAGACACTTCCTCCCCTTCTCTCAGCGATGGGTCTGGATCACAGCACAGTAGCATTAAGTGCCTGTGAGACAAGGCTGGCTCAGGCAAATCCCTCCACAAATTAGAGTGTGGAGACCATTATTAGAGCCAGTTGCCACTGCCTGATACCAACAGTGAAATTACGACGTCTCTCCAACAAATGGATGAGCTGCAACGTGGGGCGAGTGCATCTCAGCAACTGTGTCATTCTTCAAGATCTGGAATTATAAGGTGTTGCAAAGCCGACATTTGTGGGAGGCCTGGCCCTCAAAGAGGCGTGCTCGTGATTGGCACCCGGGTTTGCGCAAAGAGCATTAAGTTTCTTGGTTTCGGAAAGAAAAAAAAATAAATAAAAAAACCTTGATATTTTGCTGAACATTTTACCTCAGTCGCGCCGCTTCTCAAAGGCCCACGAAGAAGTCAAGTTGGCTTTCATGTGACGTACACTGGCTGGCTTTTTAACCCGCGCATTTGGCACTTCCTTCTGTCAAACGGGTATTTCAGCAGGAACGATTTGCCTGTCAATCAGAGCTGTTGCTTAGTATTCCGCACACGGACAGATTACTCTGCTACTTCCAGGATGCTCTGAATATGCGCGAGTTTAAATGAGGGTGCATGCATTCATGCTCATGTGTACCGGTAGATGGAGGAGTGCGCGTGTGTGTGTGTGTGTGTGTGTGTGTGTGCACGGCAGACATTTTATAAGTATTAATCTGTCACTTCTGTAAGATTACTGGCGCAGCTGACTGCACGCGGTGCATGTCAACATGCCAGCTGACAGAACCTGCTGAGCTGCTGTTTCTTTGACATTTATTGTCGCCGCACTCCTTCCTATGTTACCAAATTACTTTAATCGGCCCTTACTTGACACCTTAATATCATTTGATTCACTTCTGCACCGCTGTGCTGGATGGGTTTTTTTTTCCTCCCCCCTATTTAGTAACAGATTTGGTATGTAGAGCGCATCTGGTCTCACTGGGCCTTTTTCCATTAACAACACGGCACTGTTGTGTAATTATTGCTCATCTGCACTTGAAAGTAGATAGCATTAAAAGTGGTGAAATCCATCAGTGATATTGCTGCAGTTAAGTACATTATTGTGCTAGTGTGCGCAGTATACCCTTCCCAAAATTAACTAAATATTTAATGTATCCTTTGTGTTATAATAGGACGGCCGCTACACACGCAGTGTCCCTCTGTTACTCCTGAGGGTGTAGACACTAAAATAGCTCGAGGTCTACAATGTAACGCAATGCGAAGTATTGCCGCTTTTTCATACAGCGACAGAAGTGCCAAGTATTCTCCCTGGAAAAGAGAAATAAAGCTCATGTTTCCTGTGAAGTGTGAAGAGGCGTATATTTTTCTCACCTATGACAAACTCTAATTTCCTTTGCTCCCTCGTCACATAACTGTCAAAATCACTTTGCCGCTACAGTTTTTCCTCCCTCGTCGCCGGAGAAGCTCATTTACTCTCCAGCTGCGAGCCAGACACCCACAGCAGCACACGGACATTCGCATTTTAATCATGGAGGAATAAAATGAAAAGTTCTCTTCTCATAGATTCACTTCTTTTTTTAAATGTGACTGTTAGACTGACATAATTTGCATTTAAACTAAGGATGAGCCGATACCACTTTTTCAAGCCCGATACCGATACTGTGATTTTGAGTATCAGCCGATAACGATTCAAACCTGATACCGTCTCACTTAACAACAAAACTACACAACATACTTTGGTAATGGCGGGTTGTATTTTGCACACATATAAAAGCAGAAATCTAAAAGTCAAAGAATATTTCACAAATTTGACTCAGTTCAGCAACACAGCTGCTTTTTTATTTTAAACATTGTAACACTGGCAGCATTTCACTGGTCAGCCCCATGTAAACATGCATTCTCAGTTTTAAGTGCAAGTTTATGCAAAACTTTAAAGCTGAATATTTAAGTAAACATTCAGATGAAATTCAAAGTGCCACTTTATGCATGAGATAAAACATGCTTTAGATCTGAAAATAAAGGACTTAACCCTTTAAGTTGTATTTTTGTTATCCATTATTATTATTTTCATAAGTCCTCTGTATATTGAGAAATGTTTCTGATATTATTCTCTGTCCATTCTTAGTTTTTAGGTTTGCACTTATTTTGAAGTCATTCCTGTTCCATTTCCTACAGCCTTGTTGTTGTAGTCCTACTTCCAGTTCATCGTTATGATTTAATATCTATGTTACCTAACTCATCAGCTGTTCCTCGTTCTCCGCTCAAAGGTAAACCCATCTTATGTCTTCGTCCCTGTCGTTTTCCATGCTCCCGTCTGGTTTGTACTTTAAGTTTCCTTCTTTTGTTTGCGTTTCACTTTTAGCATCTTCCTGCCTCCGAGCTGGAAAACCAGCAGCTGCTGCTGCGTGACACACTACCTTCTGCTCGGTTCTTGACAGAATTTGGCATACTCCTTTACCGTGATACATTTGCAAGTGTTTTATCAAGTTGGTGGTGTTAAAACTGTAAACGCTGGTACCACACAGCAAACATACTGAGGCGAGCCCCACAGACAGGCTCCAGTGACACTTGTTGCTTCTGCTTACAGAAGCCGCGCTGTGGCTGAGAACATGATTGCGCCTTCAGTTTAATATTATTAATATATCGGATCAGTAAATTACTTTTATTCCTTACCAATTCTAATCCAGCCATTTTGCCTGAATCAAACTTGATACTGATACCGCAGATCGGATTGGGTCATCCCTAATTTAAACTTTAGTCTCACAGCTTCAAAATACAGACGTGGACAAAATTGTTGGTACCACTCTGTTAATGAAAGAAAACCCCACAGTGGTCACTGAAATAACTTGAATCTGACAAAAATGGTAATAAATAAAAATTCTATAAAAATTAACCAATGAAAATCAGACAATGCTTTTGAATTGTGGTTCAACAGAATTATTTTAAAAAAACAAACTCATGAAACAGTCCTGGACAAAAATGATGGTACCCCTAGAAAAGATTGAAAATAATGTGACCATAGGGACATGTTCAACCAAGATGTGTCCTCTAATTAACATCACAGGTGTCTACAAACTTGTAATCAGTCAGTCGGCGTATTTAAAGGGTGACAAGTAGTCACTGTGCTGTTTGGTGACATGGTGTGTACCACACTAAACATGGACCAGAGGAAGCAAAGGAGAGAGTTGTCTCAGGAGATTAGAAAGAAAATTATAGACAAGCATGTTAAAGATAAAGGCTATAAGACCATCTCCAAGCAGCTTGATGTTCCTGTGACTACAGTTGCACATATTATTCAGAAATTTAAGCTCCACGGGACTGTAGCCAACCTCCCTGGATGTGGCCGCAGGAGGAGACGGATAATACGAATGGTAACAAAAGAGCCCAGAACAACCTCTAAATACATTCATGGTGAACTCCAAAGTCAAGGTACATCAGTGTCAGATCGCACCATCTGTCATTGTTTGAGCCAAAGTGGACTTCATGGGAGACAACCAAGGAGGACACCACTGTTGAAAACAAATCATAAAAAAAACCAGACTGGAATTTGCCAAACTGCATGTTGACAAGCCACAAAGCTTCTGGGAGAATGTCCTATGGACATACGAGACAAAACTGAAACTTTTTGGCAAGGCACATCAGCTCTATGTTCACAGATGCAAAAATGAAGCATACTGTGGGGAGACTTGAATAACGAAACCGAATTGTCTTTCATTCCAGTTTATTCAAGAAATCATTCCACTGTCTGCTCTCATTCTTGAGCAGCGAACAAAGGGGGTGAACACACCAAAGTTCTCTCATTTAAACATTCTGACATCAAACCATTTCCCTCGCGGGGGAAATCACACATCTCTCTCAAAATCTCTTTATTCACATTCATTAGCCTTTTATTTACATAACTCCCCCTTCTCTCTTCCCGAGCCTCAGTGGTCAGGAAGTCTTCTGTCCCCTGTCCTCCGCAGGGGGTCCAGGCTCTGTGGCTCCGCACCGCAGGGGGCTGGCTCTCCTTCATCGTGGTTAAATCACATATGCAGTGTCCAACATATACATGTCTCACAACACAGCCATATAACCCCCCCCAAACGATGAAGAACAGACTAATTCCTAAAATTAAATAGCACCTTACTCACTACTGAATAATCAACACCAACATTCAGTCTGTGCGCCGCTTGGGCTTCAGCCGTCTGCCGAATCTGCTGTGCGTTGGCCCCCGCCTTGCCTGCGGTGCGTTTCTGCTTCGGCGCTGTTGACTGAGGGAGAGAGTGATTAATTGCCCCCTGCGGGGGCCTGCCTCGTCGAGGCGCCACCGCGACCGGTACAGACACGTCCTTCATGACAAAAGCAGGTTTTAGTCTGTCAATACTGACTGTCTCTTTTCTGTCTCCAAAATCCAGCACAAATTGCTTATCACCTGCCTCCAGCACTCGAAATGGCCCTTCGTAAGGCGGTTTGAGCGTTGCTTTTAGGGCTTCGCGCCTGACAAAAACGAAATCGGCATTTTTCAAAGCCTTGGGGACGAAAACTCGTGGAAAAGCGTGATGAACCGGACCCGGGAGCGTGTCTGCCCCCGTGCCGACTAACGGTCCCAGAGCCGAGAGAGGTGGGGGCTCTGGGTGCTCTGGTAAAAACTCGCCCGGCAGCCTCAGAGTTTGTGCGAATACCAGCTCCGCTGGGGAGGCGTCTAAGTCCTCTTTAGGCGCAGAACGCAACCCTAATAAAACCCATGGAAGTTTATTCACCCAATCTGCATCCGTGAGCGACGCTCTGAGTGCTGCCTTCAAAGACCTATGAAAACGCTCGCATAAACCATTGGCCTGAGGGGTGGTAAGCTGTAGTGCGGTGAATTTTGGCTCCTAAGCCGTTGGCCATCGCTGACCACAGCTCAGAGATGAATTGCGGTCCCCTATCGACGTAATGTCCGACGGAACCCCGAAACGCGCCACCCAAGCCGTTAAAAAAAACGCGAGCCACCTCCGCGGCCGTGGTCGTCGCAAGTGGGACCACTTCCGGCCAACGTGTGGTGCGGTCCACCATTGTCAAAAGATACGTGAACCCCTGTGATGCCGGTAGGGGGCCCACAAGGTCGACGTGCACATGGTCGAACCTTCTGGCCGGAATGCGGAACGGTTCTAACGGGGCTCTTGTGTGCCTGTGAATTTTGGCCCGTTGACAGGAAATGCAGGTTTTTTGCCCATTCCTTCACGTGCTTGCGCAGGCACGGCCAAACAAACTTTTCCGCCACTAGTTTCACCGACGCGCGCACCCCCGGGTGCGCCAGTGAGTGGACCAAGTCAAAAACACGGCGGCGCCACGTGGCCGGAACCACCGGACGCGGGCGCCCCGTCGACATGTCGCAGATCGGGGGGGGCATACCGGTTTGTAAACACTTGCTCTCCAGCCTCAACCCTGTTGGTCCAGACTGGAGCGCGCGCACGTCTGCGTCCGCCCCCTGGTCCGCTGCCATGGCTGCGTAATCTATACCCACGTGCACCGGGGCTGCGCGCGCCACCGTGCCGCTCTCCTGCGGCGCGGTCACGGTGGCCCGTTCTGCCTCTGCGCGTGTTGGGGTCGTGAACGCGCGTGAGAGACAATCCGCTACTACATTGAATTTGCCCGCGACGTGCCTAATGTCAGTGGTAAATTCCGAGATTGCGGCCAGCTGCCTCTGCTGCCTGCCGGACCACGGGTCTGAAATTTTGGCCATGGCGTATGTGAGCGGCTTGTGGTCCACATAAGCGGTGAAGCACCGTCCTTCCAGCCAGAACTGGAAATGACGAATAGCCAAATGCAGCGCCAACAGTTCTCTGTCAAACGCGCTGTATTTTCGTTCAGCCGCGCTTAAAGATTTGCTAAAGAAAGCCAAAGGCTGCCAAACTCCGGCTACCTGTTGCTCAATAACGGCCCCTATGGCTAAATCTGAAGCGTCTGTCGTCAGCGCGATACGTGCTGCAGGGTCTGGGGTGGGCCAGGAGCGCAGCGTCAGCCAAGGCTTTTTTAACCTCTGTGAATGCGCGCTCCCCGCTCCGGGGACCATTCGACCGCCTGGGTCGGTTTTTGTTTTTTGAGCGCGGCATATAACGGTTGCATGATTTGAGCTGCGTGGGGCAGGAATCGGTTATAAAAATTCACCATCCCCAAGAATTCCTGTAGTGATTTGACCGTTTGTGGACGGGGAAAATCCGCTACCCGCGCGCGTACTTTCTCTGGTAACGGAACCGCTCCCTCCGGGGAGACGCGGTGACCCAAAAAAATCGATCCGCTCGACGCCGAACTGGCACTTGGCTGGTTAACTATTAAGCCGTGCTCTCCCAGCCTCCTAAAAACTGCTGTGAGGTGCGTTTCGTGTTCGTCCTCTGAAGTACTCGCGACCAAAATGCCGTCGAGGTACACAAACACGAAAGGGAGATCGCGTAACACGGCATCCATCATCCGCTGAAATGTTTGCGCCGCCCCTTTGAGACCAAACGGCATGCGTAAAAATTCGAAAAGTCCGAACGGGGTTATTACCGCTGTTTTAGGAATGTCCTCCGGTTGGACCGGGACTTGGTGATAGCCGCGAACTAGATCAATCTTTGAAAAAATGCGCGCCCCCGCCAGGTGCACCGAAAAATCCTGAATGTGCGGGATGGGATAACGATCGTGCGCCGTAGCGTTGTTTAGCCTGCGGTAATCCCCGCACGGTCTCCAGGAGCCATCGGCTTTCGGTACCATGTGCAGCGGCGAAGCCCACGGGCTCTTCGACCTACGAACGATGCCCAGCCTGTCCAGGCTGGCGAACTCCTCCCGCGCAATGGCGAGCTTAACTGCATCCAAGCGCCGAGCTTTTGCAAACACGGGAGGACCAGAAGTGGGGATAAAGTGTTTCACCCCGTGCTTCGCGACCGTCGCTGAAAAAGTGGGCACAGTGAGCGCTGGAAATTGGGTGAGGAGTGTGTGAAACTTACCACCTGCTGTAGCGACGTGGGTCTGTACTGGTGGCGGGGACACTCGAGCTGAACAGGGGAGAGAGTAAAAAGAGAGTGCATTTACCAGCCGTCTATTAGTAAGATCAACTAACAGATTGTGTGAACACAAAAAATCCGCGCCCAACATGTTGAAACTCACCGCCGCTATCACAAAAGTCCATTCATATGTGCGGCCATGTAAGCATAAAGGCAAGGTCCTTCTCCCGTAGGTGTTGATGTTCGAGCCATTTGCCGCTGTAGCTCCGCTACCGTGGGGTCCAGCCACCCGGTCCGCGTATGTTGGGGTGATGAAGCTCACTTGTGCTCCGGTGTCGATGAGGAACTCTCGTCCGGAGCGCGCATCCGTGATGTAGAGCAGCTTGTTGCGTTCTCCGAGGGTCGAAGCTGCTAGCGACCCCCGGTCTTGCCGTTTCCCGAACTCCTGAAGATGCAGGGCGGCACACACCTGCGTGCCTTCTCTGCGAACCTCCGATGGTAAAAGCAGAGATCTTCTCCTCCGCTGTGTCGTGCCCGCGCCTCTGCTGCCGGGCTATTGGCTCCCCCTCGTCGCGGCCGTGTTGCCGCCGTCGTCGGCCAGTCTGGTTCTGCCGCCTCTGGCTCCCCGCTGTCTCGGGTCGCTGCTGTGGTTGCTTGCCCGCCGCAGGCGTCCAGGATCCCATCTGCCTCCTGGGCCAGCTCCCGGAACTCCTCCAGGGTGTGACACTTTTTGCCGGCCAGCGTGCTTCTCGCATGCGCCGGGAGGTTGGAGAGGAAGATGAACTGAAAAATGAAATCATCGTTGTCCAACCCTCTCAGCTGTATCATCTCCTCCATCAGGGCGCTCGGCCTGTGTCCACCTTGGTCTAGCAAAGACAGGATCCTCCTCGCCCTCACTTCAGCCGAGGGGGTGAAAAACTTGATGAGGGTGGATTTCAGCTTGCCGTACCTGTCGGTCGCGGGTGGCTGCTCCACCAAGCTTTGCACGCACCGAGCTGTGCTGTTGTCCAGTTTAGCGATGACATGGTGGAACTTAGTGTCATCCACCGTTACTCCTGCGAGTGCGAACTGCGACTCTGCTTGCAGAAACCACGACCGTGGGTTATCCTGCCAGAAATCAGGCAGCTTAACGGCCACTGCGCTCGCCAGCTCTGAGCGCTGTGAGTCCGGGACCCTGAGAATTTCTTCGTTCATTCTCAACGTCGTCAGTCACCAATGTGGGGAGACTTGAATAACGAAACCAAATTGTCTTTCATTCCAGTTTATTCAAGAAATCATTCCACTGTCTGCTCTCATTCTTGAGCAGCGAACAAAGGGGGTGAACACACCAAAGTTCTCTCATTTAAACATTCTGACATCAAACCATTTCCCTCGCGGGGGAAATCACACATCTCTCTCAAAATCTCTTTATTCACATTCATTAGCCTTTTATTTACATAACTCCCCCTTCTCTCTTCCCGAGCCTCAGTGGTCAGGAAGTCTTCTGTCCCCTGTCCTCCGCAGGGGGTCCAGGCTCTGTGGCTCCGCACCGCAGGGGGCTGGCTCTCCTTCATCGTGGTTAAATCACATATGCAGTGTCCAACATATACATGTCTCACAACACAGCCATACATACCAAGAAAAGAACACTGTCCCTACTGTGAAACATGGAGGAGGTTCTGTTATGTTCTGGGGCTGCTTTGCTGCATCTGGCACAGGGTGTCTTGAATTTGTGCAGGGTACATTGAAATCTCAAGACTATCAAGGTATTCTAGAGAGAAATGTGCTGCCCAGTGTCAGACAGCTTGGTCTCAGTCGCAGGTCATGGGTCTTGCAACAGGATAATGACCCAAAACACACAGCTAAAAACACCCAAGAACGGCTAAGAGCGAAACATTGGACTATTCTAAAGTGGCCTTCTATGAGCCCTGATCTAAATCCTATTGAACATCTGTGGAAGGAGCTGAAACATGCCGTCTGGAGAAGGCACCCTTCAAACCTGAGACAACTGGAGCAGTTTGCTCATGAGGAGTGGGCCAAAATACCTGCTGAGAGGTGCAGAAGTCTCATTGACAGTTACAGAAATCGATTAATTGCAGTGATTGCCTCAAAAGGTTGTGCAACAAAATATTAAGTTAAGGGTACCATCATTTTTGTCCAGGCCTGTTTCATGAGTTTGTTTTTTAAATAATTCTGTTGAAACACAATTCAAAAGCATTGTCTGATTTTCATTGGTTAATTTTCATAGAATTTTTATTTGTTCCCACTTTTGTCAGATTCAAGTTATTTCTGTGACTATTGTGGGGTTTTCTTTCATTAACAGAGGGGTACCAACAATTTTGTCCCCGTCTGTACATGCTTTCTTTTAGCTAGGATGTGTGCATCTGCAGCATATCCAGCTTCAGTGTCATTCGTCTGTGATACAAGGATGTGGGATGGTGTGCTTTTGTGATCCCCAGACTTTTAATGGGGCGCCATGAGGATGACATTGGTGGATTTGGGTCAAGTGTCTTGACAACTGTTTGATGGATTGCTATGAAATGCCTCCCCCAGGATGAACTGTAACAATTTATGTGATTGCCAGACTTTCCCTGCAGTGCTGACATTATGTCAAAGTGTGTCCCATACTTTATGGCTTAATACATATAAAACTGACATCGCCATCAGTCTCAGCTGTATTTTATGTTCAGGGTTAGCATGCTATAGCAACTCTGGCATATGAGAAACCTGCTAATCATCAGCCGGAGCATTATTAAATATAGTGAGTCAGAGCAGCAGTTTCAGTTGAAAATGGAGCATTCATGGTGTTTCTCATCTCTGCACATTAAGCACCTAACTGATGTTGGTGCAAAACAAGAGTGAATATGGAACAGAATTAAAGAAAAGGTGAAGAAAATAAACAAATAATTTGACCTAATATGAAATCTATTCCTTTGCAACAGAAATGTTGCAACGTTGATACAAAGATTTATTTCACTTTTACTCTGTAGTTTGCTGCCTAATAACAAAGCAGTTGGAGCTCCAGCTATGGAGGAGTCTGGTGGTTTGGGGAAGGTTACTTATTTGGAGCGAGCCAAGAATAGAGAGAGTGTGATCTGAGGGGAGTTACCAGCAGCTTGGTATGGACTGGAGCCAAGAGGTGATCCAGAAAGGGAAATACAATGGATCATCCAGCAGGAAACAAGAGACACAGGGGTTAGAGAGACACAACATTGGCAGATCAGTTGCATTTATAATACGGCATAAGCAAAATGTTAAAATATTAAAACCTGTACTTATATGGCCCTTTTTCTAGTCTAAAAGACTAATCAACGTGCTTCACTAGTAGCTATACTAACCCTCTATTCTATCAGAGACAGAAACCTAGCCACAATGTAGAATCACCACTTAACCTAACCTGCATTGCATGTGTTTGGCTTGTGGGAGGAAACTGGAGCCCACTCACACAGCACAAGGAGAACATGCAAACTCCACACAGAAAGGTTCCCACCCCTGCCAGCCTTGGGATTTGAACCTGGAACCTTCTAGCTGTGAGGCAGCAGTGTTAACCATTATATCACTGTGCTGTACGCAAAAGTGGGAATGGATGGCCATATATCAGTCCCTCCAGGATTTCACGATATTGCGATCACGTCAATTCATGTGAAATCAGCCAATCAGCGCAACTATTGCGTAACCTTGCCACTTTGTCCAATCGCCGCAACTTTCCCGCAATTTTGGATAATCCTCATCAACTTCTGCCAATTTCACCAATCAAATTTGTCTCTGACTGGCACTCAAATGCTCAGTCTAACCAGCCAAATGCATTGCTTCACCGCATTCACTTCCGTATCTACAGTGAGTATTAACGGAACACATCAGCAAAAACAGAGTGATTGGAAAAAAAACCCACTCACCTGCGAGGTTTCCAACACCGTCCCTTTCTCCGTTTTCCCCAGCCTGCTGGTGGACGTCTTGCCACGTCTCCGTCCTGACCGCGTGTATGAAGTGCTGGGTTTGTGTTGAAAAACGTCTGCCTGCCCCAGAAGCACCCCGTCATGGAAGCACGCGTGAGGACAAATGCCATAAAATCACAAACAGAGCGAGCAAATCTAACACTACAGCCAGTGTTTGATCATTTTATACATCTTTAGAGGTAAAATCATTACTACATCTGGTCAATGAACTTTAAAACTGTGAATCTCTGGTCTTGACACACCCCCCCCCCCCCACCCCCGGGGCCACCTGCCCACCATAAATGAAAGATGTGTGTCTGAAGAGACAAACTTGTGTGTCAAGATGTGCAGCAGACAGACATGTAGGAGTTAGGCACGGAAAGAGAGAGAATATTGTCTGTAATTTTTTTTTTTTTTTCAGAAAAACACAGACTCCTATAGCCATTACAGAGCAACAGAATAAATTATTTATTTTTTCTTCTCCGCTCGGTACCAAGTGGTTCGGGACCATAGGGAGTTTTCAGATGAAGGTGCTGCCAATAATTTCCAAATCTATGCTCTTTAACATGCATTCAATGCCATTTAGCTGTTGTAATGGATATTGTGTTAAAGCCTGTATTTGCTGTTGCACAGAAGAGTTTTTCTGTATAGCAGAAGTTTCTGCTTAATTTACAAATCACTGGAAATTTTTGACAATCCTGTGCTTTTCTTGTATTGTTATATAGAATATCACTGCAGTAAACTGGAAAAAAGCATCTGCTTTAAAATTTGTAATTCTTCCCACAGCTTTTAGTGCAATAAAACCTCTAAAAACATCGCAACTTTTATCGCAACTTTTTTAAAAAAGCTCCTATGAATTCAGGCTTTTTGGGCCGCAACAGTCATTAAAACATCCCACGAAATCCTGGTGGGACTGATATATAAGATGGAAGGTGATATCTGGATGATGAACTGATCCAGTGGCACACCTGAATGATGTTCTAACCCATACTTCATAACGGCTAACCTCTTTTGTGTCGATTTTCAACAAGAGCAAATTCACTAGTAGATAAAGGTGGCGTTATGGGTGGGAATCACCAGAGGCTGAATGATACAATATTATCACAGTAGTTTGGCAGCGATACGATATTATTGCAGTCTTACGCTGCACTGAGTATTGCAATATCATATATAGAGATGTTCCATCCCAATCTTTGTCTTGTCCAACTCCTGGCTAGATCTCTGGAGTCTGTTGACCTAACCAGACTGTGAGCATTTAGCACCATCTAGTGGACTGAAAAGTCTGTTGGTTTTTATTACTTTGGTACCTGAATAGGTAAGTCTGTATTTGCAACATCCGTTAATAATTTTCAATAAAGGATCACAATACTGCTGTCTGAATCAATACATTGTTGCCACCACAAAGAATCTTAATATTACACTCTTAAAGGGGCAGTGCCGGCTGTTCCTCCTGAGGAGACTCAGACCTTCTACGATTCTGTGGTGGCATCAGCTATCACATTTGGAGTGGTCTGCTGGGGCAGCGGCATCACGGCAGCTGACAGGAAGAGACTGAACAGGCTGATCAAAAAAGTCAGCTCTGTTCTGGGGCGGCACCTCGACCCAGTGGAGGAGATAGAAGAGGGGAGGACAGTGGCTAAGCTGTCATCTCTGCTGGAGTCCGAGTCCCACCCCATGCAGGACATGCTGAACGCAGTGAGGAGCTCATTTAGCGGTAGGCTGTGCCATCCTAGGTGCACAGTAGAGGTTCTGCAGGTCCTTCCTACCTACGGCTGTCAGACTGTATAATCTAACCGGTGCTGCTCATAGAGGCTGTATTAAATGTCACAGCTCTGCACAATAGAGATTGTCCCCTCCACTACACAACTAAGACAATTACAATTGTTACTGAGGGTGGCAACAACACTGTTCATTCAATGTGAAATACACTGTCTGGGTCCATATTTATTTATTTTTTTGGCCGGGTAATTTAAATAACTGCAATGCTGTCGATACCATTTCACTGCAATGCTCCTGTACTGTGTCTATAACTGTGTACGTACAGTGGTGTGAAGAAGTGGTTGCCCCCTTCCTGATTTCTCATTTTTTTGTGTTTGTCACACTTAAATGTTTCAGATCATCAAATAAATTAAAATATTACACAAAGATAACATAAGCACAAAATGCAGTTTTTAAATGAAGGTGTTTATTATTAAGGGTAAAAAAAAAAATCCAAAGCTACGTGGCCCTGTGTGGAAAAAGTGATTGCTGCCCCCCTTCCTGCTAAAACATATAGTGGGGCAAAAAAGTGTTTAGTCAGCCACCAATGGTGCAAGTTCTCCCACTTCAAAGATGAGAGAGGTCTCCAATTTTCATCATAGGTATACCTCAACTATGAGAGACAAAATGAGAAAAAAAAAATCCAGAAAATCACATTGAATGATTTTTAATGAATTAATTGGTAAATTCCTCGGTAAAATAAGTATTTGGTCAAGAACAAAAGTTCAGCTCAATACTTTATGTACCCTTCGTTGGCAATGACAGAGGTCAAACGTTTTCTGTAAGTCTTCACAAGGTTTTCACACACTGTTGCTGGTATTTTGGCCCATTCCTCCATGCAGATCTCCTCTAGAGCAGTGATGTTTTGGGGCTGTCCCTGGGCAACACAGACTTTCAACTCCCTCCAAAGATTTTCTATGGGGTTGAGATCTGGAGACTGGCTAGGCCACTCCAGGACCTTGAAATGCTTCTTACGAAGCCACTCCTTCGTTGCCCAGCCGGTGTGTTTGGGATCATTGTCATGCTGAAAGATCCAGCCACATTTCATCTTCAATGCCCTTGCTGATGGAAGGAGGTTTTCACTCAAAATCTCACGATACATGGCCCCATTCATTCTTTCCTTTGCACGGATCAGTCGTCCTGGTCCCTTTGCAGAAAAACAGCCTCAAAGCATGATGTTTTCACCTCCATGCTTCACAGTAGGTATGGTGTTCTTTCTCCTCCAAACACGACAAGTTGAGTTTTTACCAAAAAGTTCTATTTTGGTTTCATCTGACCATATGACATTCTCCCAGTCCTCTTCTGGATCATCCAAATGCTCTCTAGCAAACTTCAGACGGGCCTGGACATGTACTGGCTTAAGCAGGGGACACGTCTGGCACTGCAGGATTTAAGTCCCTGGCGGCGTAGTGTGTTACTGATGGTAGCCTTTGTTACTTTGGTCCCAGCTCTCTGCAGGTCATTCACTAGGTCCCCCTGTGTGGTTCTGGGATTTTTGCTCACTGTTCTCGTGATCATTTTGACCCCACGGGGTGAGATCTTGCGTGGAGCCCCAGATCGAGGGAGATTATCAGTGGTCTTGTATGTCTTCCATTTTCTAATAATTGCTCCCACAGTTGATTTCTTCACACCAAGCTGCTTACCTATTGCAGATTCAGTCTTCCCAGCCTGGTGCAGGGCTACAATTTTGTTTCTGGTGTCCTTTGACAGCTCTTTGGTCTTGGCCATAGTGGAGTTTGGAGTCTGACTGTTTGAGGTTGTGGACAGGTGTCTTTTATACTGATAACGAGTTCAAACAGGTGCCATTAATACAGGTAATGAGTGGAGGACAGAGGAGCCTCTTAAAGAAGAAGTTACAGGTCTGTGAGAGCCAGAAATCTTGTTTGTTTGTAGGTGACCAAATACTTATTTTACCGAGGAATTTACCAATTAATTCATTAAAAATCCTTCAATGTGATTTTCTGGATTTTTTTTTTCTCATTTTGTCTCTCATAGTTGAGATATACCTATGATGAAAATTGGAGACCTCTCTCATCTTTTAAGTGGGAGAACTTGCACAATTGGTGGCTGACTAAATACTTTTTTGCCCCACTGTAACTATGGTTTATCACATCTTTGGAAAGCTGAGTTCAATTTCTCTAGCCATACCCAGGCCTAATTACTGTCACACCTGTTCTCAATCAAGAAATCACTTAAATAGGACCTGCCTGACAAATTGAAGTAGACCAAAAGATCCTCAAAAGCTAGAGATCATGCTACGATCCAAAGAAATTCAGGAACAAATGAGAAACAAAGTAATTGAGATCTATCAGTATGGAAAAGGTTATAAAGTCATTTCTAAAGCTTTGGTTCTCCAGCGGACCACAGTGAGAGCCATTATCCACAAATGACAAAAACATGGAACAGTGGTGAAGCTTCCCAGGAGTGGCCAGGTGACCAAAATTACCCCAAGAGCGCAGCGACGTCTCATCCAAGAGGTCACAAAAGACCCCACAACAACTTCCAAAGAACTGCAGGCCTCACTTGCCTCAGTTAAGGTCAGTGTTCATGAGAAAGAAACTGGGCAAAAATGGCCTGCATGGCAGAGTTGCAAGACAAAAACCACTGCTGAGCCAAAAGAACATAAAGGCTCGTCTCAGTTTTGCCAGAACACGTCTTGATGATCCCCAAGACTTTTGGGAAAATACTCTGTGGACTGACGAGACAAAAGTTGAACTTTTTGGAAGGTGTGTGTCCCATTACATCCGGCGTAAAAGTAACACCGAATTTCAGAAAAGGAACATCATACCAACACTAAAATATGGAGGTGGTAGTGTGATGGTCTGGGGCTGTTTTGCTGCTTCAGGACCTGGAAGACTTGCTGTGGTGAATGGAACCCTGAATTCTGCTGTCTACCAAAAAATCTTGAAGGAGAATGTCCAGCCATCTGTTCGTGATCTCAAGCTGAAGCTTATTTGGGTTCTGCAGCAGGACAATGATCCAAAACACACCAGTAAGTCCACCTCTGAATGCCTTAAGAAAAACAAAATGAAGACTTTGGAGTGGCCTAGTCAAAGTCTTGATCTGAATCCGACTGAGATGCTGTAGCATGACCTTAAAAAGGCGGTTCATGCGCGAAAACCCTCCATTATGGCTGAATTACAACAATTCTGCAAAGATGAGTGGGCCAAAATTCCTCCACAGCTATGTAAAAGACTCATTGCCAGTTATCACAAACGGTTGATTGCAGTTGTTGTTGCTAAGGGTGGCCCAACCAGTTGTTAGGTTTAGGGGGCAATCGCTTTTTCACACAGGGCCATGTAGGTTTCATTTCAAAGCTGCATTTTGTGTTTACTTGTGCTATCTTTGTCTAATATTTAAATTTGTTTGATGATTTGAAACATTTAAGTGTGACAAACATACAAAAAAATGAGAAATCAGGAAGGGGGCAAACACTTTTTCACACCACTGTATGTATATTTATTTACCGCTTTGGTTGACCAATTCTTATCTTAATATCTTATTTACTATTGCTCTGAGTGCTGCTATATCTGTGCTCCTGCAATCCTGGAATTTCCTCGTTGTGGGACTAATAAAGGCTTATCTTATCTTTAAATTTTCTCCCTCCCCTGGGTAGTATGATCCATTATCCACAAAAACCAACTCAAGTTCAGTCTGAGACACTTTTCTGGGACTGCCTTTTTTGTATTTGATCTAGTTCTGGCAGACAACTTGAGTTGTGCTCCTTTGTTAGACATTCTCACCATCCATACCTCATATTCCAAACACACTCCAGGGTTGATAAAGGCTATCATTGAGGCTTCAGAGTGTACAGTTAAGAAACAAATTTTGGACCCATGTCCCTGATGTAAAAACTTGCTTGGCAATACACCTGTTTCTGATATTGATGTTACTGGGTGAGGTCGCCCATCTTTAATTTACAGTCTTTAGCTGAAGGTTTTTACATAGTCCTGAAGGACAGAGAAATTTGATGTCATTTTTTTCTTGTATCCCTGGTTTGGGAGTTCTTGCAGCTTGTTCTTGACTCATCATCATGGTAAAACTTTTTTCTTGTATCCCTGGTTTGGGAGTTCTTGCAGCTTGTTCTTGACACATCATCGTGGTAGAACTTTTTTCTTGCATGGTGTCTGAGAACCATTGTGTGATTGGTCAGAAATTCTACTTTCCCAGGAGTGTGCACTTGAGATACTTCTTGTGAAGTATGAAATGTCCTTTGTTCTTGTTCTTGCCGCCTCAAGAAAAAAAAACTAGTTTCTCTGTTTTTATGGACTATGTACAGGCCTTTACCCAACATAACTGCGCCGTTAAAGAGCACACTGCTCCCAAAAGGCTCGGCTGACCTCTACACATACACATTATGCAGCTCTGACACCTGAAGTCCACTTTTACGGAGTACCTGAACGTATCTGTTTGAGATGTTCTTTGACTGCTGTTGAGCTCATTACTACTCTGCTCCACACATAAGCATCTACAGACATGGGTCCTGCACTGCAGGTCCTGGCGAATCATCAGTATTTGAATGCAGGTTGACCTAATCGATCTAATCGACCAGCAAAGAGAACTTAAGCCAGATGTAGTAGAATAATAAACCACTATGAACATTTCACATCACTAATCTCTTACTAGTGTTGACATTTCTGAAGTTGGGATATAACCCAATATTTGCCACCTTATTTTTTTCTTGCCTTCACTAGTTTACTGTGCCTTATCACACCTGTGCCCTGATGTACTCGAATTGATTGAACCACTCTGGCCTCCTGATATTTTTCATCTTAGAGCTAGAGGAAAGACAGCTTATTGCTGGCTCAACCTTTCCAAACAGCACCTGTACAAACTGTTTTTTCTTCACCCCGCTTCTGCAGCTCCATCACTCTCGCCTTCACCCACTGCAGATTAGCTCTGCACTGTGCTGCTGGAAGAATGAGGCCAGCTAGAATCAAACATTAATCAGCTGCTGTTTTATAAGACAGAGGGAGCGCCTGCACTCCCCGGGCCCTCTCCTCCTTGCCCTTAGTCTGCCCTACCACCGAATGTTAATGTGACTGCCATTACTCATTTATGAGCTGCTCACCGCCCAAGGCCTGGGGTCCATTCACAGGCTGGCGTGATGGACACATGGCAGGTGGACAGCAGTGACGGGGTTCAGCGTTGGCACGACTTTTTTTAGTAAGCTGTTTAAATGTCCACAGTGAGAATGGACCAGTTACAGACTGCAGACAGCATGGGCAGAAAGAAAACAGAGACCCAGTCAGCAAGCCCACTTGGGCCCCACCATAGGTTTAAGCTGGGCTGTCGTATGGGTCCATGTGGGTTTGTCCACAGGTTCCATGTTGGCCCCATCTGTGTTTGCCCACATGGACGTTACCTGTGGTACAGGTGAGTAGGGGATCTGTTAAACCCAGCTGGGCCCCACAGGGGTTTCATTGGGTGGGCAGGGTTCAGGGACACTCGTGCCATAGGCAGAATTATGCAAAATCAAGTCAGAAATTTATGAGAAAAAAATGGAAAAATTTAGAAGAAACTTTAAAAATTTAGAAGAAAATTTACAAAGAAAAAAATGTAAAATTGCTTGAAAAGAGTTAGAAATTTACAAGAAAAATTTAGCAAATTTACAAGAAAAAAAAGTCACAAATTTATGAAGAAAAAATTAGAAAAAGTTGCATATTAACAAAAAAGTAGCAAATGTGTGAGTAAATAAATTGAATATTTATGAGAAAAAAGCCCTAAATTTGCAGTTAAAAAAAGATGAAAATTTTTCAGAAAGTTCTAAATTTACAAGAAAAATGTCACAAATTTATGGGAAAAACTCAAATTTACAAGAAAATAGCAAATTTACAAGGAAAAAAGTAACATTTATGAGAAAAGCTGCAAGATTACAGTAAAAAAAGTAACATTTACAAAAATATAGGAGCAAATTTTTGAGAAAAAAGTCGCAAATTTACTAGAGAAAAGTTTCAAGTTTATGAGAAAAAAGTGAAACTTTAGGAGAAAAAAGTTGCAAATTTACAAGAAAAAAAATGTAAAATTACTTGAAAAGAGTTAGAAATTTACAAGGAAAAAAGTAACATTTATGAGAAAAGTGGCAAGATTACAGTAAAAAAGTAACAAATTTACAAAAATATAGGAGCAAATTTTGGAGAAAAAAGTCGCAAATTTACTAGAGAAAAGTTTCAAGTTTATGAGAAAAAAGTGAAACTTTAGGAGAAAAAAGTTGCAAATTTACAAGAAAAAAAAATGTAAAATTACTTGAAAAGAGTTAGAAATTTACAAGGAAAAAAGTAACATTTATGAGAAAAGTGGCAAGATTACAGTAAAAAAGTAACAAATTTACAAAAATATAGGAGCAAATTTTGGAGAAAAAAGTCGCAAATTTACTAGAGAAAAGTTTCAAGTTTATGAGAAAAAAGTGAAACTTTAGGAGAAAAAAGTTGCAAATTTACAAGAAAAAAAAATGTAAAATTACTTGAAAAGAGTTAGAAATTTACAAGAAAATTTTAGCAAATTTACAAGAAAAAAAGTCACAAATTTATGAGAAAAAATTAGAAAAATTAGAAAAAGTTGCATATTAACAAAAAAGTAGCAAATGTGTGAGTAAATAAATTGAATATTTATGAGAAAAAAGCCCTAAATTTACAGTTAAAAAAAGATGAAAATTTTTCAGAAAGTTCTAAATTTACAAGAAAAATGTCACAAATTTATGGGAAAAACTCAAATTTACAAGAAAATAGCAAATTTACAAGGAAAAAAGTAACATTTATGAGAAAAGTTACAAGATTACATTAAAAAAGTAACAAATTTACAAAAAAATAGGAGCAAATTTTTGAGAAATAAGTCGGAAATTTACTAGAGAAAAGTTTCAAGTTTATGAGAAAAAAGTGAAACTTTAGGAGAAAAAAGTTGCAAATTTACAAGAAAAAAAAATGTAAAATTACTTGAAAAGAGTTAGAAATTTACAAGAAAATTTTAGCAAATTTACAAGAAAAAAAGTCACAAATTTATGAGAAAAAATTAGAAAAATTAGAAAAAGTTGCATATTAACAAAAAAGTAGCAAATGTGTGAGTAAATAAATTGAATATTTATGAGAAAAAAGCCCTAAATTTACAGTTAAAAAAAGATGAAAATTTTTCAGAAAGTTCTAAATTTACAAGAAAAATGTCACAAATTTATGGGAAAAACTCAAATTTACAAGAAAATAGCAAATTTACAAGGAAAAAAGTAACATTTATGAGAAAAGTTACAAGATTACATTAAAAAAGTAACAAATTTACAAAAAAATAGGAGCAAATTTTTGAGAAATAAGTCGGAAATTTACTAGAGAAAAGTTTCAAGTTTATGAGAAAAAAGTGAAACTTTAGGAGAAAAAAGTTGCAAATTTACAAGAAAAAAAAATGTAAAATTACTTGAAAAGAGTTAGAAATTTACAAGAAAATTTTAGCAAATTTACAAGAAAAAAAGTCACAAATTTATGAGAAAAAATTAGAAAAATTAGAAAAAGTTGCATATTAACAAAAAAGTAGCAAATGTGTGAGTAAATAAATTGAATATTTATGAGAAAAAAGCCCTAAATTTACAGTTAAAAAAAGATGAAAATTTTTCAGAAAGTTCTAAATTTACAAGAAAAATGTCACAAATTTATGGGAAAAACTCAAATTTACAAGAAAATAGCAAATTTACAAGGAAAAAAGTAACATTTATGAGAAAAGTTACAAGATTACAGTAAAAAAGTAACAAATTTACAAAAAAATAGGAGCAAATTTTTGAGAAATAAGTCGGAAATTTACTAGAGAAAAGTTTCAAGTTTATGAGAAAAAAGTGAAACTTTAGGAGAAAAAAGTTGCAAATTTACAAGAAAAAAAAATGTAAAATTACTTGAAAAGAGTTAGAAATTTACAAGAAAAATTTAGCAAATTTACAAGAAAAAAGTCACAAATTTATGAAAAAAAATTAGAAAAAGTTGCAAATTAACAAAAAAGTAGCAAATGTATGAGTGAATAAATTGAATATTTATGAGAAAAAAGCCTTAAATTTATGAGGAAAAGCTGTAAGTTTACAGTAAAAAAGTGTCATGGGCTTCCTCTGGCAGACAGTCATGACTCCTTAAGGCGGCTATGGTGAAGAGCAAACAAGGATTTATTCCACAAAACAGAGGATGATGAAGACAGAAGACTGAGCTGTCAAACACATAACTTGGCTTTAACTAAACAATAAACAACAACGGGCACCAGAGGTACAACCTGTGCACGAGCTGCACTACGACTCACAACGTTCCAGCATCAGGCAACAGCAGAGGATGGCTAATGAGGTCACAGGTGATTACCAAAGACAAAACAAGTGAGACTGGTCAGGGGTAACTGAAAACACACGTGTGGCTAGAGGTACTGGAAAACGCAAGGGAAACATTCAGGGGTGAATGCTGGTGCTGGAAAACAGGGAGCAGAAATAATGGCAGTGATAGCAGGGAGACAATAATAGTGCAAATGGTTCAAAAGAAACAAAAAAATGTGGACATGGTTGGAAATCATGTCCAGATATGACAAAAAAAGTTCCAGATTTACAAGAAAATAGCAAATTTACAAGGAAAAAAGTAACACATTTATGAGAAAGTTCCAAAAATTACAAGAAAAAGTTAACAAATCTGCAAGAAAAAAGTCAGTTTTACAAGATAAACTAAATAATTTATGAGAAAAAGTTGCAAATTTACAGTAAAAAAAAAGTTGCAAATTTATGAGAGTCAAATTTTCAAGAAAAAAGTATCAAATTTGTGTGTGTGTGGGGGGGGGGGTAGGTCTCAAATTTACAAGAAAATAGCAAATTTATGAGAAAATAAGTTGAAAATATGTAAACAAGTAAAGTCCATGTGGGCAAACACAGATGAGGCCAACATGGAACCCGTGGACAAACCCACATGGACCCCATTAGACAGAATAGAATAGAACTTCATTGTCCACCAAGTCAACTCAGCATATAGAAGATGGTTCTCATCAATAACAACAGACCGAGCCTTTTTGGAAACAGCACCAACATACAGCTGTTCTAATGATGTTTGCGGCCGCCCTGTTAGTTTTCCAGACATTTTAACACCTCCACCTTTTTCCGGCTGAAAAAGGTGGATTGTCCTCTCCGGGTTGGGGACAGGCTCCTGCCCCAAGTGGAGGAGTTTAAGTATCTTGGGGTCTTGTTCACGAGTGAGGGGAAAATGGAGCGAGAGATCGACAGACGGATTGGAGCAGCATCTGCAGTGATGCGGACGTTGTACCGGTCTGTTGTGGTGAAGAGGGAGCTTAGTTCTAAGGCAAAGCTGTCGATTTACCAGTCAATCTACGTTCCTACTCTCACCTATGGTCACGAGCTTTGGGTAATGACTGAAAGAACGAGATCGCGGATACAAGCGGCTGAAATGAGCTTTCTCCGTAGGATTGCTGGACTCACCCTCAGAGATAGGGTGAGGAGCTCAGTCATCCGGGAGAGGCTCAGAGTAGAACCGCTGCTCCTCCACATTGAAAGGAGTCAGTTGAGGTGGTATGGGCATCTGATTAGGATGCCTCCTGGACGTCTCCCACTTGAGGTGTTTCAGGCACGTCCCACTGGGAGGAGACCCCGGGCAGACCCAGGACTCGGTGGAGAGACTATGTCTCCCAGCTAGTCTGGGAACGCCTTGGTATCCCCTCTGAAGAGCTGGAGCAGGTGGCTGGGGAGAGGGAAGTCTGGGCTTCTCTGCTTGAACTGCTGCCTCCGCGACCCGGACCTCCGGAAAAGCGGTAGAAGATGGATGGATGGATGGATGGATGGATGGATGGATGGATGGACATTTTAACAATTCTTCCAGTTTCCTTGTGTTTGCCACAGTAGTATTACCATATCAGACTGATGTTCAGTGCATCTGGAAAGTATTCACAGCGCTTCAACTTTTTCCACATTTTGTTATGTTACACCCTGATTCCAAAAGGAATTAAATTCATTTTTCCTCAAAATTCTACACACAATACCACATAATGACAACGTGAAAAAAAAGTTGTTGTTTTTTTTAGATTTTTGCAAATTTATTTAAAATAAAAAACTAAAAAAATCACTTGTACATACAGTTAGGCCCAGAAATATTTGGACAGTGACATAATCTTCATGATTTGGGCTCTGCATGCCACCACATTGGATTTGAAATGAAACAACTACAACGGAATTGAAGTGCAGACTTTAAGGTTTAATTCAAGGGGTTGAACAAAAATATATGATTAAACATGTAGGAATTGTAGCTATTTTTATACAAACGCTCCTTATTTCAGGGGCTCAAAAGTAATTGGACAAATAAACATAACCCTAAGTAAAATGTTACTTTTCAATATTTTGTTGAGAATCCTTTGCAGGCAATGACTGCCTGAAGTCTGGAACCCATGGACATCACCAAACGCTGGGTTTCCTCCTTTGTGATGCTTTGCCAGGCCTTTACTGCAGCTGTCTTCAGTTGTTGCTTGTTTGTGGGTCTTTCTGCCTTAAGTTTTGTCTTGAGCAAGTGAAATGCATGCTCGATTGGGTTGAGATCTGGTGATTGACTCAGCCATTGCAGAATATTCCACTTCTTTGCTTTAAAAAACTCCTGGGTTGCTTTTGCAGTATGTTTTGGATCATTGGTGAAGCGCCGTCCAATCAACTTTGCTGCATTTGGCTGAATCTGAGCAGAAAGTATATCCCTATACACTTCAGAATTCATCCGGCTGCTTCTGTCTTTTGTCACATCATCAATAAACACAAGTGACCCAGTGCCATTGGAAACCATGCATGCCCATGCCATCACACTGCCTCCACCATGTTTTACAGAAGATGTAGTGCTTTGGATCATGAGCTGTTCCAGTTCTTCTCCAAACTTTCTTCTTCCCATCATTCTGGTACAGGCTGATCTTAAGTCTCAACTGTCCAAAGAATGCTGTTCCAGAACTGGGCTGGCTTCTTCAGGTGTTTTTTTTGGCAAAGTCAATTCTGGCCTTTCTATTTTTGAGGATGATTAATGGTTTGCACCTTGTGGTGAATCCTTTGTATTTACTCTCATGAAGTCTTCTCTTTATGGTAGACTTAGATACTGACCTACCTCCTGGCAAGTGTTCTTCACTTGAGTGGATGTTGTGAAGGGGTTGTTCTTCACCATGGAAAGGATTCTGCGATCATCCACCACTGTTGTCTTCCGTGGACGTCCAGGCCTTTTTGAGTTCCCAAGCTCACCAGTGCACTCTTTTTTTTCTCAGAATGTACCAAACTGTTGATTTGGACACTCCTAACATTTCTGCTATCTCTCTGATGGATTTCTTCTTTTTTTTTCAGCCTCAGGATGGTCTGTTTCACCTCCATTGAGAGCTCCTTTGACCGCATGTGTGTGTTCACAGCAACAGCTTCCAAATGCAAACGCCACACCTGGAATCAACTCCAGACCTTTTAACTGCTTAATTGATGACAGGTTAACGAGGGAAGAGCCCATGCAGCCTTGTTATTTTCTTTTGCAGTCTTCTGAGTCAATTGTCCAATTACTTTTGGTCCCTTGAAAAAGAGGCGGCTACGTATCAAAGAGCTGTAATTCCTAAACCCTTGCTCCAATTTGGATGTGAATACTCTCAAATTACAGCTGAGAGTCTGCACTTTAAGCCCATATTGATTATATAATTGTATCCTGAATATGTTTTCTTAAACAGCTAAAATAACAAAACTTGTGTCACTGTCCAAATATTTTTGGGCCTAACTGTAAGTATTCACAGCCTTTGCCATGAAGCTGAAAAATTGCTCTCAGGTGCATCCTGTTTCCACTGATAATCCTTGAGATGTTTCTACAGCTTAATTGGAGTCCTCCTGTAAATTCAGCTGACTGGACATGATTTGGAAAGGAACACACTTGTCTATGTAAGGTTACACAGTTGACAGTGCATGTCAGAGCACAAACCAAGCATGAAGTCAAAGGAATTGTCTGTAGACCTCTGAGACAGGATTACCTCGAGACACAAATCTGGGGTAGGGTACAGAAAAATTTCTGCTGCTTTGAAGGTCCCAGTGAGCACAGTGGCTTCCGTCATCCATAAATGGAAGTTCGGAACTGCCAGGACTCTTCCTAGAGCTGGCCGGCCGTCTAAACTGAGTGATCGGGAGAGAAGGGCCTTAGTCAGGGAGGTGACCAAGAACCCGATGGTCACTCTGTCAGAGCTCCAGTGTTCCTCTGTGGAGAGAAGAGAACCTTCCAGAAGGACAACTGTCTCTGCAGCCATCCACCAATCAGGCCTGTATGGTAGAGTGGCCAGACGGAAACCACTCCTTAGTAAAAAGCACATGGCAGCCCGCCTGGTGTTTGCCAAAAGGCACCTGAAGGATTCTCAGACCATGAGAAACAAAATTCTCTGGTCTGATGAGACAAAGATTGAACTCTTTGTTGTGAATGCCAGGCGTCATGTTTGGAAGAAACCAGGCACCGCTCATAACCACGCCAGTGGTGGTGGCAGCATCATGCTGTGGGGATGTTTTTCAGCGGCAGGAACTGGGAGACTAGTCAGGATAGAGGGAAAGATGAATGCAGCAATGTACAGAGACATCCTGGATGAAAACCTGCTCCAGAGTGCTCTTGACCTCAGACTGGGGCGACGGTTCATCTTTCAGCAGGACAACGACCCTAAGCACACAGCCAAGATATCAAAGGAGTGGCTTCAGGACAACTCTGAATGTCCTTGAGTGGCCCAGTCAGAGCCCAGACTTGAATCCAATTGAACATCTCTGGAGAGATCTGAAAATGGCTGTGCACCAACGCTTCCCATCTAACCTGACGGAGCTTGAGAGGTGCTGCAAAGAGGAATGGGTGAAACTGCCCAAAGATAGGTGTGCCAAACTTGTGGCAACATATTCAAAAGACTTGAGGCTGTAATTGCTGCCAAAGGTGCATCAACAAAGTATTGAGCAAAGGCTGTGAATACTTATGTACATGTGATTTTAGTTTTTTATTTTTAATAAACTTGCAAGTTAGGTTAATTGGCATCAAACTGGGAATTCTAAATTATCCTTAGGTATGACTGTGAGAGTGAATGGTTGTCTGTCTCTCTGTGTTGGCCCTGTGATGGACTGGTGATCTGTCCAGGGTGGACCCTGCCTCTCGCCCAAAGATGCTGGGATAGGCTCCAGCCCCCCCGCGACCCGAAAAGGATTAAGCAGAAGAAGATGAATGAATGAATGAAAATTTGCAAAAATCTCAAAAAACTTTTTTCCCATTATTATGGGTTATTGAGTGTAGAATTTTGAGGGAAAAATGAATTTAATCCATTTTGTAATAAGGCTGTAACATAACAAAATGTAGAAAAAGTGAAGCGCTGTGAAGACTTTCTGGATGCACTGTATTAAACACCAGAGCACTGCGAAACAGAGCATCATAAATGCTTTGCAGAACATCTGAGCAGAGTCCAGAGCCTCTCAGTTTTCTGATCAAAAATAATATCTGGTTGCATTTCTTATAAACAGAAGCAACATTTAAGCTTTGGTGGGGCCCACAGGGACATGCTGGCTGGGGAAAGACAAAGCTGTCATCAAAATAAGATGATCACTTACTGCTCATAAGATCAACTCCAAAGCTGACCAATTTATATTCTTTAAATGGGATATATTATTACGTATTCAAAATTTGCCTCTTGTAATTGGACATAAATCTTTCTAAATTGCCTTCATGGGGAGACTAAGTGCCTTGATATGTGTGCAGACAGTTGGCTTTGAACAGTTAGAGCTGAGTGGTGTTTCTTGGTATCCAGGACACAGAGCTCAGCAGGACTCATTCTTATTCTTATTATAGTAGCATCAATAAAGGAGCAAACGTGCTCAAAGTGAGACGCACCAGCACTCTCTGCTGACGGTGTGAGAACAGTGGCTTTAAATGTCAAGTTGTGAGGCAGGAATTAATGAAAAATGGAAGCATGGGCTGAGCAAATGCACTGGGACCTGGTGCATACTGTACAGTGTGTGCGCAAAAATGGGGGAGAAGATGAAAAGCGTCAAGAACACAGTATGACACCAGCAAGCTGTCACCGTCTGGTGGTGCAGACCGGCTCTGCCTCTAAAGCATCTCAGCCCAGTGGGGCACTCTTTGGTTCCATCAGGTGTTGGTCAGTTTTGTCTGGAAGAAGATGCTTTTGTCTCACTTCCCTGCAAACTCAGCAGATTTTTGGACTTTATTATTGCAGACTTTAGCCGTGTTTAGTTTGAGAGTCACCATTGTAATGAACCCTAGTAAGTATGCTTTAACCACAGAAGCCACGGGGCGGCAGCATGTAGCTGCTCCAACTTAAAAGCTCCCATAACTTGTGTAGATTTTCACCGTATAAAACATGTTTATATGTAGACTGTTTAAACATTAAAATGCTCACATCACAAAGAAGTGCACACTGCCTTTATTTTGTTAAGCTTTGAAAGACTCCAGCAGATTATACTTCCTGGGTTTGATGGTGTCACATAACAACAAGCCTCACCTTCACTTGTCTAAGTTGGCAGAAGAAAGGCGGCGCTCACGTTCGGGCGGAGCAAAAAAAAACCCCGTGATTTACCGTGAAACTGCCAAAATAAAATACCATGATATAAATTTTTGGCTCTTCTGTGGATTGGCACCTTATCATGGTGGAGGGGGCGACTTGTCCCTGGTAGGGTCTCCCAAGGCGACTTCAGGCAACTGGTCCTGGGTGAAGGGCCAGACTAAGAGCAGTCCAGTGGACCCGAAGGAGCCACATGGGTCCGCCCTCCAGTGGGCTCACCACCTGCAGGAGGGATCATGGGGATCATGGTGCTGTGTGGACTGGGCTGAAGTCTGGGCTGCTCTGCCTGGACTGATGCCCCTGTGTCCCGGATCGAAGCGGTAGAAGATGGATGGATGGATGGATGGATAAATTTTGAGTCATGCCACCCACGCCTAGTTTGAATTGTTCACACTTCCTATATATTGAACTCAAATGTAGAGGCATTATGTAGAGGCATTATGGAAACACATTAAACATTTACATGATCTGCAGAATATACACAAGTCGTACCGATAAGCAGCGGTAGCGGTTTTTTGACAAAGTAGCGTAAATCGATGGATTCTGCTGTCGATTGGCGCTACCGGTAGCATTGCTCTCTGAGTGCCCTCTAGTTAAACAGTAATTTTGTTACACAGCGTGTTACTGCAGAAGTAGTGGCGTTACAGTAACGCGTTACTCTCAACACTGGTGTAGGCCTAGACGTACTTCTGGTGAAAATTGCATCAAAGTCTGTCCATCAGTTTTGGACTATTGTTGCTAACACAGTGTGAGAAGATAAGAGCCTTGGCTGCGGTATGCGTTCTCAGATCATCACTAAAATGTAATGGGTTCGTCTGTAGCCTGAGAACCGCTTCTAATGAAAATTTCATCCAAATCCATCCAGTAGTTACCTCCGCCAAGGTGGTTATGTAATCAGGGTGGTTTGTTTGTCTGTCCATCTGTTAGCAGGATTACACAAAAACTACTGCATGGATTTGGATGAAATTTTCTCCAGAGGTGGACCTTGGGCTAGACAGGAACCCATGACATTTTGGTGACGATCCCAGAGTGCATACCTCCACCAAGGTTCTTATCTTCTCATACTTTGTTAGCAAGAATCCTCCAAAACAAACCCATTACATTTTGGAGGTGATTCATGAAGGACGGAAAGAGCCTTGGTGGAGGTATGCGCTCTCTGAGTGCTTTTCTAAGTGGGTTTTTTTGTAATCCTGTTGGACAAATACAAACAAAACCCTTGGTGGAGGTATGCACTCTCAGATCATCACCTAAATCTAATCGTCTGGTCCCTGTGCCATTGCTCACCTTGCTAACAGACAGACAAACCGACAAACCAACGCCAGCAAAAACGTAACCTCTTTGGCGGAGGTCATAAATGTCATTATAAGTTAATACCAACAGGTTTTTGTAGTAAATATTTATTATACCAATGTTACTGTATCAATAACTAAAAAATACTCTGAGGCACTTGACTGTCCTCTCACAGCTCCGTTCGTTGAATACACTGGTTAATGTAGTGACACAGCTTATCCAGAGGCATTGTGGGATAGTGTGAGTGCACTATATAGTGGATTATTTTTTCAGCTAAGACTTGGAGCAGCCCCACAAAATGGTGTATTCACTATAAAAGGTGCTATATGGTTAATGAGTGGAGAACACATTATTGAACACTGAAACTCACCTAGACTGCCTCTTTACTTTTAATTGGCCCACTCAAAAACCTTCACCACATCAAATTAGGAGCTCGTTAATATTAATGAGCGGGATGAAAATTGAGTGTTTAAGACGGAATTTAAAACAGCAGAAACAGGACCTTGAAGTCTGACTGTCCAGTCTGCAGAAACCCTTGCACTTGGTATGATTGAATGTATTTGCACAGCAGGTCTTTTTCTTCCCTCGGAGCGCTCTGCTTGTGTGCGGAAGTGACACCAGAGTTGTTGCTTACTGTGAAACGGCAAATGGTCCGAGACCCCTCATGTTGTCGCACAATCCTGTTTCCCAGCCGGCTTTGCTCTTTGCCTCCCCTTTTCCCGCATGCCGCCACCACCCCAGTAGAACCACGTGGATTCAGTCCAGAAGCTCTTCACTGTTTCCATGCATGTTTAATGCCTTTACTAGAATTACTACTCTCACCGCGTGTCAGCGTTTTAGTGTTACAGTTACAGCGCTCTACAAATGGCCTCCTCCTGAACATAACGGGGAGCTTTGAACATTGTTGTTTTTTTTGTTTTCCCGCATTCTGAATATTTCAAATGTAATCAGCCAGCAGTGGTGTAGCTCAGCCTACAACCACCACTGCTGCATAGATACAGTTTCATATTTATTTTAAGAAAACTCGCCCGAGGATGATGTTTTCTCCTTCATCGCTCTCTTTGCTCATGGATCCTCATGTATCTGTGGCCTTGGGGGGATGGGGGTTCTCAGCATGCAGCAGAAACAGGAAGTGTGCAGCCCGTGGCTAAAAGGTAGATACTTCTAGAGTGTAACACAGTGCACATACACACATTTATATTTCTCTCCTATGGGAGCGCTAATCCCCGGGAGATGAAAGAAGTCTCCCACTGGTCTCTGATCCCTGCGTCCTGCTGCAACAGTTCATTTGGTGCCTGGTGGAGAGAGACGAGTCCGGTTGATACGCCCACCCGCGGTGTCCTTGACCGAAGCACAGACGTGACTCGGGCCAAGCGCCATGTGGATCCAGAGAGTCCCCCTATTAGAAATCGATGTCCGTTTGACGCTCTTTTCATTTAGGTCCTCTTTGTGGTCTGTCTGAATCACCGTGGGGAAAAGAGGGGAAAACAGAAATGGAGAGACACACAGAGAAGAAGAAAGGAAGTGTATGTGCATGCCGAAGACCTCTTCACACCTTCCTGAACCATGGTGTTTCCTCGTGGGAGCCCGCTGTTAATGCTAGATTATCTCCTCTCCTCTTCATTATAGGAAACGGAGTCCTCTGCTCAACCTTGACACTTTGAAGTGGTGCAAAGGTTCACTCAGAGTCCATTGACCATGTCTTTTTAATTGCAATGTGTGTGTTTGTGTTACACCTGAGCAGGGCTGCAACTAACCATTATTTTGGTAGTCGACTAATCACGATTATTTCCGTCATGTCCGCCATCTCTGCTTCCCGCTGGCACGGCTCCTGTTCAGGGTTCCAGGTCACGTTTTACCTCACCTGCTTAACCTCTTATAACTCCAGTGTTCTGCCGGTGGGATGTTTCAAATTTTCTACTGCCACTCAGTGAAAAAAGGATTTGATTTTCTTTATATATACTAAATTCAGGAAAATTGGCTGGAATGTAAGGGGTTAAAAGAAAAGTTTGAAATCTACAAGAAAAAATCTACAAATTTACAGGAAAAAGAGTTGCTAATTTTTGAGAAAAAAAGGTTGCAAATGTACAGAAAAGTTGCAGCTGTTTGAGGAAAAAGGTAAAAATAAAATTACAACCAAAAAGTTGGAAATTTACAAGAAAAAATTTTGCAAATGGAGGACAAAACGTTGCAAATTTAAAAGAGAATTTTTTTTGCAAATATAGGACAAAAAAGTTGGAGATTTAAAAGAAAAAAATATCAAATGGACAGAAAGTTGCAAATTTAAAAGAAAAAAAATTTGCAAATGGAGGACAAAAAAAGCTGAAAATTTACAGGAAAAAAGTTTCAAATTTTTGAGAAAAGGTTGCAAATTTATAGGAAAAAGCTGACAATGTAGGAGAAAAAAGTTTTTAAAAAATGACAAGGAAAGTTGCAAATTTAAAAGAAAAAAATGTTGCAAATTGAGGACAAAAACGTTGCAGATTTACAGGAAAAAAGTTGCAAATTTTTGAGAAAAGGTTGCAAATATATAGGAAAAAGTTGAAAATGTTGGTGAAAAAAGTAAAAAAAAAATAAAAGCTGCAAATTTAAAAGAAAAAAATTGCAAATTGAGGACAAAAAGGTTGCAAATTTACACAAAAAAATTTGTTAATTTTTAACAAAAAGGTTTCAAATTTATAGGAAAAAGTTGAAAATGGAGAAAAAAGTAAAAAAATTACAAGAAAAGTTGCAAATTTAAAAGATAAACAATGCAAATTGAGGACAAAAAAATTGCATATTTACACAAAAAAGTAGCAAATTTTTGAGAAAAAGACTGCAAATTTATAGGAAAAAGATGAAAATGTTGGAGAAAAAAAGTTTAAAAAATTACAAGAAAAGTTGCAAATATAAAAAAAAACAAAACTGCAAACCGAGGAGAAAACAGTTGCAAATTTAACCTCTTAAAATTTCGGTGTCCCCCGGTGGGGGACGTCAAATTTTCTCCTGCCATTCTGTGAAGAAAGAATTCGATTTGTTTTGCGTATGCTAAATTAAGGGAATGTGGCTGGAATGCTAAGGGGTTAAGTCATAATGCACAAGCAAGAAAAGTGGCAATTTTTCATGTTTTCCAGTCTGAAACATTCATATTTTTTATAATTTTTCCTGGAAAAGGGCACACAGGCGATTAGTTGACATTCAGATTAATTGTCGATTAATTTTCAGACGATCGACTAGTCGATGAGTCAACTAATCGTTGCGGCACTCCACCTGATCAGGGGTTTCTGTGTTTACCTGCGCATGGCGCAGTGGGCTGTTTACAGCCCACAGGCACTTCAGTAAATGCTCTTCAGTGTTGTTAAATGGGGAGGAAAAATTGGAAATAGTTTGCAAAAGAGCTGCTTCATTTTCCATGGGGATACATTCAGTTACTGGTCCCACCCAGGTCCTTGACCGTGCTGGGAGCAGCTGCTTTTCTGACTGATGTAGGACCTTGTTCTTGTTCTCCTCAATGTCATGAATTTTAAAGAGCAGACAGTGAACTGCGAGGGCCCTTATTTGATACAACAGCACTTTGTCAAAATTGCCAACTTATTGTGTGTCCTCTACATTGAATCAGAAATAAAGAGCAGATGAATATCTGTGGTTCTGATTGTATCCATAAGCCTCTGCCTAGCTGCAGGTCTATATGAAAATCCTGTAGAGAAAGAAAACAAAAAGAGTCAGCAGTAAGAGCTCATTCAAGGTGCCTTTGCATTCATATCTCCTCCTTCCTGTGCCTCGGCTCCTAGCACAGTATTTTGCACGTGCACACTTCAAAAGAGAGTGCGTGGTGACTGTCTGAACAGACTAAATGCTGCCTGTCGGCTTTTTTTGTGACGATGCATGCTTGGAAAGTAGCACTGGCTTATTCTAATGTTTTTTTGCGGCCTCCCACTCAGTCACATAATGGGCTGAAACGTAATGTGGCATACAGCGTTAAAATGTGGACTTAATGACAACAGTTACAGCCGCAAAACAAAATCAGGCTTCAGACTCTGAGATAGTGCAGTTGGTTTTGTTCCAAGTTTCGACTGCAGCATTTCACTCCATGTTTTTGCTCGTAGCTCGACTTTAGGCACATTTTTCTGTTGCATGAGAGGATTGTTCTGAAGAAGTTCTGATACTGAGATGAATACAGCTGTTCGTAGACTTGTCTTCCTCTTTTGCCTTAAGCTTTGTTTTAACAGGTTTCTGATTGTTTGTTGGAGATAAGAGTGCACAGTTGTGTGGCGTTTATCACTGTTGCCTCAGCAGGGCTTTTCTCTGCAGAGTTTGCTTGATTTTGCTCTGCTTGTGTTTTATTTATTCTGGCCGCTCTGGTTTCCTCCCACAGTCTAAAAACATGCTTGTTACCCGGTGATTCTAAATTGCCTGGAGGTGTGGCTGTGAGACTGTAAGGTTGCCTGTGTGATCCCAGGTATACTCACCACTCACTTCCAGACAGCTGGATAGGTTCAACAAAACAAAACTTTTAATTTGAAAGTTCTCTTGCGGTAGCGTGGCTGTTTTCAGTGCCTGCAGATTCAGACATTGCAGCTTGTTGTCTCAATATATATATACAGTGGGGCAAAAAAGTATTTAGTCAGCCACCAATTGTGCAAGTTCTCCCACTTAAAAGATGAGAGAGGTCTCCAATTTTCATCATAGGTATACATCAACTATGAGAGACAAAATAAGAAAAAAAAAAATCCAGAAAATCACATTGAAGGATTTTTAATGAATTAATTGGTAAATTCCTCGGTAAAATAAGTATTTGGTCACCTACAAACAAGCAAGATTTCTGGCTCTCACAGACCTGTAACTTCTTCTTTAAGAGGCTTCTCTGTCCTCCACTCGTTACCTGTATTAATGGCACCTGTTTGAACTCGTTATCAGTATAAAAGACACCTGTCCACAACCTCAAACAGTCAGACTCCAAACTCCACTATGGCCAAGACCAAAGAGCTGTCAAAGGACACCAGAAACAAAATTGTAGCCCTGCACCAGGCTGGGAAGACTGAATCTGCAATAGGTAAGCAGCTTGGTGTGAAGAAATCAACTGTGGGAGCAATTATTAGAAAATGGAAGACATACAAGACCACTGATAATCTCCCTCGATCTGGGGCTCCACGCAAGATCTCACCCCGTGGGGTCAAAATGATCACGAGAACGGTGAGCAAAAATCCCAGAACCACACAGGGGGACCTAGTGAATGACCTGCAGAGAGCTGGGACCAAAGTAACAAAGGCTACCATCAGTAACACACTACGCTGCCAGGGACTCAAATCCTGCAGTGCCAGACGTGTCCCCCTGTTTAAGCCAGTACATGTCCAGGCCCGTCTGAAGTTTGCTAGAGAGCATTTGGATGATCCAGAAGAGGATTGGGAGAATGTCATATGGTCAGATGAAACCAAAATAGAACTTTTTGGTAAAAACTCAACTTGTCGTGTTTGGAGGAGAAAGAACACCATACCTACTGTGAAGCATGGGGGTAGAAACATCATGCTTTGGGGCTGTTTTTCTGCAAAGGGACCAGGACGACTGATCCGTGTAAAGGAAAGAATGAATGGGGCCATGTATCGTGAGTTTTGAGTGAAAACCTCCTTCCATCACCAAGGGCATTGAAGATGAAACGTGGCTGGGTCTTTCAGCACGACAGTGATCCCAAACACATCGCCCAGGCAACGAAGGAGTGGCTTCGTAAGAAGCATTTCAAGGTCCTGGAGTGGCCTAGTCAGTCTCCAGATCTCAAACCCATAGAAAATCTTTGGAGGGAGTTGAAAGTCTGTGTTGCCCAGCGACAGCCCCAAAACATCACTGCTCTAGAGGAGATCTGCATGGAGGAATGGGCCAAAATACCAGCAACAGTGTGTGAAAACCTTGTGAAGACTTACAGAAAACGTTTGACCTTTGTCATTGCCAACAAAGGGTATATAACAAAGTATTGAGATGAACTTTTGTTATTGACCAAATACTTATTTTACTGAGGAATTTACCAATTAATTCATTAAAAATCCTTCAATGTGATTTTCTGGATTTTTTTTTTCTCATTTTGTCTCTCATAGTTGAGGTATACCTATGATGAAAATTGGAGACCTCTCTCATCTTTTAAGTGGGAGAACTTGCACAATTGGTGGCTGACTAAATACTTTTTTGCCCCACTGTGTATATATATATATATATATACAGTATATATATTTTATTTTTATTTTTTTTTAGATTTAGTATACTTTATTGATCCCCAGAGGGGAAATTGAGGGTCATCCACCACCTGGATGGATGAAGCAGCCACGATACGGCGCTATCCCTTAACCATTCACACACACATTCACACCTAGGGCCACTTTAGAGTCTCCAATTAACCTAACCTGCATGTTTTTGGCATGTGGGAGGAAACCGGAGAAATCCCGGGGTAAACCCACGCATACACGGGGAGGACATGCAAACTCCACACAGATCACTGTTGGTCGGGGGCTGGGATCGAACCCACGATCCCCCGGCCAAGGGTAAACTGTGCTGCTGCAGTGCTAACCACTGCTCCACCGTGCAAATATATGCCAAATATATATATATATATACTGTATATATATATATATATATATATATATACACTGTATATATCTTGAATACACTAATTACAGCGGGGAAAATAAATATTGAACATGTCAATATTTTTCTCATTAAACATATTTCTGAGGGATCCACTGGCCTGAGATTGCAACAAAAGCCTTTGTTGGTAATAACAGCTTCCCGATGCCTCCTGTATGGAGAAACTAGGCGCAGGTATTGCTCAGGAGTGATTTTAGCCCATTTTTCTACACAAACTGGCAAATTTTGAAGGTTCTGTGTGTGTCTTCTATGAACTCTGATCTTCAGTTCGTTCAATTGGATTCAGGTCAGGTGACTGACTGGGCCATTCTAGCAGCCTTGTTTTCCTTCTCTGGAGCCAGTTGAGAGTTTCCTGGGCTGTGTGTTTGGGATCATTGTCTTGCTGAAATGTCCCCCCTCATTTCATCTTCAGGATATTGGCAGATGATGACAGGTTCTTATTAAGGATGTCTCTGTACATTACATTTGTCCATTCATCTTTCCTTCAATTATATGAAGTCTGCCTGTACCATGTGCTGAAAAACACCCCCACATTATGATGGGATGTGCTGTGCCATTTCTCCTTCAAACATGCCGTGTGTTGCGGCATCCAAAAGGTTCAATTTTGGTCTCATCTGCAGACTATATGCAGCACACACATTATATGCACCCGTGCATCACACACATACACCCCGCCTCTTGTTTGTTGCTGTCTCTTGTTGCTGTGAGGCGCCTGGGTGCATGTGGTTGTGTACGCATACGCAGTGCTTCACTCGTGTGACATTTGAATGTCTTGTTTTGTAACACCTTAACTCTTGCACTTTAGCATATCCACTTTGTACAGTGTTATTACAGTTGTTCTTCTCATGCATGACTGTGTGTTTTTGTGACCCGTCGGGGGACTGCAGATGCTAATTAGCAGTACTGCCAAATTTGGCATACATTTGTATTAATGTTCATTAGTATGTATTGTCCCTTTCAAATAAACATTAAACTAACAATATTCTCCCAGTATTTTACTGGCTTGCCCAAATATCGTGCAGCAAGCTTTAAACAAGCTTCAGCATGCTTTTTCTTCAGCAATGGAGTCTTGTGAGGTGAGTGGACATAGAGCCCATGTCGGCTGAGTGCATCACTTATTGTTTTCTTTGAAACAACAGTACCTGCTAACTCCAGGTCTTCCTGGAGCTATTTTACAAACCGCAGTCCTGCACGTGGGTCTCACCTCTCTGCCCTAAGGGGTGTTCTGCCATTTTACCATACTTTATCAGAATACCATACCCATATGGCAAACCGATAGCTATAGCTATTGGTTTAGCATACGTTGTCAGAATCAGTTGCGCTGCAAATGTGCCACTAACATTACATAATTGCTTATCTTCTGTCAGCTGGGCCACGGTATGCTGTTGTTTACCTTCAGTCAGTTGTATTGAGTAATTTTAACAGGAAATATATATTTTATTTATATATATATATATATACTGTATATACACACACACTGAAAACATGCCACATTTTTGGATCAGCCAGTCACGGTGCAGCACCGTCAGCTGTTTCCGTCAGCTGTATCATATGCTGAAATGATGAGCGGAAGCGTATTTCCTGCTAGTACACATACGTGTGCATGCCACACATGCATAGTAACCCAGGGTATGGCTGTTCTGATAAGTATGGCAATTCTTGACAATGGCTTCCTAAATTCTGGTGGATTTCAACTGGCTTCTTTGCTTTCTATGCCTTTTTGCACCACTTTTTCGTCATGTGTTCAATACTTATTCCCTGTGTTATTCTATCCGTCCATCCATCTTCTTCCGCTTAATCCTTTTCGGGTCGCGAGGGGGCTGGAGCCAATCCTAGCATCTTTGGGCGAGAGGCAGGGTACACCCTGGACAGATCGCCAGTCCATCGCAGGGCCAGCACAGAGACACAGACAACCATTCACTCTCACAGTCATACCTAAGGACAATTTAGAATCCCCAGTTTGATGCCAATTAACCTAACGTGCATGTGTGCTAACCACTCCGCCATCGCGCTGCCTCCTGTGTCATTCCACTTTATTAAATATAACTTTTGCAAACACAATTGCCTTTTGTATGTATTGTTTACTTGGGTTGTTAATGATATCTGGAGAAAATCTCAGGTCAGTGGCGCCATCAGAAATATATATATATATACAGTATATACAGTATATATATATATATATACAGTATGTATATATATATATATATATACACATGCAACAGTTACTTCCAACTGAGCAATATGATTGGACAATAGCGATTCCAGAAGTTACTAGAATCCATGAAAATTGCACTCCATTGTTTTACTGGATATGTATCACTCCGCTTCAAAGGTGTTCATGTAACCATTAATTACTAACAGTAGTTTACTATCAGCTCTCTGAGACTTGCAGTACTGCTTTGGATACCTTAATTTCCACAGTGAGGTGCTGTTTGACAAGAAATTATACATCTGTAACTTGGAAGTCCCACCCTTTTGAAAAAAATTTATGTTTATGTAGGCCCTTGTATAAACGTTGTTAAGCTATTTCACATCTACAGTATTTAAAAAAATAGGCATTGCTAGAGTTGAATTTATTGTCTCGATAAACAAACCACAGTGGGCCGTATTATAACATAATTATGATGCAAAGAGGCTGGTCTAATCATTCAGAGGTTTGTTTTGGATAATCCAAAAGCGCTCCTTCCCATCCCTTTAATGCAAAGAGGCACATTATCTAAAGTGAACTGTGATCACAACGGCTTAAGACGGGTTTTGCACTGACCAAATTCCATGTGTGTGAGCCAAAATGCACATGATAGTAATGCTGCTTGGTAATAAGGAAGACATCAATCATAGTTGTTGCCCAGTTAGTTATGTTAGAAAGAACAAACAGCGAAGAATGGGCTGGAAAAAATCAGCTGAATGGTTTAATGTGTGTGTACAGATGCAACACAGACATGAATGTTTTTGACACTTAAGAAAAAGAGGATGATGCCTGTGCAAACTCATAAGTTTTCATTAATGATGGCGTGGAAGTCGCTTCCGGCTGTGGGGAGATGGAGTGCTCCCTCTGCTGTTGCTTTCACCGACCGAGAGTCTCCCCATATCCCTCCTGGAGGGAAAGAGGCAATCTGGCGACATGGCTGCCCATCCGCCTCCAGCCCCCCACCATGAAGCAAGCCTGCTCTCGGCAGTCTCTGCCGGGGACTGACGGGTGGCTGTCGGGGAGCTTGCTAGGCTGGAAACCCGGGGCGTGTGGCCGACGCAGATGTGGATTCATCTCCTGTCTCTCTGGGGAGTTAGTGAAAACACACTCCTTGTTCATTCATTTATTCCCCTAAAAATAAACACATTAATGCCTAATAAGTTCATGATGAGATTGAAAATCCCCCCCACCGTGTGCTGCGTATCACATTGGAACTCACTGGCACACATGCTCCATCTTCATTCACACATTCCCCTAAAAAAATGATACATTAATGCCTAATCTGTTGACTCCAACGGTAAGTCCATAATTAAAAAGAGTGTGTGGATGGAATAAAAAAAAAAACTAGTGTGTGATCATCATATAATTAAAATGACGGGCAGCTGTGACTGTTAAGATAAGATAAGATAAGCCTTTATTAGTCCCACAATGGGGAAATTCCAGGATTGCAACAGCACAGGGATAGCAACACTCAGAGCAATAATTTAGAAGATAAGAAAATAAGAGCAGGGAATATACATATGTACACATAAATATATAAATATATATACACAGTGCGGAGCATTGTAGCTAGATGGAATAAACAGCATAACCGTCTATTTAGTTACCCTACATAGTATGAATATGTACCCATACATATTGTCACCCTCCATAGCAACTGATATTGTCCTAGTTGTATACTGGAGGGGACCATTTGTGTAAGTCTGTTGCGTCTTTTGCATTCAGTACTATTAGGTCGTCACATTTTTTTTGCTATCTCTGCAAGCAGCCCTGCTTAGGTTAGTTATACAGTCTGACAGCCGTAGGTAGGAAGGACCTGCGAAACCTCTCGGTCACGCACCTAGGATGATGTAGTCTACTGCTAAATGAGCTCCTCATTGCGTTCAGTATGTCCTGCATAGGGTGGGACTCGGACTCCAGCAGAGATGACAGTTTAGAAACCATCCTTCTCTCTCCTATCTCCTCCACTGTGTCAAGGCGTTGCCCCAGGACAGATCTAGCTTTCTTGATCAGTTTGTTCAGTCTCTTCCTATCGGCTGCTGTAATGCCACTGCCCCAGCAGACCACTCCAAAAGTGATGGCTGATGCCACCACCGTGTCGTAGAATGTCTTCAGCAGTGCCCCTTGTACACCTAAAGACCTGAGCCTCCTCAGTAGGAACAGCCTGCACTGTCCCTTCTTGTAGAGTGCGTCAGTATTGTGTGACCAGTCTAGTTTATTGTTCAGATGAACACCCAGGTACTTGTAGGATGTCACCATCTCAATGTCTGTTCCCTGTATGTTTACTGGTGCTGTGAGGGGGTTGTCCTTGCCTGTGGCAGTCCACCACCAGCTCCTTAATTTTCCTTGCGTTGATCTGGAGGCAGTTCTGATGGCACCAGTCCACGAAGTCGTTACAACTCTTTATTAAAATAAGATCCCAGCGCATGCTGTTTCCTGAGCTCCGGAGCTGTGTGATGTCAAAACACGCCATTGAATTATGATTAAACAGTGCGCTTCTGACGATAGACCTCCTTTTTCCTGAGCAAAAGCAGATTCTCATGGAATACATTATAATAGTAATGCACATTAGATTGCGTGTTGCCACTCTCCTCCTCTTAGCGCATAGCGGGTGCACTGTCTACTGGTAATTTGATGGCGTGACGCAAGGCATAAAAAGCAGACAATGCGCTGACAGAAACTAAGAAAAAGATTGGTGTATGGCAGCAAGTCTGTTGGAAAAGTGTGCGGATGACCATCAAAATAGGGCCCAATACCTTTGTGGTGACGGACTCTTTATTTCACCTGAAAATGCCAAGGAAGAGAGAGTGAAGTGTGCTAAACCCAAATAGCTAGCATGCTAACTAGCAACACATTGGCCACGGTTTGATATGGGCCTTTTCAGTACTGACTTGACAGGTGACCGGTATGTCTTGATAAACAATGACTTTTGCACTTGACAGTATTTAATTTGTTTACATGTGTGTGATAAGACAACAGACGTCTTTATGCTGATTGAGATGTTTTGCAACAGTTGCTGGCTACATTTAGAAGGGACTATTTTTTTCCCAGCTTTGCAGAATAACTGGTTAAACAAACAAATCATTAGATTTTGTCCAGTATTGATGTCATTTAATAAATTGTGCTTGCCAGAAGTGTTGTATAAAAGCAATATTACACTCGAGGTCATTATGGTATCATGAATATACTAACTAACCGGAGTGGTGGCTCAGTTGGACCGGAGTGGTGGCTCAGTTGGTAGAGCATCCGCCCCACACCCGGGAGGCAGGGGTTCAAATCCCGGCCGGGTCATGCCGAAGACCATATAAAAGTGGAACTTCCTGCCGTCCAGCTTGGTGCTCAGCAATAAATGGAATGGAGGAGGGAACTCTGTGGCGGCGCCTTGCTTGGCAGCGGCCCTCTGATTCTGCACTTGGGGTGTGTGTGATTTACACTGTAGATAGATAAAGCACAATCTCGTTCTGCTGTACATGATTGGTTGTACGGTTGAATGACAATAAGGGTATTTAATTTAATTTAAAAACTACGGGTGTCTAATGTCGTCCAATATGTGGAGGGCATTAGACATATCGCACCGTGTTAGATTTTGCAGGTGGTCCATGAGAAAATACCTTCACCAAGGCCCTATCTTGGTCACCGTACTGAAAGGCCAGACCACCGAATGTGTACAATCCTACAAATATCTTGGGACGATTATAGATAGTAATTTAAACTTTGAAGAGAACTGTGAAAGGGTGTGCAAAAAGGGTCAGCAACATTTGCATTGCTTGAGAAAACTTGCACGCTTCCAAATTGACCGAACCATAATGACAATGTTTTATCGGGCTTTTATTGAATCTGTTTTATCCTTTTCTTTAGTGTCATGGTTTGGTCAGATAAAACTGAAACAGAGGAAATCCTTGGATCAGGTAGTTAGATGGTCCAGTCGTTTGCTTGGTGAGTCACAGCTGAGCCTGACATCCCTGTACACCAGACAAGTACAGAGGATGGCTACCTCCATTTTAAATGATGACTCCCACCCTTTGCACTGCAATTTTCAGCTTCTTCCCTCAAGACGGAGGTTTGCTGTCCCAAAAAGTAGAACCCAGCGCTACAAAAACAGCTTTGTTCCTGCTGCTGTCAAAGAGTTGAACAAGCTGTAACAATATATTTGCACATAATTTAGGTACCTATTTATTAACTCCATTTTATATTTACTTATTTTTGTAGGATGTCACTCGGGTTCTAAATATTTTATTGGGTTTTAGACCTTTGAGTTTTTAACCTCTTTGACTAGTTTTTAACTTTTAATATGACCCTTCTCTCTTACCTCTGGTTTTTCTCTAATCTCTTTGTCTTTTTATACCCTGATTGATGGAGCCTTGAGTATTTTTATCATGTTTATAGTCAGCTTCATGTGTGCCTGTTTTTGTGTCTATGTTGAATGTAATTTGTGGCTTGTAAATATGGAAGTCACCAGACTGCAAAACAAATCTACCTACGGGTACAAATAAAGTAACCTGAACCTATCTTGCAAAGTATGGAGGGACTGTGGTATGGATGGACAAAGAGACAGCAGAATTGAGGGAGGAAGGGATGGACAGACACAGCCTTGGCGCAAGAAATGAAGCCAGTGAAAGACAGATAATGCATCAGTGACATTTTTTTACGGTTGCACTTTAACAGTTATTGTCATTTCATGATCTGAAATTATTCTCCATTATGTTCCAGTTCATTAACTGTTTTTGCAGAGCTAGCAGCTAATAAGAAAGACGGTAGCCCAGTTATGGCTTCTTTCTCACTTTGTTCCCCTCAGACATCTACAGTTTCACCTTTGCCAAACACATTTATTTAACCTACTGCTAAAACAGGTGGCACTTGGTCTCCCAGAAAAAGGACAGCTTTGTGCACCCATAAATAACGTTGGCGAATGTTAGGGCCGTGTAGAACACACCGGGGGTCACCTCTGCACAAGTAGGGCAGCGCTGTCCACTGAGGATTGGGGTGCATCCTTTCTCAGTCTGTCCAGAAGTGGCTACCATCAGCAGGTTTGGAGTGGGAAGCTCCTGGTTAATATTTAGGACAAAACACGCTGAACATTAGTTTTCTCTCAGGCTCTGCTTTCCTCTCTCTCTCTCTCCCTCTCTCTCTGGTGCCAGCAATGCGACAGGTGTCTTTCCAGCCCGGGACGTGATAAATGAAAGGCTGTTTGTCTGGAGCAGCAAATAAAACGCACCCTGTAGGGCAACAAAGGAAAACACAGCTCTCAGACGTCTTGAACTGGATTAATCAAATTGCAAAAGGTGCTCTCTTGAGACCTTAATGAAAAGAACTTCTCTATTAGTCACTCATTAACAACATAATTATGTTCCACGGTGTTACCTTCCAAGATGTTTCACTTCAGTGTGCCTTTCTTAAATGATCTGCTCGCACTAATTAATAAATAATTAAAAGAAAACCTGGGCCACAAAATTCCATGTTTTTTTTTTCACATCTTAAAGTTGGTTAGGACATAGATTTCCCAACTGGTCCCAACTGGTGTACTTTTATTAATCGTACCTTTGCTGGTCATACTAACCTGAAAAATGTTCCTTAACCTCATTGCACGACTGTGTATTTGTGTCATCATTACTGTTGGAGTTAATGATGCTGAGAGAGAAGGGCACTGCTGCGGGGTGGCTGGAGGGATAGAAGACATGTACCTGCCTTCTCCTGAGACGCTCATTAAGCAGCACTGTGTTCACATCACATCACATCGCTGCTTGGGTCTGCAGAGGGCTGCATTAGCTGCTTATTTATATTTCATTGCATGCACATACAAGTATTTGCCTGGTAAGGCGGAAAAGCATGTCTAAATAGTCTGGTCACGGTGATTCAGGAAGCACAGTCCTACCGGCCTTTCTGGTGCTTCTGAGCTGCTGTGGGATTTAATAATGATCGACACCGAGGGTGCGACACAGTCACCCCAGCACACCGTGAAAAACAGTCAGTTTGAACGTCATTGTGTTTTTGTTCTAATTGCGGTAAAGTAGTCTTTTACCTCACAAAGTCCACTCATACGACATTTAGAATTTCATTTTCTCAGATTTCCATGTAAATTACAAGAAAAGCACTCCTGAATGAGTCGTTCATTTATGTTTGGCCGCAAGTTTTCACTCTGAGAGCAGCGCAGCCGTTCACACACACACACACACACACACGCACACACGCACACGTGTACGAACATACCTCCTTATCCTGTCCACCCCCACACCAAATCACCTGGTAGAACAGAGTGACCTCGATCTGCCAGAACCCTTCAGTCATCCACGGGAGCCCCCCCCCCCCACACACACACACACACACACGTCTCTTACTCACCCGTATTGCGTGCGAGCTCCCACTGAGCATGCTCCCTCAGCGGAGCTGTTAAATGATTAGCTCAACACTGAATATGTGGATACAGTTTTCACACAGAAATGATCCAGTTTTCACACACGACGAGCCATACTGTCCAGTTCCAGTGTGGCGAGCATCTGGAGAAGAACGACCCGGCGGGAGGTGATGGTCCCGCCTCTGAGTAAAAGCCAGGCATTTTCAGGACAGCCCGCATTTGCTGAGAGGTCTGACATTCTGCAGATACCCAGAGGGCAGGGAAGTGTTTGGTTGATTGAATTGTTTGGTAGAACATGTCAGGAGATTTTGAGCTGAATTCATGGTTAGAACATCAGAAGAAAGCTTTGTTGTGTACCAGTAAATAGGTCAACTCAATTATACATGTACACATATCGGATGTAGTATTTTAAATGTGCAATGGTGTGAAAAAGTGTTTGCCCCCTTCCTGATTTCTCATTTTTTTGTATGATCATCAGACAGATTTAAATATTAGACAAAGATAACACAAGTAAACACAAAATGCAGTTTTTTAATTGGAGGTATTTATTATTAAGAGTAAAAAAAAAATCTAAACCTACATGGCCCTGCGTGAAAAAGTGATTGCCCACCTGTTAAAACATAAATTAACTGTGGTTTATCACATCTTTGGAAAGCTGAGTTCAGTTTTCTCGCCATTTCTAAAGCTTTGGGAGTCCAGCGAAACACAGTGAGAGCCATTAGCCACAAATGGCAAAAACATGGAACAGTGGTGAACCTTCCCAGGAGTGGCCAGGTGACCAAACTTACCCCAAGAGCACAGCAACGACTCATCCAAGAGGTCACAAAAGACCCCACAACAACATCCAAAGAACTGCTGGCCTCACTTACATCAGTTAAGGTCAATGTTCATGACTCCACCATAAGAAAGAGACTGGACAAAAATGGCCTGCATGGCAGTGTTCCAAGATGAAAACCACTGCTGAGCAAAAAGAACATAAAGGCTCATCTCAGTTTTTCCAGAAAACATCTTGATGATCCCCAAGACTTTTGGGAAAATACTGTGTGGACTGACGAGAGAAAAGTTGAACTTTTTGGAAGGTGTGTGTCCCATTATATCCAACGTAAAAGTAACACAGCATTTCAGAAAAGGAACATCATACCAATGTAAAATATTAGTAGTAGTAGATTAGTTTATTTGACAGGGACAGTGCAATAAACATAGACAATTAATCAAAGACAATCAATCTGATGTGTTGCACATAGAGTGTATAGCTATTAGCTAATTTGCAACTCTTGTCCCTGGATGGGCTTTAGAAAAAAGAATCAAGATAAAAAATATACACAATAACCACATACATCAATGCAGAAAAATTATAAATACACAATTATAAATATTATAAATATTATAAATACACAAATATAACAGCCCGACTCACATTTAACATAAATATTATAAATATTATAAATACACAAATATAACAGCCTGACTCACATTTAACACATATAACATAACTCACATTTGCCTATTTCAGGCCTTCCTCCCTCCGTCACTCACTATAAACAAACACATTTATTCCTTCCCTTCATTCACTCTCACTTTGCAGACAAATAATTCATACATGAGTACATTCTTGTTTATTTTTCAGCCAGTTTTTAACATTTTTAGTGAATGTTTTAAAGTCCGTTATTATTTTAATTTCATTTGGCATTGTGTTCCAGATGTGACTGCCCTTTATAGAGAAAGCTGTTTGTCCAAATGTGGTTCTGCGGTGGAATATTTTACAGTTATTGTTAACAGAACTCCTGGTGGCTCTGCTGCTGTCCTGTCTTTGGACGAAACCAGCAAGTGGCTCGGGTGCTGATTTATGGAAACATTTGAACGTTAATTTCAGAAGACAGAGGTCAATGAAGCTCTCAAAACTCAATAGGTTGTATTTTTTTAAAACATTACAGTGATGCCACCTAATGGGCTTTTTGTCCAAGATTTTTAGGGTTTGATTATATAATGAACCTATATGTCTTATTGTGGAAGGGGCTGCTTGAGCCCAGACTGTCAAACAGTATGATATATGAGAAAAAACCATAGAATGCATATACAGTGCAGCTGCTTCGTAAGGTATGTAATATCTAATTAATTTAAAGCAGTTCAGATTTTTTTTTACTGTTTTTGAAATTTTCTTTATATGAAGATTAAATTTGAGTTGAGGATCTAGTACAATGCCAAGATATTTGAATTCTGTAGCTAAACTGATGTCATGATCATGTATATTAACTTTAAAATGTTGCAGGTTACATTTTTTGATTGAAAAGCACATTGAGACTGTTTTCTGAAGGTTCAGCAATAGATGGTTCTTGAGGAGCCACTCTTGGACATCAACCATACTTGTAGACAGTACATCTGCAGCCTGTGCTGGAGTCTTGGCAGCTGTGTAAATAACTGCATCATCTGCATAAAGTTGGCATGTTGCAGCTGAGCAGTGTAACGGCAAGTCATTAATAAAAATGCTGAAAAGTAAAGGACCAAGAATGGACCCTTGTGGGATACCCATGCGGTTGTTTAAAAATGAGGATTTATCCTGGTGAACTTTTACACACTGTTCTCTATTCTGGAGATAAGATGCAAACCATTCTAATGTATTTGGGGAGAAGTTAAAAGATACCATTTTGGATAAAAGCAAACTGTGGTTTACAGTATCGAAAGCCTTTTTGAGATCTAGAAAAACAGCTCCTACCACATTACCCCTGTCCAAGGACTGTTTGACGTTTTCAATAAGGCAACAATTTGCTGTTTCTGTTGAGTATCCTGGTCTAAAACCAAATTGATGTGGATGAAGAAGTTGACTGTCTTGTAAGTAGTCTATCAGCTGTGTAGCTACAACTTTTTCAAGAACCTTAGATAGGACTGGTAAGATAGAGATTGGGCGGTAATTGCATATATCGTCTTTACTGCCTGATTTATGAACTGGTATGACGACAGCTTTTTTCCAGCCAGATGGAAATGTACTAGACCTAATGGAGAGATTAATGAGATGAGTCAGTGGTTTGATTAATATTTTGCTGTGCATTTTGAGAAAGGAGGTGCTCATATTGTAGATATCATTAGTTTTTGAGTTTGACAGTGTTTTAACAATACCAGCAATTAACTTCTCATTTACCTCATCGATGTGAAAAGTATCTGTTGGAAGTATGGAATTTGTGTTGTTGAGCACATTTGGCAGCACAAAAATTTTTGTTAAGTCTTCCACAGAGCCCACAAAGTGTGAATTAAATTCATTTGCCAAAGTAGCCTTGTCACTGACGGTCTTGCCATTGATTCTAAGTTCCTTTACCCCCTTCTGATTGTTTTTTTTATTAGTTAAGTTATTTAAATGCCTCCATAGGGAACTGTTGTTACCCTTTGCATGATCTATCAGTTTATTGTAATAAGATATTTTTGATTTTCGCAGCTCATGTACCACTTTATTTCTTAAACTTTTGTACACAAGGTGATCATTTTGTAGTTTGGAGGTTAGTGATGTTTTCAGTGCATAGTCTCGCCTCTTCATAAGTTTTCTTATTTCATTATTTAACCATGGTAGGCTAATCTTCTGTTGTCTACTTTTAATTTGCTTTGAAAATTTTTCTATAGACTTTGTGATTGTTGCAGTTATAAAATTACAACAATCATCTACTTCACATGTTGACATGAGCTGCTCCCAATTTTGATTCTCTAAGTAATGTTCAAACTCCTCATTTTTTGATTTGGGGATAATAAAATTTGATTTGTCAATATCGACTCCCCCAAAATACTGTAGTCGCTTTTTAGTAAGTTTCCTGACAGCAAGAACCATGTTATGATCTGAGAGACCAGTTACAAGATTATAGGTTCTGGTTATTCGTTCTGGTTTATTAGTAAATACCATGTCAATAAGTGTTCTGGATTGTTTGGTTATCCTGGTGGGTCCTTTGATGATTTGCTGGTAATTAAATTTAGTCATGAGGCTTTTCAGTTTTTGTTTGTCTTTTTTATCAGACCAGTTGATATTAAAGTCACCATGAATTATTGTTTCTCTGTTCTTCTCAAGTTGTTTAACCAGATCACTTAATTCATTATAAAAGGAAGAGTTGTGTGACGGTGGGTTGTACACTACTGCAATGTTGAAATTCATTACCGGAGAGAGACATACATTAACAGCTAAACATTCAAGTGAAGTATTCAAATCAACCAGTTGACATTTATATTTCTCTTTGATGTAAATTAAAACACCTCCTCCCCTCCCTACCTGCCTGTCTTTTCTAAAACACTGGTAGCCCACAATATCGATCATATTAGTGTCTATGTTACTGTGTAGCCAGCTTTCTGAGAGACAAAGGTAGTCCAGATTTGAGTCCAACAGCAACACCGAAATCTCATCTCTTTTGGGGATTATGCTCCGTATGTTTAAATGACCGCCGAGGATCCCCTTTGGTTTAGCCTTGGTGTCCCAAAGAACTCGTGCATGATTAACAGTTTGGAAAAATAAATGTTGTTTTTGCTTTTGTACAGCTCGGTTTTGTGCTAACCCAGTGGTCTGCTGTTTAATAGTGGCAGGTCCAGGGTTAAGGTGAATATCTCCTGCCAGAAGTAGCAGAACTAACAGAACTTTAACTGTATATCCTCTGCCATATTGTGATTTTTGCTTAACAGCCATGTTTGCCTTAATTTGGAAGTTTTTGCTCAGGGCTTTTAAAGACCACATAGAGTGTAGGGTGAGATGTCCAAGCCCAAATCCATACAGATAAAACTTTTTAACTTCACCTTTGGTTGAGTTTGTCGGAAAATCCTTCTTGTTGCAGGTCCAGACACACAAAGACAAAACGAAGAGGAAGTAGAGAAGTAGAGAAGGCTTATTAGTGGTGCCCATCAGCCCACTTTTTAATCCGGTGGCAGCCATCTTCAGTCTTTCTTGGAAAGAAGGAAAAGGAAAATCTGTGGATAGTAAAATAAATTCTGCTTATATCGCCAGAATCTGATCCGATCGTCCTCGAATCCAGCTGGGCCTCAGCTAGCCAACTAGCCCCTTCCGTTGCTGGTCTCGTTGCTCATAGTCGCCGTAACTGGTCTCCCGTCCCGCTCCTCCAACCGAGTCTCGTCACACACCGCCGCTGCCACCGAGCTCCGCTGAGGTCACGGTAAATCCTCCGCTAGGCACCGCCACCTACCGTCGTCTGCCTGGGTGAAATCTCTGCTGAGCCCCGTCAACAAATAGCCGCTTGCCTGGTAGTATCTCCGCTGGGCCTCGCAGCTGGGCTTCGATTCAGGCTGGTGCAAGGTGGAATGACTGGCGCCAGCATTAAGCTAACTAGCGTTAGCTTAGCAATCGCTTCGGGTAGTCTCGTCGCACACCGCCGCTGCAGTCACGGTAAGTCCTCCGCTGGGCACCGCCGCCTACCGCCGTCTGCCTGGGTGAAATCTCTGCTGAGCCCCGTCAAACAAATAGCCGCCTGCCTGGTAGTATCTCCGCTGGGCCTCGCAGCTGGGCTTTGATTCAGGCTGGTGTTAGGTGGAATGGCTGGCGCCAGCATTAAGCTAACTAGCGTTAGCTTAGCAATCGCTTCAGGTAGGGCACATCAGTGAATCACAAGGAAGCGCTGGAATCGCTGGTCAGTTTACTCACAGTGGCCGGATAAAAGCGATCAAAGGGGTAATCCACCGGAGGTATATCCGATCGCTGTAGGTAGTTATTTAGAGACTGGCGCCAGCATTAAGCTAACTAGTGTTAGCTTAGCAATCGCTTCAGGTAGCATTAAGCTAACTAGTGTTAGCTGAGCAATCGCTTCAGGAAGGCGCAGGAAGTCGCTGGAGAAAGGCGATTAAAGGGCAATCCAACGGAGGTGGCAATTCAGCCCGTGCGTGTTCGCCACGAGCGCCGATCGCTGCAGGCCAGCCACTTTTAATGGCAAAATCAGTGACTTTGTCTCAGCACTGAAAAAGTGTGACCATCCCGGTCGCCATCTTGAGATGTCTCAAGATGGCGGTATGTATGTATGTGGTGGTAGTGTGATGGTCTGGGGCTGTTTTGCTGTTTCAGGACCTGGAAGACTTGCTGTGATAAATGGAACCATGAATTCTGCTGTCTACCAAAAAAATCCTTTAGGAGAATGTCCGGCCATCTGTTCATGACTTCAGGCTGAAGTGCACTTGGGTTCTGCAGCAGGACATTGATCCAGAACACACCTGCAAGTCCACCTCTGAATGGCTTAAGAAAAACAAAATGAAGACTTTGGAGTGGCCTAGTCAAAGTCCTGACCTGAATCCAATTGAGATGCTGTGGCATGACCTCAAAAAGGCGGTTCATGCTCGAAAACCCTCCAGTGTGGCTGAATTACAACAATTCTGCAAAGATGAGTGGGTCAAAATTCCTCCACAGCGCTGTAAAAGACTCACTGCTAGTTATTGCAAACGCTTGACTGCAGTTGTTGTTGCTAAGGGTGGCCCAACCAGTTGTTAGGTTTAAGGGGCAATCATTTTTTCACACAGGACCATGTAGGTTTGGACTTTTTTTCCCCTTAATAATAAACACCTTCATTTAAAAACTACATTTTGTGTTTACCTGTGTTATCTTTGTCTAATATTTAAATTTGTTTGATGATCTGAAACATTTAAGTGTGACAAACATACAAAAAAATGAGAAATCAGGAAGGGGCAAACACTTTTTCACACCACTGTAGCACATATGTACGGTATGTACTCCTCTGGGAACCACTTACAAAGCAGATGGCTTCATCTCAAGGGATTTAACGTAATAATAGAATAATAAATGCATGTTTTATTACATTTTTAATAAAAGAGGACAAAAGTACCTCTATGAAGTGGGTTGATTAAAACAGCCTATTATTGCAGGAAGTGACAGCTGCTGTCCAGCTGTGAATTTAACCAAGTTTACCTTGCTTCCCCTCTGTGTGATTAGCATTATAGACAATGTGCAAAATGCATTCTTTAGCTGTCATATTTTATAAACATGGGGCTGATTTACTACAATGCCTAATTAGAAAAAGCTATAATGTATGGAAAATGGAGGAAAACAGCCCACAGTGATTCTAAAATTTGCTTTGACTTCATTGACAAAACCATCATGTCAAACTGGATATCATAAGAGGGAAAAAAAAAAACATGTTCAGTGTTCATATTTTTTAAGGTAAGCCTCTGGAGTTTTTTTTCTCCTGTGTTTTACTCTCATGGAATTAGGTGGTTTAAAAGTTGGCAGGCTGATTATAAATTATGATTCTGTTTGATTCAAGATTCACTTGCAAAATGAACCTACTTGAGCTTTCACCTGCAACAGTTTGCTTTGATTCATGTGCAAAATGATTCATTCCTTATTCATAATGATTGTCAATGCATCTCAATTTGCTTTATTACTGTACATAAGATAAGATATGCCTTTATTCGTGCTGCAATGGGGAAAATACAGGAATGCAGCAGCAAAGGGACAGCAGCACTCAGAGCAATAATAAATAAGATAAGAAGTGGATAGCAAAACAGTAAATATAAATATATACACAGTATATATACACAGTGCAGGACCATTGCACTTAAATGGCATTTACAACATTACAGTTAAGTTAAATTACCTGGCAATATATAAATATAACTCCAGCCAGTTTGTTTCACAGTTGACACATTTTCAACAATTATTCAATTATTAATCTTTTATACTATATGTATAAACATAACGTATACATACATTTATGTATACATGCTGTATGGTGATATACCATAGGAATAGCAGTGTAACCATTCTTATTATTTATATGTAACTACAGTATTAATGAAATTTTATGTATACATACAAAATTCTGATATAATAATTGCAATACTTCGTGTGTGTATGTACTTATATGATGCTCAGTGTTCTTTGTTCTGTCTGGGGCGGCTGTGACGCAGGTGTAGTGTGGCCGACTACTGATCAGAGGGTCAGGGGTTCGATTCCTGCTCTGACTGCAGTCTGCATGTCGAAGTATCCTTGAGCAAGACACTGAACCCCCAGTTGCTCCTGGTGGGTCAGGCCCGTGCCTGTGCATGGCAGCTCCGCCGCCATCAGTGTGTGAATGGGTGGATAGCAGGATCTGTAAGGCGCTTTGGTCATCTAAAGATGAGAAAAAGTGTGATATAAGTGAACACCATTATGATGTTTGTGCACTGCAGTGTGTATTAGCTCAGAAAAATAATACAACATTCTCACATCACTCCATCATCACCTGAAGATGCTTTTGTTGGCTGTTAACATTTTAGCTACTAGCAGAACTACTTCAAACTTTAACTGTGACAACATTTAACGTTTATGGCCCTGTGTGAAAAAGTGATTGCTGCCCCCCCCACCCCGCCCCCATTAAAGCATAAATTAACTGTGGTTGATCACATCTTTGGAAAGCTGAGTTCAATTTCTCTAGCCACACCTAGGCCTCATTACTGCCACACCTGTTCTCAATCAAAAAATCGCTTAAATAGGACCTGCCTGACAAAGTGAAGTAGACTAAAAGATCCTCAAAAGCTAGACATCATGCTGCGATCCAAAGAAATTCAGGAGCAAATGAGATACAAAGTAGTTGAGATCTATCAGTCTGGAAAAGATTATAAAGCCATTTCTAAAGCTTTGGGGCTCCAGCGAACCACAGTGAGAGCCATTATCCACAAATGGCAAAAACATGGAACAGTGGTGAACCTTCCTGGGAGTGGCCTGCCAACCAAAGTTACCCCAAGAGCGCAGCGACGACTCATCCAAGAGGTCACAAAAGACCCCACAACAACATCCAAAGAACTGCAGGCCTCACTTGCCTCAGTTAAGGTCAGTGTTCATGACTCCACCATAAGAAAGAGACTGGACAAAAATGGCCTGCATGACAGAGTTCCAAGATGAAAACCACTGCTGAGCAAAAAGAACATAAAGGCTCATCTCAGTTTTGCCAGAAAACATCTTGATGATCCCCAAGACTTTTGGGAAAATACTCTGTGGACTGAGGAGAGAAAAGTTGAACTTTTTGGAAGGTGTGTGTCCCATTATATCCAGCGTAAAAGTAACACAGCATTTCAGAAAAGGAGCATCATACCAATGTAAAATATGGTGGTGGTAGTGTGATGGTGTGGGGCTGTTTTGCTGTTTCAGGACCTGGAAGACTTATTGTGGTAAATGGAACCATGAATTCTGCTGTCTCCCAAAAAATCCTAAAGAAGAATGTCCGGCCATCTGTTCATGACCTCAAGCTGAAGCTTACTTGGGTTCTGCAGCAGGACAATGATCCAAAACCCACCAGTAAGTCCACCTCTGAATGGCTTAAGAAAAACAAAATGAAGACTTTGGAGTGGCCTAGTCAAAGTCCTGACCTGAATCTAATGGAAATGCTGTGGCATGACCTTAAAAAGGCGGTTCATGCTCGAAAACCCTCCAATGTGGCTGAATTGCAACAATTCTGCAAAGATGAGTGGGCCAAAATTCCTCCACAGTGATGTGAAAGACTCACTGCCTGTCATTGCAAACGCTTGATTGCAGTTGTTGCTGCTAAGGGTGGCCCAACCAGTTATTAGGTTTAGGGGGCAATCACTTTTTCACACAGGGCCATGTAGGTTTGGAATTTTTTTTCCCATAATAATAAACACCTTCATTTAAAAACTACATTTTGTGTTTACTTGTGTTATCTTTGTCTAATATTTAAATTTGTTTGATGATCTGAACCATGGGGCAGCGCAGTGGTGGAGTGGTTAGCAGTGCGGCAGCACAGCAACTCACCCTTGGCCGGAGGATCCTGGGTTCGATCCCAGCCCCCGACCAACAGTGATCTGTGTGGAGTTTGCATGTTCTCCCCGTGTCTGCGTGGGTTTACTCCGGGATTTCTCCGGTTTCCTCCCATATGCCAAAAACATGCAATTTAGGTTAATTGGCATCAAAACTGGGGATTCTAAATTGTCCTTAGGTATGACTGTGAGAGTGAATGGTTGTCTGTCTCTCTGTGTTGGCCCTGCGATGGACTGGCGGTCTGTCCAGGGTGTACCCTGCCTCTCGCCCAAAGATGCTGGGATAGGCTCCAGCCTCCCCGCGACCCGAAAAGGATTAAGCGGAAGAAGATGAATGAATGAATGAATAATCTGAACCATTTAAATGTGACAAACATATAAAAAAAATGAGATATCAGGAGGGGGGCAAACACTTTTTCACACCACTGTGTATGACAGACGTCTCTGCTAGAGAGAGACATATCTGTTAGTTGGTGTGATGATCCTACTTATGGTGTCTGGCTGGTGAGTTTGTTAGCGAGCTTGTTAGCAATAGTGCTAGCAGTTAGCCTAACTTATCAGGGATAAAATGCAGATAAGTCATAACGGACCAATCAGATAGTTCTGTGGGTGGGTGTGGGCTCCTACTATGCTGCTCACACTCCCATGGAGGACAGAATCTGATTCATCACAGCAAGAAAATCCACACAGCATTAGTGAAGTATGATGCTTGATTATTAGCATTCTGCATCAGTGCCGAAGCCCTCATCAAGATGCAAATGGAATTCAGAAATTTTGACACCTGTATAAACTATATACTGTGAACATATGAAGTTTATGCCATGTAAAAATATAGGTTTGGAAATACTTGCTAGAGTGGTGGGATTGAGTATAAAAAGCATTAAGACAAAGTAGATTGTATTGCTGTGGATATTTGCAGATTATTAGTGAAGAGGGCCATTAGTGTTCTTCTGTCTTAATATCTACTAAAGAGTGGTGGCCTAGTGGTCGAACAGGGAGGTCATGGGTTCAAGCCCCAGCCCGGTCATACCAAAGACCATTTAAAAATGGTACTTCATGCATTCTAGCTTGGTTCAGCATAAATAGAACAGGGGAAGGAAAATTGGTTGTGGCAGCGGCACTTCCGTTTCTAGATGTGATTGGCATTGTAGATAGGCGGGAATCTTTAGGCACTTCACAATTTGAGCCGATTCTTGATGCATCTTTTTTTTTTTTTCTATTCTGGATTTTTTTTTCCTTCCACTGTGTGACTATTGAGGCTCAGCAGTGACTAAATGAAATAAATATATACACCATTAATTACTTACACAGATTGTGATGAATAACACTGGTCAACACCAAATTTATCGTCCAAGTTTTTTTAGCTGATTTAGGACAGTTTGGATGTACTGAATCCAAAAATCACATTGGTTTTGCTCAATCAGGTCAACTTTTTGAATTATGGCCACATGTTGTTTTTTACGTTTTTGTTTACATGTACGGGTATTTTTGCTTTATATGATGCAAAATTCTTTTTTATTTCTTGAAATTTCTCAAACTCTGATGAGTTTGCATGCACCAATTTATGACATGATGTCATAAATTGTCATGATGGCTGATTACTGTTGGACTCTGAAGAGAGACATCCCTGCCTCTGAGCATTCTAGAGGTTCAAATAAAATAAAAACCTGACCTGATCGAGAGAAACGGATGTCTTTTTCAGATTCAGTGGTGAAAAATTGTCTTAAATCAGTAGAAAAAACCAGACAACTTACAAAAAAATTATTTTTCTAACCCTGTGTTATTTATAACTGGAAATGAAAAGATCTTTCTTTAAACATCCATCCATCCATCTTCTACCGCTTTTCCGGAGGTCCGGGTCGCGGAGGCAGCAGTTCAAGCAGAGAAGCCCAGACTTCCCTCTCTCCAGCCACCTGCTCCAGCTCTTCAGAGGGGATACCAAGGCGTTCCCAGACCAGCTGGGAGACATAGTCTCTCCACCGAGTCCTGGGTCTGCCCCGGGGTCTCCTCCCAGTGGGACGTGCCTGAAACACCTCAAGTGGGAGGCGTCCAGGAGGCATCCTAATCAGATGCCCAAACCACCTCAACTGACTCCTTTCAATGTGGAGGAGCAGCGGTTCTACTGTGAGCCTCTCCCGGATGACTGAGCTCCTCACCCTATCTCTGAGGGTGAGTCCAGCAATCCTACGGAGAAAGCTCATTTCAGCTGCTTGTATCCGCAATCTCGTTCTTTCGGTCATTACCCAAAGCTCGTGACCATAGGTGAGAGTAGGAACGTAGATTGACTGATAAATCGACAGCTTTGCCTTAGAACTAAGCTCCCTCTTCACCACAACAGACCGGTACAACGTCCGCATCACTGCAGATGCTGCTCCAATCCGTCTGTCGATCTCTCGCTCCATTTTCCCCTCACTCGTGAATAAGACCCCAAGATACTTAAACTCCTCCACTTGGGGCAGGAGCCTGTCCCCTCATGGATCGTCACCTTATCGTGGTGGGGGGGTTTGCGTGCCCCAGTGATCCCAGGAGCTATGTTGTCCGGGGGCAATTTGCCTCTGATAGGGTCTCCCAAGACAAACTGGTCCTGGGTGAAGGGCCAGACTAAGAACGATCCAACAGACTCTCATGATAAATTGTATATCAAGGATTCAGTGTACCCCGCCCAGTATGGGGTTACCGGGGCCCCACCCTGGAGCCAGGCCTGGGGGAGGGGCTCGAAGGCTAGCGTCTGGTGGCCGGGTTTCCACCCATGGGACCCGGCCGGGCTCAGCCCGAAGAAGTTACATGGGTCCGCCCTCCAGTGGGCTCACCACCTGCAGGAGGGATCATGGGGGTCCGGTGCTATGTGGATTAGGTGGCGGTCAAAGGCGGAGACCTTGGCGGACTGATCCCAAGCTTTCTAAACTGGCTTCTAAACTGGCTTTTTTTAAACAAGTGTCAGTTATTTAAAATTGTAAATACATATCTGATTTGTTAAATATATTTAATCATTTCATGGTCCTGTGCTTCAGTGTGTTTGTGAATTTAGTGCTTTAGGTTCTTTTACACCTGCAGGCTTTAGTTCGTTTCAATTGAACTTGAGGTTTTTTTTCTCCGTTAGTGCGGTTCGTTTTGTCTGGTGAGAACACGGCAGTCATACTCAGGTGCACACCAAACCAACTGTGCCGAGACCTCCTGAAAGATGTGGTCTCGATTCGAATCAACTGGCCAACTCTGGTGCGGTCCTGCAGGTGAGAAAGGGACCTCGCTAAAACAGGACCAGCGGCAAGCGGTAAAACATTTTATACCACTATACACACCTGATGGATCTTTGAAAATATCTGTGGCTGAGCACGTCACGGTTCTGGAGGATCAATGAACGTTAACATGTTATTTTCCATCTGTAGCCGCGCTTCATTTTCAAACTGTACGATTTGCCAAAAGTGGTATACACACGTAATGTACTAAGATAAGATAAGATGAGATAAGATAAGATAAGCCTTTATTAGTCCCACAATGGGGAAATTCCAGGATTGCAACAGCACAGGGATAGCAACACTCAGAGCAATAATTAAGAAGATAAGAAAATAAGAGCAGTGAATATACATATGTACACATAAATATATAAATATATATACACAGTGCGGAGCATTGTAGCTAGATGGAATAAACAGCATAACCGTCTATTTAGTTACCCTACATAGTATGAATATGTACCCATACATATTGTCACCCTCCATAGTAACTGATATTGTCCTAGTTGTATACTGGAGGGGACCATTTGTGTAAGTCTGTTGCGTCTTTTGCATTCAATACTATTAGGTCGTCACATTTTTTTTGCTATCTCTGCGAGCAGCCCTGCTTAGGTTATACAGTCTGACAGCCGTAGGTAGGAAGGACCTGCGAAACCTCTCGGTCACGCACCTAGGATGATGTAGCCTACTGCTAAATGAGCTCCTCAGTGCGTTCAGTATGTCCTGCATAGGGTGGGACTCGGACTCCAGCAGAGATGACAGTTTAGCCACCATCCTTCTCTCTCTTATCTCCACTGGGTCAAGGCGTTGCCCCAGGACAGAGCTAGCTTTCTTGATCAGTTTGTTCAGTCTCTTCCTATCGGCTGCTGTAATGCCATTGCCCCAGCAGACCACTCCAAAAGGGATGGCTGATGCCACCACCGTGTCGTAGAATGTCTTCAGCAGTGCCCCTTGTACACCAAAAGACCTGAGCCTCCTCAGTAGGAACAGCCTGCGCTGTCCCTTCTTGTAGAGTGCGTTGGTATTGTGTGACCAGTCTAGTTTATTGTTCAGATGAACACCCAGGTCCTTGTAGGATGTCACCATCTCAATGTCTGTCCCCTGTATGTTCACTGGTGCTGTGAGGGGTTGTCCTTGCCTGTGGCAGTCCACCACCAGCTCCTTAGTTTTCCTCGCGTTGATCTGGAGGCAGTTCCGATGGCACCAGTCCACGAAGTCCTGGATAAGTCCTCTGTACTCAGCTTCATCTCCGTTGGAGATGAGGCCGACGATCGCAGAGTCGTCAGACAACTTCTGTAGATGGCAGTGTGTTGTGTTGTGTGAGAAGTCCGCAGTATAAAGGGTGAACAGGAAGGGAGCCAAAACCGTTCCCTGGGGGGCCCCCGTGCTACCGATGATCGTGTCAGACACACAATCTCGGGTTCTCACAAACTGTGGCCGGTTAGTGAGGTAGTCCAGGATCCAAGATCCTGGACTACCCCAGCACCTGGTCCACCCCTGCGCACAGCAGCTTGTCCTTCAGGATCATCGGTTGAATGGTGTTGAAAGCACTGGAGAAGTCAAAGAAGCCCTGGTTATTGTTTAATAATAACCAGGGCTTCTTTGACCTTCTTTGAACCCCCCCCCCCATAGATTACACTATGATTTGTATTATTTTCTCCCCAGAAATGCACAGTAGTCATCCTGTGAAAGCACCCTTGATTTAGCTGTCAACCTCATAAATAGTGAATGAATGAATGAATGAATGAATTTCATTCAGTCACCTCTGGCCTTCTATATGTGACAACCTGGTACTTTTAAAGCAATGTACTTGCAGTGACCCATGAATTTACTTCCAATTATACTTTAATCAGACAAATTGAACAGAAAGCAAGTCACATGGAATGCTACATTTTCCAGCTTATTCCACTTAAGAAACCCAACATGAAAGAGCACCTGGAGCAGCATATTTGTGCAATTCCTAGTACAACCAGGAGAAAATTAGCTAAACAAGCCAAGTTAGCAGTCAGCAGTGCACAACCATTTTGGAGTCATGGGTCGGCTTGTTGCAGTCACAAAAAAACTACACCAAAAACTGTCAGATGCTACATTTTTGCATTTCCAGGTCCCACTTTTTTTGTTCTGTCAAAATTAATTATGTTATAAATTAATATTTAAGAATTGTAATCTTGACATTTGTGCTTTGATTCAGAATCATTCGTGTCAGAATCCGATGCATTGGAAAAAAGATTATTTACCCCACCCCTAGTTATAGATAGGTGAAACATAATTTTGTATTGCTGTATGGACTGAGTGACAATAAAGTTGGCTTTCTTTCTTCTTCTAAAGAGGTGCTGTATGTTGCAACTTATTTTAATAATAATAATAGTAATGCATCAGATTTATATAGCGCTTTATCATAGACACTCAAAGACGCTTTACAAGTAGGTACATTATTCATTCACTCAGACAGACAATGGTAGTGGCGAGCTACTACTGTAGCTACAGCTGCCCTGGGGCAGGCTGATGGAAACGTGGCTGCCAATCCACGCCAACGGCCTCTCCGGCCACCACCGAACATTTATACACATTCATACCCAGTGTTACGGGCACTGGAGGCAATGTGGGTGAAGTGTCTTGCCCAGGGACTGTTGGATCCTAGCAACAGAAGGAGAACGTGTTGTGTATAAATACACAGCTTTCTAGGCATCAACAATGTCATCGGAGCAAAATGAAATCCAAAACACAAGTTACTTTTGTGGGTGAAGCTACATTACATTTTACTCTTTAAACTTCACGCTTCATCAGTCAAGTTTCATGTCTTTAAAAAGTCACAAATATATGTTGGGTTTTTTTCTCAGTGACTTTGGAAAAATGTATTTCAACACAGTTTAAACACATGCTGTGGTACTAACTAGGACTGCATGATTATGGCCAAAATGATGATCGCAAATATTTTGATCAATATTGAAATCACAGTTATTAATCACAATTATTCATTAACTTTAGGAAAAGTAGATTACATAAATTCATTTTTTATTCATCCTACTTACCAATTGCTGGATGAAGCCTGTGGCCAAAGCACTGGAGCCTCGTGCATTTATTTAGAGAAGCTGCCTTGACAATGTTAGATCCACTGTCTGTTGTTATGCAGACTAGTCCCTCCTCCTGTAGGCTCCAAGATGATTGCGCGTCCCTCAGTCCATGGGCTATAGCTTCTCCTGTGTGGTCTTATGGGAAAAACGACGTCTGCAGCATCGACTCTTCATTTTAAAATCTCCATCATTGTAGTGAATTGTCTGGGACAGGAACAGCTCCATTATTCTGCTTGACCATCGGTCAGTCGTAGTTGCAAAGTACTCAACAGTTGTGATATCCATCTGTATTTTTCATACAGCGCAGGTAATGCAACTTTAGAGAATCATGTCGGGATCACGTATTCCTCGTCCAGTGTTTTGACCATGTTTCTGAAGCCGTTGCTCATACAGTATTTAGTGAACACGTGTCTTTGGCCAAATAAAACGCTATAGCATCAGTTACTTTAGCGTGTCTTTAGGAGGCGGGTGGATATGGTGAAGCTCTGTGCAGGGTTGATTTAAGGGGGGAGATACTTTTAAAGACAGTGGGTGTGTGAGCAACTAGGAGATGCTTTTGTGTTTTGATCTATGGGGTTAAATTATGGAATGGATTAAATGCATAATTAAAACAATGTCCAAACATTTTGAGTTTTTAAAAAAAAGTACAAAAATGAGAAATTAGATAAGTACAGGGAGGAAGATGGTTCTGTTAATTACTAGGGTTGGTTGGGTGAAAGTCTGTGAGAGTCACTTGTGGATTGTATAATCAGTGGGAAGTTGTTTACTCGTGTTTTCATTTTTGAATTTCTATTATTTTAATAAGTAATAAGATCTTGAAATGCATGTAGAGTTGTGTTTATTCACATCCTTGCTCATTAAGCTTTTGCCTTCAATCCTGTTCCTTTTCAGACTGCATTTGGATTTTTTGTTTTCATTCTTGTTTTTATGTTGTTTTGGTTGAAATAAATAGTAACAATCAGTCAATCAATCAATACTATGGTTGCCTGGGTCGGCGCTGGACACAGACTGTGATTTAGTGAAGCGACATTTGCTTTAGCCTTCACGCATTTATCGTCCTTGTGTCTGTAGTGTTTTTTCAGGTGGTTGAATAAGTTAGTTGTGTTGCCCTGCGGTGCAGACACAGCTCTATGGCACTCTTTGCATATAATTTCTTTTTAGTCAGCATCACTTGCCCTGAATCCAAAACGCAGACAATGGATGATGATCCTTTCGAGGCACTAGCTCCTCGCCTCCACATGTTGCTGTACTGTCACCTTCCGCTTCTGACATCTGGTTTGTGTTTCATCATCACACCAGTCCGCTATTGATAACTTAAGCCTGCTGCTACAGGGTGTGCTTGCTTGTCAGTTCTGCAGCTTAATGTTGCCCTAACATGTGTTTGCCCCCTAGTGGTCGGCTGGCTGTTGGTTGAGAAAATGCTTGACTTGATATGCAGCAGAGCCCGCATTTTAAATGTTAATATCGCCGACACTCACATTAATTTAATCGTGCCAGCCAAAATTGTAATCGCAGTCAAAATTTGATTAATTGTGCAGCCCTAATACCAACCATACCAAAAACACAGCCTTAAAATGAAAACAGACATGTGACGTAATTAATGCATTTTTATCACAATGCAGTGATGTACTGGGATTGCCACGAGTCTGATATTTATATGGTTTCTTTGACATGCACCTACATTGTTGTTGACTAAACACATGCTCAACATGATGCTGTACAAGGTGGGGCTGAAAAGTTCATAGTGGTCAAATTTGACCAAATGCGGTTTATTTTTCAACTGCAGGGATCCAAGTGCTGCAACACTGATGGAAGAAGTGTGTGGACAGAAGGGGAGATATGTTGAAAAATAAACCATATTTGGTCAAATTTGACCACTATGAACTTTTCAACCCCCCTCGTACACACCTCAGCGATGGCCTTCAAAGTAGGGCTGGGTGATGTGGCCTACAAATAAAATCTCCAATTTTTTTCATGCCACATTGGGAAAGAGTTGTTGAAGCCAGGTTAAGAGGAGAGGTGACAATCAATGAGCAGCAGTACGGTTTCATGCCAAGAAAGAGTACTACAGATGCAATGTTTGCTCTAACAGTGCTGGTGGAGAAGCACAGAGAAGGTCAGAAGGAGTTGCACTGTGTCTTTGTGGATCTAGAGAAAGCAGATGATAGGGTGCAAAGAGAGGAAGTGTGGTAGTGTATGAGAAAGTCAAGAGTGGCAGAGAAGTATGTGAGGGTGGTGCAGGACATGTATGAGGACAGCGAGACGGTGGTGAAGTGTGCTGTAGGAGTGACGGATAGATTCAAGGTGGGGGTGGGATTACATCAGGGATTGGCTCTAAGCCTCTCCTTGTTTGCCATGTTGATGGACAGGCTGACAAACGAGGTCAGGCAGGAGTCTCCGTGGACCATGATGTTTACAGACGACATTGTGATCTGTAGTGAGAATAGGGAGCAGGTGGAAGAGAACCTGGAGAGGTGGCAGTATGCTCTGGAGAGAAGAGGAATGAAAGCCAGTAGAAACAAGACAGAATAGATGAGTGTGAATGAGAGGAAGGTAGGTGCAATGGTGAAGATGGAAGGAGTAGCGGTAGTGAAGGTAGATGAGTTTAAATACCTGGGGTCAACCGTCCAAAGCAATGGAAAATGCACAAGAGAGGTGAAGAAAAGAGTGCAGGCAGGGTGGAGTAGGTGGGGATGAGTGTCAGGGGTGATTTGTGACAGAAAAGTAGCAGCAAGAGTTAAAGGGAAGATTTACAAGACGGTAGTGAGACCTGCTATGATGTGTGGTTTGGAGATGGTGGCGCTGACAAAAAGACAGGAGGTGTTGCTGGAGGTGGCAGAGTTGAAGATGCTAAGCTTTTCATTGGGAGTGACTAGAAGGGACAAGATTAGAAATTAGTATATCAGAGGGACAGCTCACGTTGAGCAGTTTGGAGACAAAGTAAGAGAAGCAAGGCTGAGATGGTTTGGACCTGTGCAGAGGAGGGATAGTGGATATATTGGACAAGGGATGTTGAATATGGAGCTGCCAGGCAGGAGGAAAAGAGGAAGACCACAGAGAAGATTCATGTATGTAGTGAAGGAGGACATGGAGAGGGTTGATATACAGAGGAAGATGAAGGGATGGGGTGAAATGGAGACAGATGATCTACTGTGGAGACCCCTAAAGGGAGCAGCCGAAAGAAGAGTGGATTAGATTTGTATGGCGCTTTACATGTCAAGTGACATCTCAAAGCACTTAGAATGAGTCCATTATTCATTCACTCCAGACAAACATTGATAGTGGTAAACTACTACTGTAGCCACAGCTGCCCTGGGGCAGACTGACGAAAATGTGGCTGCCAATCTGCACTAATGGCCTCTCTGACCACTACTGAACATTTATGCGCATTCATACCCAGTGTCATGGACACTGGAGGAAAAGTGGGTAAAGTGTCTTGCCCAGGGACACAACAGCAGGATGTCTGGGGGGGAGCAGGATTCAAACCCCTAACCCTCTGGTTATTGGACGACCCGCTCTACCTCCTGAGGCACTGCTGCCCCATAACATAATCACTGTTATTTGACTGAATACAAGGAATTCTTAAGGGATTCAAGTAGTGTTTTCCACCAAACAACCATGATTCCCTTTTGGGAATAAAGTGCAAACCTGACTTTAACCAAACGTTGTTTATAATAAAGGTTTTATGATTTTGACCTTTCTGATTAACAAAGTGGCAGTTTAATTTTTATAAAATTAACTTTTAAGGGTGTGGGTGGGGTTAGAGCTGCAGGCAATCATTCTTGTGAGTGGAAAAAACGATTTTCATGATATTCATTTTTTAACATTGTCCAAACTGGAAAAAAATTGAATTTCTATTTAAAATGGGCTTATTGACCAGCCTGACTTCAAACTCCCCAACATCCCATTCCCAAGAAGCATCGCTGGGATGTTGTAAATTAGTGTGATTCATAGACACACTCAAAACCCCAAAATGCAGCACAAGAAAGATTTTGCTTTAATTTCAGCCTGTAAAATGGTAACAAGACTGTTAAGGAATCCAGTCACAGAACTGAAGCCCAGGGTAGCAGCTACGGCTCCTTAAAATTGATTGTGAATTGGATTGTAATCATCATGCTTCCCATGATCACCATGTCGTTATAATAATCAGAACCTTTTCCAAATAAAAGGAGTTAGTGACATCTTGGATTGGAACGTCACAAAGAAATTGGATGATGTTTGTGAATTCTGGTGCATCCAGGACTTCACGGCACACCTTATTGCTTACTGTCGCTCCAGTTTACCCCTTTGCTAGCTGTCTCCATGAAGAGACGGAGCCTTCTTCACCAACCTGCTCCATCAGCCCTCACTCCTTCCTCAACCTCTGCTGCTCTGATGCCAAGCTCCTGTCGACACCGCTGAGGTCTGAGCAGCAGAGCCGAGGTGACAGAGCATTCTCCACAGCTGCCTCCTCCCTCTGAAGCTTTGTTCCCAAACACATCACAGTCTGTTCCAGTCTGTCCGTGTTCATAAACTCACAAGTGTGACCACTTTGTCTGGTCACATGTTTATAATAAAATGCCCTACTTATGCAATTTTATCCATTAATGTTGATGTCGCCAATGTTATCGCTTCAGTAATGCTGGCATCTAACTGAAGCTTTACATTTGTAGACTTGGTGTAATGTAAGCAAAATGTATTTGAAAGCAGCTGGGCTGTAATAACACTTTGCCTTATTCCTAACTGTCTGTCTCCCAGAGCTGGTGAGAATGCCAGGCTGGGCCCACCAGTAAAAGTGCTGCTTAATGAAGCACTATCCACCCACCATAAGGCACATAGTGTGGCAACTTCACAATGGCGGTGTAGTGCAGCTGCAGTTTTCTGATACACTTGAACTGGTGCAAGGAGAGAGTGGGTGGTGAACGATTTTAAGGCGCCTTAGTAAAGATAAGTTGACAGAGAGCAAATGAACAATTAAAGTCAGCTGAAATGTGTTTGGTTCTTTTCCTTTATAACTTCAGTAATATCTTAGATCGTAATAACTTGTTAGGACAGTTTTTATGCATGCAAAAGAACATCCCATCAGTCAGCTGTTTACACATATTAGTGGACTAATATATGTCTAAAAATCACATCCTAACCCACCTCTGTTTTGCTGTCCTGTTCTATCCTGAGCCTGTGTTAACAATACATATGCCTAACTCACTCTCTCATTTTTCATCCCTGTCAACAGCAGAAATTGAAGTAAACTTTTAATGCTGTGCTAGTCCCACATATATTTCTAAGCTTCTATAGAGCTATTTTATTGTTTAATTTTAGCTGTATTAACATGTTGAATTACTTCAGAACATGGTTATTTTTAGCCCATTCCAATGATGATGAAATGAGCTAATGCTGTGGAACCGCATCCATCACCAGTCCGTCATTCATTCCATTCACATTTGACTGGAATCAGTACTCCGCCTGGTTACTATCCCCAGTGCTCAACAAACTCACGCACCCTGTGATCCTCACGTGGGTCTTCATCCAGGTTGAACTTAAGGTCAAGGTGGAATTCAAAGGCCACAGGCTGTTTGTGTTGTTTCAACTTTCAGTAGGTTCAGGTTACAGTTGCAATTACAATTATTCAACCCCCATTGCATTTTTGGTTACTAAGAAAATTTAAAAAATTTCAGCTGTTTGCAATATGTTACACAAGAAAATTTTAAATAGTTAAGTAAAACTAATATTACAAGGATTTTATCCAAATTCAACACTAAATGCTACTTTCAATGACTACTGCAGTCTCAAAATTATTCAACCCCCTGAATAGAATTCCTCATAAAAGCACACATTTGCAAATCAAGTGTGGTCTCAAGGACACCTCATACAACCAATCAAGGACTTCATTAGTTGCATCAGGTGTGGTTGAGATAGAACACTTCAAATACTTGGACTGGTGATAGTGATGTTTGATTGCATGTTAGAAATATGGCTAAGTCAAGGAAATTGTCCAAAAAGTTCAGAGAAGAGAGCATTGCCTTGCACAAACAAGGAAAAGGATACCAAAAGGCAGCAAAGGCACTGAATGTTCCAAGAGATACAGTTGGAGGTCTAGTTCACAAGTTTAAAGTTAAAGAAACAGTGGCTACACTACCTGGATGTTGCAGAAAGAGGAAGCTATCACCGGCTGCCACCAGAGTCACGAGGAGGCAGGTGGTCAAAAACCCTCGGCTGAGTGCAGAACACCTGCAGCAAGACTTGGTGGCAGCAGGCACTGAGGTTTCAGTTTCCACAGTAAGGCAGACACTAAACCACTACTAACCCAAAAGCACAAGAAAAGTCTGCTCCAGTTTGCTCATAACTATATAAATAAGCTGAAAGGGTTTGGGGATTCTATTGTGTGGAGCATTGAAATAAAACTGGAACTTTTCAGGCCTATGGATCAGCGGTATGTCTGGGGGAGGAAGAATGAAGCATATGCTGAAAAGAACACTCGGGGGCTGCTTTGCTTCCCCTGGCACTGGAAACCTGCAGTGTGTGGAGGGCAAGATGGAGTCAATCAAGTATCAAATAAATCCTGTGAGAAAATATCGTACTGTCTGTGTGGAAGCTAAAGCTTGGGGCTCATTGGACCTTCCAACAGGACAATGATCCCAAGCATACCTCAAAGTCCACCAAGGTTTGGTTTCAGAAGTCCTGGAAGATACTAAAGTGGCCATCACAGCCCCCTGACTTGAACCTCATTGAAAATCTTGAATGGGATTTGAAAAAGGTGGTTGTAGCACGCAAACCCAAGATTATTAGTGAACTGGAGGTCTTTGTCCACGAGGAATGGGCTAAGATTCCTCAGGATGCTGCCAGAAGCTGGTGTCTGACCATGCATCACTTTTGCAGCAGGTCATAGCAGCAAAAGGGTGCTCTACTAGGTACTAAAGATGCTTGTCACGAAGGGGTTGAATAATTTTGAGACTGCAGTAGTCATTGAAAGAGGCATTTTTTGTTGAATTTGGAGAAACCACTTGTAATATTAGTTGTGTTGAGCTATTTAAATTGTTCTTGTTTGATTTGTTTGTTGCAAACAGCTGCTAGTTTGTACATTTTGTCAATAAACCAAATTTGCAGTGGGGGGTTGAATGGTTTTGATTGCAGCTGTACATGCATGTATAGTGAGAAAATAAATGCCCTTTGTGACCTCAGGGTGGTTTCATCAGGTCAGAATGAGCTACCCTGTGACTGACAGTAAAGCAAAGGTGCACTGGTTAAATTTCTTGAAACTGAAAGTCTGTGTTTGTGTGTTAAAATAAATAAAGCAATGCTGTTTTCAAGAGTACTTCTGAAGTCCCATTAATTTTCAAAACTCTCTAAACTCTGTATCACAGATGTTGTAGTTCTCTGCTTATCTTTGATTTTAACAGCCCTTTCTTGAATTGCCACCTTATCATGGTGGACGGATTTGTGTGCCCTCATCATTCCAGGAGCTTTGCTGTGGGGGGCAACTTGCCCCTAGTAGGGTCTCCCAAGGCAAATTGGTCCTGGGTGAAGGGAGAGATCAAGAGCAGTCCAGTAGAGCCCCATGAAAATATTACAGCAAGCTTCAAGTGTACTTGAAGGTCCACCCTCCGGTGGACTCACCACCTGCAGGAGGGATTGTGGGGATCATAGTGCTATGTGAACTGGGCAGCAGTCTGGACTACCCTGCTTCGACTGCTCTACCTGTGACCCTGACAAGCAGTAGAGGGAGGATGGATGGATGGATGGATGTTTTTAACAGATATACTAAAATAAATGTATATTTATAGCCATAGAAAAACTAGGAGCAAGTCTCCCAAAGGGTATTTTGAGTTACTTACAGATTCTAAAAATGTGGAATCTAAGCTTTCCAATGTCTAACACATGGAAATCCAAAAAGATTTGAAGATGTGGCCATTTGAATTTTAGCACCTCTCAAACTACTTCTCTGAGAAAATCAGGTTCAAAGTTTCCAAAGATTGTCCTCTTTCAGGGGAGCCAGGTGGGGGGTGGGAACAAAAGCTGGTCATTTGCGTTACTTAGCATGAACCCAACCCCCTAGTGCTTATCAAAAGGAGCTCCGGAAACCCAGGAAGGCAAGGTGCTTAAGTAGCCATGTGCTTCTACCTGAACATGCTGCTGATTGGACAAAATGAATAACAAAGGCATTGACATGTTTCGGGACCCAGGAAACAGACACTGACAGGGGCAGATAGTGAACAATAATCTTTATTAGAGTGAAAGGGTGTGTAGTGCAAGTGTGAGTGCGTGGATAGAGTTCTGGTCAGTGGAGCTGAGCACCCTGGACGGAGACCCGGCAACCCTGGAACATACAAGCACAAACAGTTACTTTTGTCCCACGCAAGTGACAAGCTACAAGTAGCGAGGCTTACTTGGTTGTAGCACAGGTTACGTCTTGCTGAGAACCAGCGGCTGTGCAACGTGGAGGTGAGGGTGTCCGTGAACGTGCTGGGGCTTCCACCCGTGGCTGTGGTAAGGACAGTTCTTCCCGTGACACCGGCTGTGACTCCACAGACCGGGACGATGACAATCCAGATAATAACGAGGTGAGTGATTCCACAGAACGTGGTGATGATGAAACAACAGATGCTGATGACAGTAACTCCACTGATAACGGTGGCCAGTACTCCTGCAACTGATACAGTAATAGTTCTGGAATTTGAGGAGCAAGACGTACCGGTAATCGTGGTGGTAGCGAACTGCGTGTTGGCGTAACCCCGTCAGCTGGGGCCGCAGGTCCGCCGCCAAGGGGGTCCACCTGTGCACAGGGGTAAAGGTTAGGAGTAGAGTAACAGACAGTTCTCTTACGTGTTTGACTCTGAAGAGAAGTCCTTGATGAGGTAAGAGAAGTTCTTGACGAAGCCAGAGAAGTTCCTGACGAGACGAGAGAGAATCCTGACGAAGCCAGAGAGCGGAGTTCAGGTTCTTTCTCCGACGAGGAGGACAGACGACTCTGTGCTGGGCTGTCAGCAACGCTGGCTTTTAACAGCTGCTGATTAACACCTGTGGGTCTGTGCGCAGCTGGAGTTAATGATGCCAATGACGGCCCAGAGGCCGCCATGACAGACATGTGAAAAGCAAACAAACCGAGTATGTAAATCAGCTGTGGTATCTACACCCCCAAAACTAGGAAGTGGTCTCACTGATATTTCCCTCTGAAACTACGTTATAAATACAAAGTTTATGGTTTTAAAATCTCCCACATTGTTATTTGAAGCATGGAATAGCTTTTTCATGATTTCAACTAGCATATTTTGCCAAAAAAAAAAAGTATTTCTGTGTTTTTTAAGAATCACATCAGGCCAACTTGTTGCTGGTTTACTCATGGCTGGTCACAAATGAGCAGGAGGAAACTTGATAAAATTAACATATAACAATAAGTACTGCAGTAACCAATAAAAGTAATAAAGTAAATAATTTTGATATCATATTGAGCACTGTAAAGCTTTTCCTCTTGTGTGTGCCTTTCCCTGTATGCCTTTGTCTCTGTCATCGTCAAAGAGTTGCACAAGCAAGCAGGTAGTGTCTGTATCATTTGTTCCAAATCACAAAAAAAGACACAAAAGTGATCCCTGATTTCTACTGACTCCACTGCAGTCCCTTCTCTACCATAACAGATAACTACAAATAAGTCATTTTTAATGGATGCTGGATCCAGCACACACTGGAATGTCATAGTATTTACTGTATTTAATAACTGTTCTTTAGAAAGAGCCACCGGAGTGGTGGCTCAGTTGGTAGGGTACCTGCCCCACGCCCAGGAGGCCAGGGTTCAAATCCCGGCTGGGTCATGCCATAGGCTGTATAAAAGCAGAACTTCCTGCCATCCAGCTTGGTGCTCAGCAATAATGCAATGGAGGAGGGAAATTTGTGGTGGCGCCTTGCATGGCAGCAACCCCTCTGATTCTATATATATGTGTGTGATTAACATCGTAGATAAGAGAAACATAATTTTGTTGTACTGTACATGATTGGCTGTATGGATTTGAATGACAATAAAGATGGCTTATCCTGATTAAAATACATTTACTCCCGTGTCTTGCAGTGTGGCAGGTGCTGGGGAACGTTCACGCTGACAGTTGGTGGTTTATTGGGGTGCTGGGGCGCAATAGTTCGCTGCTGTTTGCTGAATGATTTTACAGTTGGAACCAGTTTTTGTTATCACAAAATTTTTTGAACATGTTCAAAACAAGAGAAGCTGCCAGCTGACGACAGTGATGGGCCACCAGAGACTGATCGGCTTGCTCCGAGAGGGTGCCTCACTCAGCTAAAGCCATTCCGATGGCTGCTTTTAAGCAAAATGATAGGTATGTCTGTGAATATTTAATGCGTGAGGGATTAGTCATAATTTTAGCCCCATGAGTTTTGTGTTAGAATTATCAGATATGACATTTTATCCTGTAGCAACTTTTAATGTTTTGCCTCATAAAAGTGTGTTGAAATCAACAAAATCTGTGTGTATTTCCCATGAATACTATTGTTTGTGCATTATTTGCCTCCAATAATTATATATTGTAAGTAGAATCCATAAAATGTATGCTTCACCTGCCAAAAATTTATTAAGGCTCCCAATTTGGATCAAAACTTTTTATCTACCAAAAAGTTGAATGTTGTCAGTGTGTATGCCCAACAAATTGGATGTCAGGTAGAAGAAAAAGCGGAATTCCTGAGTAAGTTGGATGAAGTGGTAGAGAGTGTTCCCAGTGGGGAGAGAGTGGTGATTGGAGCAGACTTTAGTGGACATGTAGGTGAAGGGAACAGAGGTGATGAGGAGGTTCTGGGTAGGTATGGTCTTAAGGAGAGAAATGTGGAAGGACAGATGGTTGTGGATTTTGCTAAAAAGATGGAAATGGCTGTGGTGAACACATACTTCAAGAAGAGAGGAACATAGGGTGACTTACAAGAGTGGAGGAAGGTGCACACAGGTGGACTACATCTTATGCAGAAGAAGAAATCTGAAAGAGGAGACTGCAAGGTGGTGGGAGTGGAGAATGTATCTAGACAGCATTGGCTGATAGTCTGTAGGGTGACTTTGCAAAGCAAGAAGAGGAAAACAGTGAAGGCAGAGCCAAAGATTAAGTGGGGGAAGTTACAGAAAGAAGAAGGTTGCACAGAGTTCAGGAAGGAGTTGATACAGGCTCTGGGTGGTAGGGAAGAATTACTAGATGACTGGGAAAGTACAGCAAAAGTATTGAGGGGAAACGGGTAGAAAGGTATGTGGTATATCCAGTGGACAGAGGAAGGAAGACAAGGAGACTTGGTGATGGAATGAGGAGGTATAGGAAAGTATCCAAAGGAAAAGGCTAGCAAAGAAAAAGTGGGAGAGTCAGGAAGATGAAGAAAGCAGACAGGAGTATTTGGAATGTAGGCACATGGCAAAGAGAGAGATGGCAAAGGAAAAGGCATATAGTGAGTTGTACGAGAGGCTGGACACAAGGGAAGGAGAAATGACTTGTATCGATTGGCTAGACAGAGAGATCGAGCTGGAAAGGATGTACATCAAGTTAGGTTGATTAAGGACAGAAATGGTATTGTACTAACAAATGACGAGAGTGTTAAAAAGATGGAAGGAGCACTTTGAAGAGCTGATGAATAAAGAAAATGAGAGAGAGAGGAGGACAGATGAAGGAAAGATGGTGAACAAGGAAGTCCTGAGGATTAGCAAGGTGAAAGTGAGGGCACCTTTGGAAAGGATGAGAGAATGGAAAGGCGGTTGGTCCAGATGACATAGGTATGGAGATGTTTAGGAGAGATGGCAGTGGACTTTTTAACCAGATTGTTTAACGCAATCTTGGAGAGTGAGAGGATGCCTCAGGAATTGAGAAGAAGTGTTTTGGTGCCAATTTTCAAGAACAAAGGTGATGCTCAGAGCTGTAGTAACTACAGAGGCATAAAGTTAATCAGCCACACTATGAAGATATGGGAAAGAGTTGTTGAAGCCAGGTTAAGAGGAGAGGTGACAATCAGTGAGCACCAGTACGGTTTCATATCAAGAAAGAGTACTACAGATACAAATAATGTTTGCTCTAAGAGTGCTGATGGAGAAGTATAGAGAAGGTCAGAAGGAGTTGCACTGTGTCTTTGTGGATCTAGAGAAAGCATATGATAGGGTGCCAAGAGAGGAAGTGTGGTAGTGTATGAGAAAGTCAGGAGTGGCAGAGAAGTATGTGAGGGTGGTGCAGGACATGTATGAGGACAGCGAGACAGTGGTGAAGTGTGCTGTAGGAGTGACGGAGGTGGGGGTGGGATTACATCAGGGATCGGCTCTGAGCCCCTTCTTGTTTGCCATGGTGATGGACAGGCTGACAGACGAGATCAGGCAAGAGTCTCCATGGACCATGATGTTTACAGACAACATTGTGATCTGCAATGAGAGTAGGGACCTGGAGAGGTGGAGGTATGCTCTGGAGAGAAGAGGAGTGAAAGTCAGTAAAAGCAAGACAGAATAGATGAGTGTGAATGAGAGGGAGGCAGGTGCAACGGTGAAGATGGAAGGAGTAGAGGTAGTGAAAGTAGATGAGTTTAAATGCCTGGAGTCAACCATCCAAAGCAATAGAAAATGCACAAGAGAGGTGAAGAAGAGCGTGCAGGCAGGGTGGAGACGAGTGTTAGGGCTGATTTGTGACAGAAAGGTAGCAGCAAGAGTTAAAGGGAAGATTTTACAAGCCAGTAGTGAGACCTGCTATGATGTATGGTTTGGAGATGGTGGCACTGACAGAAAGACAGGAGGTGGCAGAGTTGAAGATGCTAAGCTTTTCACTGGGAGTGACTAGGAGGGACAAGATTAGAAATTAGTGTATCAGAGGGACAGCTCACGTTGAGCGGTTTGGAAACAAAGTATGAGAGGCAAGGCTGAGATGGTTTGGACATGTGCAGAGGAGGGATGGTGGATACATTGGACAAAGGATGTTGAATATGGAGCTGCCAGACAGGAGGAAAAGAGGAAAACCACAGAGAAGATCCATGGATGTAGTGAAGGAGGACATGGAGAAGGTTGGTGTTACAGAGGAAGATGCAAGAGATAGGGTGAGATGGAGACAGATGATCATCCGCTGCGGAGACTCCTAAAGAGAGCAGCTGAAAGAAGAAGAAGATCTGCCAAAAAATTACTTGATTTGGTTCAAGGTTTAATTGTGAAGATTATAATATAACATGTTCTGTCCAACTTGTGAATAGTCTCAAAGGGCTGTTATAATTTATAAATATTTATTTAACCTGCCAAAAATTAAGGGTCTTAATCTGGATTGAAACTCCAGAAATCCAATCTGCAATTATCTGATTATTCAAGTGGCCAAGTAAACAGAATAATCCAATAAAGACCATGTAACTGGGGTCATTAACTAAAAAAGTTTATCCTCCAGTAATCTGTTTATTCAGTGCATGTATACAGTTTATTTCCAGTAATTCATTTATTGTGACCATGTAACTGGGGTCATTGTTAAAAATACAAACAAGTTCCAGGACTAAACAGTAGATGGCAGCAATATGATATCTGGTTCCTTAAATGGCATTTGTTTTTATTGTGATTAAGATAGTGTTCATCAGCAGCTTCAGTTCAAAACAGAACAGAAAAGAAAAAAATTCAGGTTGTTCATACTCTGAAGATTCATCATTCAGGTTGTTCATATTTTGTAAAAGATCAATGGTTCAATAAATGTAAACATTTCATAATGTACTTGTACTTCTTTGTACTAAATTTGGAGTTGCCATTAGGTTGTTTTGCTATTATTTTACTGGTCCAACCCACTTGAAATTAAATCCGGTGGTATATGGCCCCCGAGCTAAAATGAGTTTGACACCCCTGATTTAGATGCATTACCAATCCAATTTCAAAACAGATCTACTGAGGTGTTTTCAGATATTTACTTTCAAGGTAATGATCCAACATAATATGTACATAATCCATCATGGAACACATAACCCAGAGACAGTAAATTTTTGACTGAAGCTCCACTTACACAGTATATCTGAGAGACCTTTAGCTCCCCCATTTCCACCCAGTTCAGCTTGTGGGCTTTCTGTTTCCACTTTGTCTTGTGGGCTGTGTGGCATTTGTTTTAACTGGTGTTTATGAGTACTGCATAATTTGTCAGTGGTCAAAAACCATCAAGATTTAAGAGATAGTAGATCACACAGAAAGAAGAGAAACACAAGTTTCTCTAGCTAAAAATGACAGGCCAAAGCTGAATGTGAGGACTTCACATATTGTCTAATTAACATTTATCATTTGGTTTAAACTAGTGCTTTGCCCATGGAATGCAAGTATTCCTGTCTGAAACAGGTAGCGCAATTAGGCTTTACAGGCCCAAATGTAGGGCATGTTTGAAAGTGGAGTGAAGAGTTGTAGCCTATATGTAGGCAATAACACGTTAGACTTTGACAAATATAAAAGGGACTGATCGGCACTATGATTTCTTTGATTGTGTGACTGTTAATTGCAGAATACCTGATTATTGAAAACAAATGGGACATCCAGTATTTGTGACTGTTTCGGATCTCTTGTTTATTTGTTTGTCAGATCGCTTACTTGTGTGATCTTTTATGACTTATATTCATAATAGTGTATCTTGCACTTTGGGGCATGGGAGTTGTTCAGTCACCATTATAATTGTGTTAGATTATATCACTGTTCGGTGATGGAGCTAAGTGTAATATTGAATTTCTTCTGTGTATCATCAATACACTCATGCAGTATTATAACAGGACACGTTTACAAATATTTGAGACCCATTGTGTATCATTTTGTTTTAGCAACATTTGGTTATTAAAAGTTTTTTAAAATTGTAATCAATTGAATTAAGTACAAAGCACCCAACATTGTATCCTACACAGCAGAAGGACCTGTTTGGCTGCAACCGTTGCATCAGTGTTGCCCGTTTGTCAGTAAATATTTAAATTAAAAATTATTTATTTCGTTATTTGGACGTTTTTGTGTCCAGTTTTTTTATTTGAGTGTTTTTGTGTCCAGTTTGATCACGGTTGTCCTTTAGTCAAAGCGTGCATATGTGTTCACATATAATTGATCTGGCCATTCTGCTTCACAATCATGGCGGTATTATTATTGACTTTTAACTTTTAGATAGCCATGCGAGCACACCGGGAGGAGTACCATCGGGGACTTACAGTCCTGCAAAGGACAGTGGTGGCACATGGGTGACGCAGCAGCCGGGACTCCCGTCTACCGCTGACCGGACAGGCTGGGCTTGCCTCTCCGTGAAGGTCCGTGGTTGGCCGATCTGGCTGCTGCTTCTCCCAGTGTGTTCTGTGTTGGGTACACTGGTGTTCTTTGCCCTGCTGGCGCTTCTCCCAGTCTGCTCACACGCCTCGTGTTCTCCACATATGCTGAATTATCCTTTAGACCTATGCAATCACGGCAACATTATAGCATAATTTTTTAAGCATTAAATCTTCAGTATTCTCTTTTTCTGGCAAAATTTGTCACTTTTCACTTCCTCGTTTTGTTCACGGAGCGCTGTGGTGACTGGTCGTGATGCTGCGTATTATTCAGTCAGTACGGATCAATCCAAAACCCCACCCACACTTCCAGAAGCCAGGGCATGAGGAGACAGGGCGATGGCTAAACTTTTATTGATAATAATTACATATTTTGAGTGAACAACTCCATACTTGGGGATGCACAGCCTTGTAACCTCAGCAAAGCGCTTATAAAATTTGAGGTTTGTCTGACGAACAGTTTGAGAGATATGTGAGGAACAGACACACCCAGAGATTCCTTGCATTTATAGATACTGTAGATGATAATGGCATGTCCATTGCCCGACTGGTGTCTTTGTCATCCATCTTTTCACAACCTCTTACAGTGTGATGCTCTCAGTTTAACTGTAGCAGAAGGAATCTTGGAATGTTAACAATGTCAAATTCTTTTCATTTTTTTCTTTGAACCGCTGCAATGAAGTGCTCCAACACTGTCTGTTCATTCATTCATTCATTAGTGTGAAAGAATTTCAATTGGGTCTTGCTTGGCTGCTCATTCTTCTGCCATGCAGCAATGAGGACTCGGGTGACCTAAGATCTTATTATTCATCTATGAAGTTGCAAACCACTGTTTACCCACCCGCTTCATCGCGCTGAATGATTGTAAAATCCTGCTAAATAAAATTGTGCAAAGAAAATCTGAACTGAAATTGTTGGAGACACTGAAAGTCCTTATATATCAGTGCCTACATTCAAAATGCCTTTCACTTTACTCAGTGGTAAATTGGTGCATTAGTAGCTGCTCTGAGTGCACATCTCACTGTGAGCGTGGCTCTTCATCCTTATTTCTGTCTATTTATGTCTTAGCACAGACTCCCTTGTGTTCTTACTAATTGTCATGCTTTCTGCTTTTTCTTGCATTGTCTCCTTATATCTCTTTACTTAATCCAGTGTGTCTTTTGTGCCCTCTTTGCTCTGCTTGATTTTTTTTTCTCCCCTCCTCTTTAGTCTTGCCTTGAACATGGCTTGTGATATAACACACAGTCTGGAGCGGTTTCTTGTGTTAATAACTGTGACCTATTAACTCACAATGGTGTCTCAAGGGAGAATCACTTGTCCTTAAATTATACATGATCACTTTCAGTTTCTCTCACTCTCTCACACACACACACACACACACACACACACACACGCACGCACACAGTTTTCCTCTTTTATTTCTGCCTCTCATCCTCCAGTATAAGGTCACAGATATCCTTTCTTTTTTCAAAAGGTTATACCAAAGACACCAGCGGAGGTGGGAGGAATGATTGAACACATTTATCCATATTAGAAAATTCAACCCAGCAGTTCTATTTCTTGTCATCAGAAGTGTACTATTGTAGAGCAGTGGGATTTATTCAGCAGCATTAAAGGGATCCGCTATAGGTATTTCGGTTGTTTACAATAAAAAAAAACCTCATTATATCAAGAGGTGGGAATTTTCAGTGGTCTTGTGGAAAGTGCAAATAACGGAGCCAGACTTGCACAGCAGACGACTTTATTCACTCTCACTTCAGTCATACACAGAAAAGCATTATCCACAATACACCAGGGTCTCTCCTTTTATATCATCCCTCCGTCTCCCATCTGCATGAAATCTCGCATCACAATACATTCAACCATTCTCCCCCCACTGTCCACCAGCTACTCCTTCCTGCTACATCACCATAATCTCTCCCATCTCAATACCTGTTGTCCTCATCTGTTTACCCTCTGCATCCAGTCTGAGATGATTATCCCAGCGTCTACACCCCCCCCCCCCTCCAGAATCTCAGACCGAGTTTCAATCCTCACGTCCTTTTGGCTTCAGTCTCCTCCCGTATCTACTGTAAAGGGGGTTCTCCGCCTCCGCGGCGCTGCTGTGCCGGTTGGGGGCTCCTGGGGGTGTGTCTGTCTGCGGGTGGGCAATGGCGAGGGGGGGGGCATTCGACTTGCCCGTGTGGCTGCTCTGATGAATTGTTTACCTGGGGAGTTCTCCGTGGGGGTCTTCCACGCTGAGGGGCCCGAGCCAACATCACTTGCTCATCCGCCACCACAAAGGCGGGCTTAAGTCTGTCTGTACATATTTTCTCCTGACGACCCCCCAAGTCTAACAAAAAATGTTTGTCCCCTGGTTCCAGCACTCTGAACGGGCCATCGTAGGGTGGGCGCAATGGGGGGCGGTGGGCATCGTGCCTGACAAACACGAACGCCGCGTTCTTCAAAGTTTTTGCACAAAAGCGCGTGGAAAACAGTGGTGGGCAGGGCCCGGTAGCGTGCCTGTGTCTGCGCTATGCTGCAAACGCTGAGACGGACAGTTGTCCGGCGTGGGATTATCTGGTAAAAATTCCCCGGGGAGCCGCAGTGGCTGAGAAAAAAAACAAGCTCTGCCGGGGAAGCCTCCAAATCCTCTTTTGGTGTGGAACGCAACCCTAACAAAACCCATGGCAACCGGTCTACCCAATTTGCATCCGTCAGCGAAGCCCTGAGCGCTGCTTTCAGTGACCTATGAAAACGCTCGCGTAACCCATTGGCCTGTGGGTTGTACACGGTTGTGTGATGAATTGCGACACCCAGGCTACGGCCCATCGTGGACCAGAGGTCGGAAACAAACTGCGGGCCCATATCAGACGTGATCTCCGACGGGATGCCAAAACGTGCCACCCATGTTGTCAAAAAAGCGCGCTACGTCCGTGGACGCGGTTGCCGCCAGTGGGACTGCTTCTGGCCAGCGTGTGGTGTGGTCACCACTGTCAGAAGGTGCGTGCACCCCTGTGATGGTGGGAGGGGGCCCACGAGATTCACGTGAACATGGTCGAACCTCTTAGCCGATATACGAAATGGCTCCAAAGGGGCCTTCGTGTGTCTGTGTACTTTGGCTCGTTGGCACGCTACGCAGGCTGCAGCTCACTCTTTCACTTGTTTGCACAGGCCTGGCCAAACGACCTTCGCTCCCACCATTTTAACTGACGTGCACACTCCTGGGTGCGCCAGAGCGTGAACTGACTCAAACACTCGGCGGCGCCAAGCAACTGGGACCACCGGGCGCGGGCGTCCCGTGGAGACGTCGCAGATTGGTGGGGGGGGGGGGGGCTGCCGTCTTGCAGTACTCTGCTCTCCAGCCTTAACCCTGTTGGTCCAGACTGGAACGCACACATGTCCACATCGCCAATCTTCTCTGCGGCCATGGCTGTATAATCTATCCCTACGCAGACTGGGGCCACTACTGAGCGCGAAAGGCAGTCCACCACCACATTCAGTTTACCGGCCACATGCTGAATATTGGTCGTAAACTCCGGGATCACGGCCAGCTGCCTCTGCTGCCGGCCCAACCATGGTTCCGAAACCTTGGCCATCGCGAATGTTAGTGGCTTGCTGTCCATGAACACAGTGAAGCTGTGCCCTTCCAGCCAGAACTGGAATTGGCGTATGGCCAGGTGGAGAGCCAGCAACTCTCTGTGGAACACGCTGTATTTACGCTCACTGTCGCGCAAAGCCCTGCTGAAGAAAGCGAGCGGCTGCCAAGAACCGGCGACACATTGCTCCACGACGGCCCCTATGGCCACGTCCGAGGCGTTGGTAGTGAGCGCTATTCGGGCTGCCAGGTCTGGGTGCGCCAACAGTGTGGCGTTTGCCAGGGCTGTTTTAACCTCCGAGAATGCCTGCTCCTGCTTCGGAGTCCATTTGACTCTGTCCGCCGGTTTCCGTTTCTTGAGCGCAGCATACAATTGCTGCATGAGCTGAGCTGCGTGGGGGAGGAACCGGTTATAAAAGTTAACCATCCCCAAAAACTCTTGCAGTGCCCTGACCGTCTGAGGCCGGGGAAAATTCGCCACGGCGCGCACCTTGTTGGGCAAGGGTATTGCTCCCTCCGGTGACACGCGGTGCCCCAAAAAGTCAATCTCAGTCACGCCGAACTGGCATTTCGCCGGTTTGATTATTAACCCGTGTCCTTCCAACCTCCGGAAAACCGTCCTGAGGTGGGTTACGTGTTCGTCCTCGGACGCGCTGGCCACCAGGATGTCATCCAGGTAGACAAACACAAACGGCAGATCGCGCAACACCGCATCCATCATGTGTTGGAATGTCTGTGCCGCACCTTTTAATCCAAAGGGCAAGCGTAAAAACTCAAACAAGCCAAACAGAGTTATTACCGCTGTTTTGGGTATGTCCTCTGCGCGCATCGGGACCTGGTGGTAACCACGGACCAGGTCTATTTTAGAAAAAATGTGTGCCCCAGCGAGGTGAACAGAAAAATCCTGAATATGGGGAATCAGGTAGCGGTCGTGCGCTGTGGCGTTATTCAATCTGCGGAAATCTCTGCACGGTCACCACGATCCCTCAGCCTTAGGGACCATGTGTAGCGGGGATGCCCATGGGCTGTTTGAGCGCCTGATGATGCCCAACCTTTCCAAGTTAGCAAACTCCTCGCGCGCTATAGCCAGTTTAGCTGCGTCCAGGCGCTGAGGTCGTGTGAAAACGGGCGGCCCGGTAGTGGTGATAAAGTGTTCCACCCCGTGTTTAGTGATAGCCGCCGAAAACGTCGGGACCGTGAGTGCTGGGAACTGAGTGAGCAGTGTGTGGAACTTACCGCCTGGAGTTGTGACGTTGGTTAGTGCTATTGGCCCGGCCCCTCGAGCTGTACAGGGGAGAGAATCAAAAGACATTGCATTAACCAGGCGTCTGTTAGCAACATCGACTAGCAACCCGTATGCACACAGAAAATCAGCTCCCAAGATTGGGAAACTCAATGCCGCTATGATGAAAGTCCACTCATACATACGGCCATGTAAGGATAAAGTCAGTGTCCTCTCACCAAAAGTCCTAATGTCCGACTGTTTACGGCTACCAGCTCAGGGCCGCTAGCTCCTGCTAGCTGGTCAGCGTAGGACGGCAGGATGAGGCTCTTTTGGGAGCCGGTGTCTACGAGGAACCGTCTCCCCGAGCGCAAATCTGTCACGTAGAGCAGCTTGTTCTCTTCACCGGCGGTCGCAGCTGCTACTGACTGCCGGCCTTGGCATTTCCCGAACGCTTGAATTGGCACGGTGGCACACATCTGCGTGCGTTCTCTCCAAAGCGGCAGTGGTAGAAGCAGAGCATGTCTCTCTGGTGCTTCCTGGCCCCCGTTGCCGCTACCGTCGCCAGCTCCTTGCCTCCACTGGTCGTCTCGCTGGGTTCCGACGCCGTCGCGTTCACTGTGAGGGCTCTGGTGGTGAGGATGATCTGATCTGCCTCCTGGGCTAGCGCACGGTAGTCACGCGCGGCCAGTGAGTTGGCAAGGACCGCTCTTGGCTCTGTTGGGAGGTTCCGGAGGAAAAGGTGGGCAAACAGAAAATGCCCGTCGTCCGTGCCCATCAACGCCAACATCTTCTCCATCAGTTCGACCGCCGACCCATCTCCTAACTCGGAGCGCCTCAGAAGCCTCTCTGCTCTCTCACAGTCCGAGAGCGTGTAGCGCTGGGTCAGCGCGGCCTTGAGAACCCCGTATTTATCGTGGGCTGGAGGCTGTTGGAGCAGGCTCGCTACTTGCTGAGACGTGCAAGTGTCCAGCGCTGCGACCACATAGTAATATCTGATGTTGTCTGCCATTATTCCCCGGAGGGCGAACTGAGCCTCGGTGTGGTGGAACCAAGACCGCGGGTCGTGCAGCCAAAAGTCCGGTAGTTTGACCGAAACAGTGCACACGTTGCTGGGGCTTTCCGTCCGGGCTGACTCCAGGGTTCTTGCCTCATGTTCCATCATTCGTCAAGGGTCACCAGTGTGGAGAGTGCACATAACGGAGCCAGACTTGCGCAACAGACGACTTTATTCACTCTCACTTCAGTCATACACAGAAAAGCATTATCCACAATACACCAGGGTCTCTCCTTTTATACATTCCCTCCATCTCCCATCTGCATGAAATCTCGCATCACAATACATTCAGCCATTCTCCCGCCATTGTCCCCCAGCTACTTCTTCCTGCTACATCACCATAATCTCTCCCATCTCAATACCTGTTGTCCTCATCTGTTTACCCTCTGCATCCAGTCTGAGATGATTATCCCAGCGTCTACAGTCTCACATTTTTGTTTAAAAAGTCTTCAGCTGATCCAAAATGCTGCAGCAAGAGTTTTAACATACTAGAAAGAGAGATCATATCTCTCCGGTTTTGGCCTCCCTTTATTGGCTTCCCAAAGAGTTTAGAATTAAGTTTAAAATCCTTCTTCTTACTTACAAAGCTCTAAATAATCAGGCCCCTTTTTATTTAAAAGATCTGATACAACCTATTATCCTAACAGAGCACTATGCTCCCAAAATGCAGGATTACTTTTAATACCTAGAATCTCCAAAAGTACAATGGGAGGCAGAGCCTTCAGTTATCAAGCTCCTCTCCTGGGGAACCAGCTGCCAATCTGGATTCGGGAGTCAGATTCAATCTCTGTTTTTAAGAATAAGGTTAAAAACTTCCTTTTTGATATAGCCTATAATTAGGGAGGGACCATGTGCACCTGAACCCTCCCTTAGTTATGCTGCTAATAGGTTTAGACAGCGAGTGGACCTCCAATAATGCACTGGGCTTCACTCCTTTCTTCGCTCTCAATGAAATATTTTTTTTTTGCTGGTCATTAACATCTGTTTGTTCTCTCCCATAGATTGAGTCCCCGTCGTGCTGTTTTCTCTCTACATGTCTGTTCTTTTCTTCTTCTTCACTATCCCCTCACCCCTAGCCAATCACAGCAGATGACTGCCCTTCCCTGAGCCTGGTTCTGCTGGAGGATTCTTCCTGCTAAAAGGGAGTTTTTCCTCTCCACCGTTGCCAGGTGCTTGCTCACAGGGAATCGCCTGATTGCTGGGGTCTTTCTGCAATTGTGGGGGTTTCCCTTACAGTTGAAAGTGCTATGAGACTTCTGTTGTTGTGAAATGGCGTTATATAAATAAAGTTGAATTGAATTGATTTTTTACGAGGGGGATGACTCGCCTATCACAAGGGCTGAGGTCGCCAAGGTGGTTAAAAATCTCCTTGGTGGCCGGGCCCCGGGGGTGGACGAGATTCGCCCTGAGTACCTCAAGGCCCTGGATGTTGTTGGGCTGTCATGGTTGACACGCCTCTGCAACATTGCGTGGAGGTTGGGGACAGTGCCTTTGGCATGGCAAACCGGGGTGGTGGTTCCTCTCTTCATAAAGGGGACCGGAGGGTGTGCTCCAACTTTAGAGGGATCACACTCCTCAGCCTCCCTGGGAAGGTCTATGCCAAGGTACTGGAGAGGAGAATCCGGCCGTTGGTCGAACCTCGGATTCAGGAGGAGCAATGTGGTTTTCGTCCTGGCCGTGGCACATCGGACCAGCTCTTTACCCTCTCGAGAATTCTTGAGGGTTCGTGGGAGTTTGCCCAACCAGCTTACATGTGTTTTGTGGACTTGGAGAAGGCATTTGACCGCGTCCCTCGTGGTTTTTTGTGGGGGGTGCTTCCGGAGTATGGGGTATTGGGCTTGTTGTTACGAGCTATTCGGTCTCTGTACGACCGTTGTGAGAGTTTGGTTCGTATTGCCAACACTCGGTCGGACTCATTCCCAGTGAGAGTTGGACTCCGCCAGGGCTGCCCTTTGTCACCGATCCTGCTCATAATTTTTATGGACAGGATTTCTAGACGCAGCCAGGGAATGGAGGGTGTCATGCTTGGTGACCACAGGATCTCATCTCTGTTGTTTGCAGATGATGTTGTCCTGTTGGCTTCATCCAGCAATGACCTACAGCTCTTGCTGGGACGGTTTGCCGCTGAGTGTGAAGCGGCTGGGATGAGAATCAGCACCTCCAAGTCCAAGTCTATGGTCCTCAGCCAGAAAAAGGTGGATTGTCCTCTCTGGGTTGGGGACGGGCTCCTGCCCCAAGTGGAGGAGTTTAAGTATCTTGGGGTCTTGTTCACGAGTGAGGGGAAAATGGAGCGAGAGATTAACAGACGGATTGGAGCAGCATCTGCAGTGATGCGGACGTTGTACCGTCTGTTGTGGTGAAGAGGGAGCTTAGTTCTAAGGCAAAGCTGTCGATTTACCAGTCAATCTACGTTCCTACTCTCACCTATGGTCACGAGCTTTGGGTAATGACCGAAAGAACAAGATGGTGGATACAAGCAGCTGAAATGAGCTTTCTCCGTAGGATTGCTGGACTCACCCTCAGAGATAGGGTGAGGAGCTCAGTCATCCAGGAGAGGCTCAGAGTAGAACCGCTGCTCCTCCACATTGAAAGGAGTCAGTTGAGGTGGTATGGGCATCTGATTAGGATGCCTCCTGGACGCCTCCCACTTGAGGTGTTTCAGGCACGTCCCACTGGGAGGAGACCCCGGGGTAGACCCAGGACTTGCTGGAGAGACTATGTCTCCCAGCTGGTCTGGGAACGCTTTGGTATCCTCTCTGAAGAGCTGGAGCAGGTGGCTGGAGAGAGGGAAGTCTGGGCTTCTCTGCTTGAACTGCTGCCTCCGCGACCCGGACCTCCGGAAAAGCGGTAGAAGATGGATGGATGGATGGATGGATGGATGAATTGATTTGATTGCGATTTTGCCATTAATGAGTCACAATGCATCTTGATGCTTCTCATTGTTGCCTCTTCAGTTTTCCATGTAATGCTTTTTTCAGATTTCAGTGTTCATTTTTGTAATTTATGAATGGAAAAGCACTGCTTTGTGGATTGGGCTTTTTTTTTCCACAATATCTTTATTGAACCTTTTTTTTTTTTTAACAAACATGATACAAACAATCAAACACTAACACTAAAGTACTACAAAAAAAAAAAAATGCACTAAAAACACCAACAACCACCAACAAAATCAAGTCTTCAACAATGCTCCTCTGTTTAGTCTAGACAATCCAATACATAAGTATACATATTATGTTCACCAGTTTGGAATTTACAAGGTCCACACACATCATTCACCTTCTTCTTCAAGAGTTATGTTTAAATTTTTTACATAATCAATAAAAGGTCTCCATATATTCTCAAACACAATTTCCTTTGATTTTAGTATATATGTTATTCTTTCTAATGGAAGGTTTGTTAACATCTGTCTTAACCACTGAGTCACATCTGGTCTATGAGTCTTTTTCCATAATAGTGCAATACATTTTTTGGCATTAAGCAAACTGAGGTCTATGAATGTTCTTTCACTTTTATTAAAATTATGCTTTTCTGGGTACAGACCCAACAAAAACAGTTTAGGATTCAATATGATTTGTTTTGAGATTATTTTTTCAATTGTTACCCTCACCTCTTCCCAAAACATTCTTATTAATCTACATTCCCATAAACAATGAAATAGGGTTCCTTTACTTTCCATGCATTTTGTGCATGTATCTGGTATATTTTTGTTATATCTATTTAACTCCTCCGGTGTAACATACATCCGCATTAACCATTTGAAATGTATCAATTTAAGGCGTGCATTTATTGATTTGGTTTGAGCTTCTGTACAAGCCAATTCCCATTGTTCCTCTGAAATTTCAATTTGCAGATCTTCTTTCCAGTAGTTTAATCTTTTCAGTGAATTTTCACTTGAAGATAGTGTCAATGAGTTATAAAACTCTGAAATAATACCCTTTCTTTTACTATCTTTCATCAACATTTTTTCCAAGGATGAATAAATAGGTCGAGTGAGAGCTTTATTTTGATTTGATCGAATAAAGTTTCTAAGTTGAAGATATTTAAAAAAATGTGTTCTATCGAGATTAAATTTGATCCTCAGCTCTTCAAAAGACATTATGTTGTCTGCACATGGCAAATATAAATCCTGAATCTTTTGTATCCCTTTTAAATTCCATACTTTAAATACAGCGTCCGCTCTCCCTGGTTTAAAATATTGATTACCCCATATTGGACTAAATTGTGACAATAACTGTGGTTCTTTTAAATAGTTTTTAGCTTCACACCATATTTTGATCATATGCTTTACAAATGGATTTTTAACTTGTTTTTGTAATTTTTTTGCCGAATCTGAGTATATGAATATGGGAAGAGGTAAAGGTAAATTGTATGATTCCATTTCAGTCCAGTGAGGGAGATCATTTGATGAAAAATAATATGTCATAGACCTCAGTTGTGCCGACCAATAATACAACATAAAATTTGGACATTTCAGACCTCCACGATCAAATGGTAAATATAATAAAGACAAACGTAATCTAGCCCTCCTGTTGTTCCATATAAATTCCACTAACTTTTTTTTTATTCTTGAGAATAGATCTAAAGGTGGTGATAAGGGAATGTATTGAAATAAATAAAGTATTTTAGGTAAAATATTACTTTTAAGTATATTGATTCTCCCGATCATCGACATTGGTAGTGACATCCATCTCTGAGTTAACTCACTGATATCTGACATTAAGGCTTCATAGTTGACACTGGCGACTGATTCTAGCTTAGGCATAATTTGGATTCCTAAATATTTAAACTGATTTACAACATTGAATTGATTTACCTCAGGGGCTGGGTAATTTCTCTGGGTCTCATTTAGCATTAATATTGAAGATTTAGTTTTATTTATTTTATATCCTGATATTTCCCCAAAATTCTTTATTAAATTCAACAAGGTTGGAATTGATTTTTTTAGATTCGACATAAACAAAATTATATCATCGGCGTACAGGGAGATTTTATGTTCTGTTGGTCCAACTTTAATTCCATATATTTGTGAATGTAAACGTATCGCTATCGCTAAAGGTTCAATTGCCATAGTAAACAGTAAAGGTGAAAGTGGACAGCCTTGTCGACATCCTCTATTGATTTTTATTGGTTTTGAAATATTGTTATTTGTTAGGATTTCTGCTGTAGCATTATTGTATATTATTTGAACCCATTTTATGAAATTATTTCCAAGTCCAAACCTTTGTAGGACTTCAAAAAGAAAGGGCCATTCAACTCTATCAAAGGCCTTTTCGGCGTCCAATGATAGGAGAGCTGTATCCGGTGCTTCTTTATTAAAATAAATAATATTAAATAGTCTTCTTACATTATGGAAGCCTTGTCTACCCTTTATAAAGCCATTCTGATCTCGATTAATAATATTTGGTAAAATTTCTTGTATTCGTCTTGCTAAAATTTTACAGATTATCTTAAGGTCGGCGTTTAATAGGCTTATTGGTCTCATATTTTCACATTTATTAGAGGGCTTACCTGGTTTTGGCAGCAGTATAATTAAGGCGTGGATTGGGCTTTTAATAAATTCCCCTTGCCTTACATGACTACTTTTTCGTCAATTAATAGAATCAATCAGTTAAATGTGAAGTCTTTGTTCAAAAAAGGGGTGGGGGGGATTCCAAACCATACCCATGTAGTGAAAATCTGATATTCTGAATGAAGACATCAAATCACAATTAACCATAGCTCATTCTTTAGCAAATGTTTTCATATGTCTTAACATGATTAGAGGTCCCTTTCACTGAAAAATTGTGTTCTTGTTGGTTTTAACGTTCTGAAATGCATCCATTGGGCCCCTGATTATAATTTTTTTTAAAAACACCAAAATGCTCAACTCTCTTAAAAACACACATCCTTTATATTATCGTTTTGTGTCTGATTTTCCGTTTTAACTCTTCTTAACTCTTTTTCCTCTGTAAGCCCAACCTTGATATGTATTCCTGCTCTTAGCATTAACTTGACTAGGCTATTGGCATCAGTCAGTAACTGCATTAGGAGCGCGCCTCGGTGGGGAGGAGGTGATAGGCAGGGTGCCTGGCATTAGCTTAACTCTTGATCCAGCTGGTTTGATTGCTATTTTCTATAAATTCTATTCACCCCCACTGGAATCCTTCTTCATTAACAACACTTGTGTCAGAGTCTGGACATGGCTGTGCTCTTGTCCTTGCGTTAAAGCCATGTCCTCACCCTGTTTATTATGTTCATTTGTGTTTTATTTTCATCCCTGCCGTTGCCTCAGTTTGTTTTTCATTTGGTCCCTATTATTATTATTACTATTATTATCTTTATTGCCATGCTCTTGTCTCTCCTGATCCCCTGTTCATGTGCATTCCCTGTGATCATCTGTGCAGCCCCGCCCGTCCTGTGTCTGTGATCAATTCCTGCTGTCTCCATTTGTCCCTGATTGTGCCCACCTTTTCTGTATTGTGTTTGATTACTCCTGTGTCTATTTATGTCAAGCCCCAATCTATGTTCCTGATAGGTGTCGTCGTCAGTGTTTGCGTGAACAACACGCTTCTGTCTGTATCTTGTAGCCTGCCTTTTATCCTGCCTAGTTTTGAGTTTTTTTGTTGCAGCTTCCCAGCTGTTTATTATTTTTGTGTTTTCACCATCAAGCTGTGCCAGTTGAGCCAGCTCTCAATAAAAACCATAAACTTGAAGTACTGCATTTGGGTCCAGACTACGAACCATGACAACTTGACCATATATGTCATTCTTAGTTCCTATTTTAGCTTATTTTCTTGTAGCATTATCTCTAACTGCTACCAAAGGCAGCTAGCTGAAGCTGGCAGCTTAGCCACTCATTCACCTATGTTTCTTGCTTATTGTACCACAGGACTGGTCATATCCTATTGACCACTGAAACCACACACCCCTGTCCACTAGTGATGCATTGCTTTATTCCCTCTTTGAGACAAATTTACGTGGCCCATTCTCACTTTCGAGTTTGGAAAGGGGCAGCTAAGATTAGCAATAGTGATGTAAAAGGGAAGGTGGAGTTAAATGCAGCTTTTAGGAAATTTAAAGAGACATGCTTTGAAATCAGTTGTTCTGAGTTAAGGGCCATCCACACCAAGCATTATAAAGATAACTAACTATAGTCTTAAAAATTGTTCTTAACTCAAGTGGATGGCAGTGTCCACACTGCTGTAGTGTGGACACTGCCATCCACTTGAGTGGAAGATGTAAAATTTGTGGGAAACGTTTAGTGAATCGGACCTTTAAGGGGAACAGTCTGCTAGCAAAGCACATTAGCCAACGTAAAAGCTAATTCCCACGTCATAGTGTTTGCATGGACAGATATGGACCGTGGATGTGCACACAGCTCTGTTCATAGTCACTTGTCACATGACCACATTTCACCTACTGCATGTGCAGTTTGGACCTCTTCCATTTTGTCACAATTTTTGGGCTGCATATGGATTTCTACACAGGGGTCGACACAGACCCTTGGCAGACTGGCGGAATTTATGTGACTCACATTGAGGGGTTGTGGGGGGAGCAGACACTGACTAACTACTCTGAATCCAGCTTAATGTGTTTTACCACACCTTTTTTTAATAGTACACACATAGGATGTGGAATAAATAGTTTGACCCCCTCTGGCTAATAATAAAAGAGATAAGAGGGGTAGGACTGAGTTGGGTGGAAAGTTATTTAAGTAACAGACAACAATTTGTACAAATTGGTGAGCACAAATCACCCTTCATGAACATCACTTGTGGTGTGCCCCAGGGGTCAGTTTTGGGACCCAAACTCTTTATTTTGTATATAAATGACATATGCCAAGTATCAAAAATTCTGAAATTTATTTTGTTTGCGGATGACACAAATATCCTTTGCACTGGTGAGAATTTGCAGCAGGTTTTAGAGGTGGTCACAACTGAAATGGAAAAATTAACACAGTGGTTCAACAAAAATAAATTATCTCTAAATCTAAAAAAACCCAAAGATTATGTTCTTTGGAAATTATAAAATAAATCATGAAATAATGGTAACGATAGATGATACCAGAATAGAAACAGTACAGGAAAATAAGTTTCTGGGGGTGACGCTAGACAATAAAATCTGCTGGAAACCTCACATCAGTCACATCCGGGCCAAGTTAGCAAAATGTATAGGCATACTGGGGAAGACAAGACACATCTTGGACTATAAATCATTGGTCTTATTGTACAATTCCCTGTTTTTACCTTATCTTAACTATTGTGTAGAAGTCTGGGGAAACACCTACAAGACCAACCTACAGTCAATATGCACATTACAAAAAAGAGCTATAAGGTGTTACGTGTAGCTCTGGGGAGCCACACAATGAGAGCCAAGGGCGAGCCGGTGAGTCGTGATGTTTTATTGGAGGTAAGGGTGAGGGATGAGGAAAGCACAGATGCTCATACACAATAACACTTCTGAGCAGTACAGCGACAGAGTAAACCGTTGGCACCGGGCGTAGGGGTACACAACAAGAAAGCTCACAGCGGGTAAAACTCACGGGTTAAGCAGCCAGACAAGTAGAGAGCTGGCACTGGGCAAAGGACTCCAATACACAGGGCACTCATACAAGGTGGTACTCCCAAGTGATACAGTAAGGCAAGTAGCGGGCTAGCGCCGGGCATGGGGTTACCAAGGCACAAAACTCCTTACGGGAAACACTTACGAGTTATGCTGAAGATGAGGCAAGGGCTGGCACCAGACGAAGGGGCTCCAGCCTAGCAGTGCTTATGTCGCAGCCCCGAGTGATCGAGGCTGCTCCTTTTTATCCTCATTGGCAGCGCCCCAGCTGATGAGGATTAATTGGCCCCAGCCGTCCCGTAACACTGACAGCTGGGAGCCAGCTGAGACGCAGCCCAATGAGAGGCAGAGAAGGGAAGGGGGCATGGTCTAAACGCCGGGCCCAGCGTCATCCCATGGTGACATAAGGATAATAAACAATGTAGGATATAGAGTCCATACCAATTCGTTGTTTTTAAAGTCACATGTCATAAAGTTCATCGATTTAGTTAAATTTAAGACAGCACAAGTAATGTACAGGGCAATTAATAATCAACTCCCAACTAATATACAAAAAATATTTAAAAAAAGAGACAATGAATATAATTTGAGAGGAGACTTAAACTTTACAAAACCCAAGATACGTACAACCAAGAAAAGTATGTGCATATCTGTCTGTGGGGTGGGTTTGTGGAACAGTCTGGAACCGGAACTGAAACTATGTACAAACAGAAATCAATTCAAAAAGAGGTATAAACACCATTTGCTGAAAGGATATATGTTAGAAGGGTAGTGGTTATGTGTACGATTCATTATGTTCACTCTGGGACATTATGGGACACTATGGAATGGTGGGTGGGACAGCACTGTGTATATCTGTGTTGTTTGAGGCTGGTTTTGATGTATGGACATCAATGTATGTTAGGATGGATGGGTGTTAATGTTGATTTGTAAAAAATACAGTAAATTGTTTACTTGGGGTCTTAAAGGTGGTAATTTGTATAAAATTCACATGGGTGTATTTATGGAAAAGAGGAGATGGAATTAATAAGTGTTCACTTCTTCCTTCTCCCTTTCGAACAGTGTATACTGTTACTTTATTGCATTTGCCATTTGTTTGTTTTTGTTATATTTTTTTTGTTCGAAATAAACTATCTATCTATCTATCTATCTATCTAAAAAATGTGACGTTAAATTTCAAAAATGTCACATTCACTCTTCTCTAGGTCAATTACAAAAATTATATTTACAGTCATGTGAAAAAAAATTAGGACACCCCATTAAATATTCAGTTCTTTATTAAGAAATGTTCACGTATCTATGTCTAACCTTGTTTTTGTTTTTATTTGCCTTTTTTTAACATTTATTTTAGCCATTTTAAGTGGGAATGAATGTGGGGTGTCCTAAAAAAAAAGATGGGGGGTGTCCTAATTTATTCCTCACTATTTGTTTAGAATTGCATTTTACAGAAAATTTGAAAAAAGTCTAATTAATTTTAATTGTTTAGTTGCATTTTTAATTGTATTTTGTTTAGTTTTAAACTCACAGTATTTTTAACATTGATATTAAATATCCATATGTCCAAACATGTTAAAAAAAACACACAGGCTTATACAGGGTGTCCTAATTTTTTCACACGACTGTATATAGGAACATCCTTGCAACAGAAATGCTTTAGTTGCACATGGTGAATATCACTTTGACTGTTGACTTGGTTCAAATGAAATCAGTGCATGAAAGATGTGTTTGAATCAAAATGTTTGTTGGTAGCTAAGCGTACCTCTGACTTCAGCTGCTTTCTAGCCGAACAACATAATGCAAACTGTTGGTGACTATACAGTTGTTCAATGTTAAATGCAGACAAACCACACTGACCATGTTTTTTCATTGGGTTTAGAGTGATGGCCTTGTATGTTCATATACTGACGCAGACCCTTTCTATTCTATTCATCTTTTGAAGAGTTTAAAAAGGTTTCTCAAGAAAAAGTAGAACTTACTGAAGATATTCAAGAGTGTGATGTAGCAGCTGAATAGTTCATTTGATTTACATTTCTGAGCTGCGCCGAGACTTTATAAAGCTATAAATTACATAGCTGTGCAGGAAATCTGCATTCACTAGCAATATTATATAAAGCCAAATGAAATCACGTCTATTAGAGCACTGAGATGCATTGATATTAACACAATATTGCTTTTTTCTGTTATGAAGGTCCTCTCAAGTTGATGATGTTTAGTTTACAAGAAGTCATGGCTATATAATAAAAGGCTGCAGATGATGTCTGGAGCTGTGATGACACTGAAGAACTTCAAAACAACTCTTTGAATAGGTTTCTATTGAAACAAGGTTAACCTGGATCCTCGAGCCCTGCTAGTGTGTGAAAATAGTGAAATGAAATGAAAATTAGATGTCTTCTTTTGCATGAGCTGCATTATTGCCTTGGCCTGATATGGCTATTAATTCAGTTAATAAAGATTAACAGAATCTCTTAGATAACAGATTGTTAGTATGTCTCATTTTTCTTGCAACAGTAAACCTTGGCACTGGCAACAGGAATGTTAACATCCTTCTGTGCTCCATCAGACTTGTAAAACTACAGAAATTTCTACAACTCCATCCATCCATCCATCTTCTACCACTTTTCCAGAGGTTCGGGTCACGGAGGCAGCAGTTCAAGCAGAGAAGCCCAGACTTATCTCTCCCCAATCACCTGCTCCAGCTCTTCAGAGAGGATACCAAGGCGTTCCCAGACCAGCTGGGAGACATAGTCTCTTCAGCGAGTCCTTGGTCTGACCCAGGGTCTCCTCCCAGTGGGATATGCCCGAAACACCTCAAGTCGGAGACATCCAGGAGGCATCCTAATCAGATGCCCATACCACCCCAACCAGCTCCTTTCAATGTGGAGGAGCAGCGGTTCTACTCTGAGCCTCTCCTGGATGACTGAGCTCCTCACCCTATCTCTGAGGGTGAGTCCAGCAATCCTATGGAGAAAGCTCATTTCAGCCGCTTGCATCCGCGATCTCGTTCTTTTGGTCATTACCCATAGCTCGTGACCATAGGTGAGAGTAGGAACGTAGATTGACTGGTAAATCGACAGCTTTGCGTTAGAACTCAGCTCCTTCTTCACCACAACAGACCGGTAAAACGTCCACATCACTGCAGATGCTGCGCCGATCCGTCTGTCAATCTCTCGCTCCATTCTCCCCTCACTCGTGAATAAGATCTCAAGATACTTAAACTCCTCTACTTGGGACAGGAGCTTGTCCCCAACCCGGAGAGGACAATCCACCTTTTTTCCAGCTGAGGACCATGGACTCGGACTTGGAGGTGCTGATTCTCATCCCAGCCACTTCACACTCAGTGGCAAACCGTCCCAGTAAGAACTGTAGGTCATTGCTGGATGAAGCCAACAGGACAACATCATCTGCAAACAACAGAGATGAGATCCTTGGTCACCAAGCATGACACCCTCCGTTCCCTGGCTGTGCCTAGAAATCCTCTCCATAAAAATTATGAACGGGATCGGTGACAAAGGGCAGCCCTGGCGGAGTCCATCAGTCACTGGGAATGAGTCCGATCGAGTGTTGGCAATACGAACCAAACTCTCACAACGGTCGTACAGAGACCGAATAGCTCGTAACAACAAGCCCGATACCCCATACTCCTGAAGCACCCCCCACAAAAAACCATGAGGGACACGGTCGAATGCCTTCTCCAAGTCCACAAAACACATGTAAACTGGTTGGCCAAACTCCCATGAACCCTCGAGAATTCTCAAGAGGGTAAAGAGCTGGTCCGATGTGCCACGGCCAGGACGAAAACCACATTGCTCCTCCTGAATCCAGGGTTCAACCAACAGCCGGTCTCTCCTCTCCAGTACCTTGGCATAGACCTTCCCAGGGAGGCTAAGGAGTGTGATCCCTCTAAAGTTGGAGCACACCCTCTGGTCCCCTTTTTTGAAGAGAGGAACCACCACCCCAGTTTGCCATGCCACAGGCACTGCCCCCGACCTCCACGCAATGTTGCAGAGGCGTGTCAACCATGACAGCCCTACAACATCCAGGGCCTTGCGGTACTCAGGGCGAATCTCGTCCACCCCCGGGGCCTGGTATTGAGGAGATCCTCAAAGTATTCCTTCCACCACCCGACGATATCCCCAGTCAAAGTCAACAGCGTACCATCCGTACCATACACAGTGTGGGGAAATCACTGGGGCACGCAAACCCCCCACCACGATAAGGTGACAATCCATGAGGGGGGATCTCTACAACTATTGGATTAAATTGTGTGCATTTGGACCATGACATACTAATTCTTAGATGTTGTTCTGTTCACTTTTTGAGATCTTGACTTTTCCCCAAGATTGTCTATGCCAGTATTTTTCAACCTTTTTTTGAACCAAGGAACTCTTTTTACATTGAAAAAATGTTGCTGCACCACACCAACCAAAAATGTTACAAAATGATACAATGTAGTCTATTGCAGCATATGTAATGACAATTTAGTTTTGCAATTAGTTTATACTCAGTATAAAACCTGGGCTGGTTTAGATGAACATAAAGCTGATATCCTGGCAGGAACTGAAGAAAGGCTTTTTCTACAAAGCTTTCGGTCTCTCTCTTGTTTTAGTTTTTTATAGCAGTCAGGCTTGAAAAGCCCAGGTTTTTCTCATTTAAGTTACCAGTTTCTCTGTGTGCTTACAGAGATGAAAAAATAGTCTATGTTCTTATCTTGAAGTGATGGGTGTTTGTTTGGAGATGACATTTAGGCTTGCATGGGGCCATGGCACGAAGGCTACAGCTAGCGATTATTTTAGTAATTGAGTAATTTGTCACTGTAATCAAATGATTACTCAAGTAATTGAGTAAACTTTTTGATTTATTTTTTGTATTGAAGAAACTTGCATTGACCAACATGAGCAGAACTTTCTTTCCTAAAGAGCAGTAGTAATTGTACCACAAACTCAGTAACAAAGGTACACATTTATTGCAATGCTTATTGCAATGTTTATTGCATAGAACGTAACTTTAAATGTTACGTTACACCATAAAGTTCCGCTTTGTAGCCATAGCTTCAACTCGCAACATAGCTAACATATAGGAGCTACTGCTAATAGCGATATATGTTCTTTGGCCATATAAGATAAGATAAGATAAACCTTTGTTAGTCCCACAATGGAGAAATTATCAAAGCATAATCACGTAAGCATAATTAACATAGCTGACTACATTCTATTCATCTTAATTTAAAATCTCAATCACGTACCTTGTCTCGGTTGTGCTGCCTGTGCATGTGGTTGGATGCCGTCTGCTGAGACACTGTAACAGCAACACTATGGTATGCTAGCTTGCCGTTCGGCTCTACAATGTATACATTGCACAATGTTTTCCTTCAATTTGTGCTTGAGATTATCACAGACTTGAGATACTTTTTATCATTTTCTCTGACTTTGTCTCTGGCTTGATTCCTTTTTCCACTCTGTTGCTCTGACATTGCACCATTAAACAAACCCACGTCTTGTTTACATAGCATGATAGGAAGAAGGTCATATAGACCAGAAGTGCTACATTAAACGAAGTTTCGAATCATAGATTTTTGCATCAAGGAATTTTTGTAATCGAATTACTTGAATTATTCGAGTAATCGCTGCAGCCCTACAAGGCACTGCTGGATAGCTTTTCCCCTCACACCAAGCATAACATCTTGGTGCAGTGGGATTCTCAGTGGAAGTAAATCCAAAGGAAAGGTAACTTTTACCCAGGTTTACACTGACTCCGGATGCAGTACGTTATAGCTGCGAGCCAGCCTCTGCAGCAGATAGTTCCCATTCTCATCAATTTTCTAATCCCCACCTGGTCCGGACCACTGCAGAACAAATCCGGCTCATCAGATACGGTTTGCTAATTGAAACGCATCAAGTCTATTTTTGACGGATGCCGGGTGCAATCTCCAAGGAAATCCCGCAGTACCTCGCGGTATTTAATAGTCATTTGATCATTAAAAACAATCTGAGGATCATGCGTTATTTTCTGAGGTCTACTCCACCACTGTGTCAGAGAAGGTAAGAACTTGACATAACATGCAAACACTTCATAGAATTAAAGTTAATGGGCTACTTACGTTTTATTTAGAGCCCAAAAATCTAGGTGGGGAATCTAGGTAGGTGCATCACACTTCATTACACATTATACATTATACATTACACAGTCCAGGGGAATTGATTTACCCCCCTTGACAGTTAAAAATATCAAATTTGGCTGTTTTATCCATGGGAAAAATATAGAATTTGTTTTGAATAATTTAATTTCATTGAGTCATTTTTTAATTCATACAGTAAATGTAAATTTTTTGAAACTATTCCAAATTTTTGTTTCTGGAAGAACGACCTAAAATTATTTGTTAAATCTTTAAAATTAGTGACTAATGACTCTGCCTCTAAACTGTTATTATCATTGGAGAAATTTAACTTATCTTAGTTTCATTTTATTTCTGCCCTATGTACATTGAACCATTTGCTCAATTTGTTTTATATTGCTTTGACTTCATTTGTTTGACTTAGATGCCTATATTTGTTTGTAAATATGTTTTTTTTTGTTCAGTAAAGGTCTGGAAAAAACATCACACTTCCTTGTTGTTATCACGGGATCGGGATCGGTTCATCTCAGTCACTCTCGGGTCTTTCTCGAGAGCTCGCGTTATTTTGTATATTTCTCGCGTAATCTTGTATTTCAAACTCTGTTCTCACCCATGCTGCTGCAAAACACAAACGGATTTGGTAGGAATGAACGCAAGAGTCCATCCGCACTGCATCTGCAACGTACTGCATCTGGAGTCAGTGTAAATCCTGGGCTACTGTACTGCCTTGTCTTCACTGTCTTAGCTTTCATTTGACAACCACTCGGCCCTTCACTTGGGTTAGAATTTTGTCAAGGACTCACTTCAGAGTCTGAATCTTTTCTCTTCAAATATTTATCCATCACTTTTTTTCCATCAGTGACCACGACCTAGCACGTCTTAACAAGGTCTTCAACTTTAACTAAGGTCTGATTTATGTATCTGTACGGGTCACCATCTATTCATCTATGATGTATATAAGTTTTTAGCAGTTTTACTTTCCATGGGTAGTCCCTTTGTCTATTATGCTATGTGTTTCGGTTGTTTTGGTCGTCTACTGTCAGGCTGCTGTTACTCTGTAATTTCCCAGTTTGGGATGAATAAAGTACATCTATCTATAACTTCCATATAAGACATGAAGGAAAAGGAGGTAACCATACTGCGTTCATATTGCCACTTACTGACATGGAAGCGCCACTACAGAACTCATGCACAACAACAGAAAGTTATTTGCAATTTTTTGGACCAGTTAAAAAGTGAAAACAGACGCTTTCCCCAGAAACCTGAACGTTCTCTCACTGACCCCCTGGGTTCCTGGGAGTCCTGGTTGAAAAACACTGGTCTGTGTAATGGGAGATTGCTATTTCCAAACTGAAATATCTTGGCATTGGGTTAGCTGTTTCCTTGAGGATCTGAAGACTATGACGATCATCTGGCTTTTCAGCTGAGGCTGTGAGATTCATATCTATTGCAGGGATACTTGTGGATGGGATTGCCACAATTTTGTTGTGACACTCTGGTTGTCTTCTGCCTTTGAGCTATAGCTGCCACTGACCTCAAATTAGAGTTCAGCTTGCAACAAATACTTGAAAAACTAAGGCTGGTCACACATTCATCAACTTTATGCGTGAATTTTGGCCCAGTTTTACAGATTTATGAACGCTTCATGAGTTAGGCCCAATGAGAGAGAGCCAAACCTGAAAAAAGCATTGCCAGCCCTTGGGTTGGCTCTCTCTCATTGGCCTCTCTCTGATAGCACTACATATTTGTTTATATTCTAAAATTACAGGTACATCTCAAAAAATTAGAATATCACGAAAAAGTTCAATATTTTTTTTCACTCATTTCAGAAAGTGAAGCCCATATACTGTATAGATTCATTACACAGAGAATGAAATATTTCAAGTGTTTATTTATTTTAATTTTGATGATTATGGCTTACAGACCATGAAAACCCCAAATTCAGTTTCTCAGAAAATTAGAATATCGCATAAAATTAATTAAAAAATAGTTTTTTAATACAAATATGGACCGACTAAAAAGTATGTCCATGTACACACTCAATACTTGGTCGGGACTCCTTTTGGATTAATTACTGTATCAATGTGGCGTGGCATGGAGGTGATCAGCCTGTGGTACTGCTGAGGTGTTATGGAGGCCCAGGTTGCTTTGATAGTGACCTTCAGCTCATCTGCATTGTTGGATCTGATGTCTCTCATCTTCCTCTTGACAATACTCTGTAGATTCTCTACGGGGTTTAGGTCAGGAGAGTTTGCTGGCCAATCAAACACAGTGATGCCACAGTGATGCACCTGAGCTCACCTTGCCGGGCTCTGCCGCTGCCGGCAACCCTGACCCCTCCTCCTCTGTATCGGAGTCCTTTTCTAGGGTCGCCGGAGAGAGGTCTACGTTGCCGGACAAGGCAGAGATTCCGGGCTCGCCACTGGAGGTTATTGTCCTCGCGGGTGCAGCCAAGGCTCATTCAGGGTCCACCGCCGGTGCAGCCAAGGCCCATCAGGCTCCAGTGTGGGTGCAACCATGGCTCGGTCGGGGTCCACCATGGGTGCTACACTGGCCCAATCGGGGCTCACCGCAGGTGTAACTAAGGTTCTGCATCACGTCTGGACCATCGAGGGTGTCTCCAGCCAACACAAGGACCCCAGGGTCTCCTTCCCCCTTCCAGAGGCCTGGTGGGGGATCATTCTCTTCCTGCTGGACACCATCATGATGTGCCGGGTCCTGACACCAGTGGCCTCAAGGGTCTCCTTTCCCTGGTCCGGTCGCCCACCTCCCGGTCTCCCGGTGGGCAGACTGCTTCCTTGCTTTTCCCCTTGGTTCTGGTGGCCCAACAGTGTGGATCGGCCACCTGAGGGTTTGCTTCTCCCGGTTAAGGGGCCACTTTCCGGCCTGTTTCACCTGGCCCGGTGGCTGAGGAACCCCGGTCGGCCGCCCGAGAAACTGTACTGTTGGGGTCGGTGGCCAGGTTTCCCAGGTAGGCCACCTGACTCACCTTGCCTGGCGGCCCAGCAGGTGTTGGAATTTGGCAGGCCACCTGGCCTGATTCACGGATAGTTGTGAGCCCGGGACAGTGGCCGGCGCTCTGATCCTTGGGACTCTTGGGTTTCAGGAGGGGTGATTGTGTTTTTGGGGTTGGGAAGTGTCGTGTTCATTGTGTTGTGTTGTGGTGTTTATCTTTTCCTGGTTAATCCCTCCTAACCTGTTTCCCCCACCTCCCGCCCTGGGTTGTTATGTTGGTCTTTGGAGGGGGGGGGCAGGTTTTGTTTTCCGTTTTGATGGTACGGTGGGTGTCTGGTTTCCACCCCTTGAGGGGGGGCTCTGTTGTGTTTGGGGTTGTTTTCAACCCCGTCCACGATCTGTGGCTGTAGGTTTTGATTATTGCTTATTAATTCCAGCTGGCAGATTGAGCTTTGCTATCCACCAGTCCTACAGCCACGCCTCCTCCTCTCACCAGACATTCATCGGCTGTATGGTTTCACCACATGCACACACACGCACACACGCACACACACACACACAGTTCCAATCAGTCACGCACCTGCTTGCCACATGGCTGTGTCCACTTGCCTTTGTTAGTGTATTGCGTACTTACAGGGAGGCAGTGTGATCAGTCAGTGTGGCAGCTTAAGTCAACATTGGACGACCAGGCGCGCTTGTAGTTGGCTCCTTCCCCTTTGGACTTTATGGTGTTGTTTTTCCAGAGCTCTGCTCCGACATTCATGTGAGTCTTCTTCTTAATTAATTATTTGCCCTTCCTCTCCATTCCTATTCTGAGCGCATGGGGCTTCTCCTCTCAGCCAACAAAGTTTGTAGACGGTTGTCTAATCCATAACTCTGTGTGGACTGTACCTGGACATTTTGTGTTTTTCCATTGGTCAAATAAACACGTTACATTACTGCACTTTGGGCTTGCTGCCAATTTATATGTCCACTGCGAGATCGCACAGTGGACATGACATCATGTTACTGTGATTCCATACTTTTGTGACTTTGGTAAAAGATTGGAAGGTATTCCAACAGGCAGTCGTGGACCGTTGGGGCCAGCAAAGCTTTTTCTGCTGGTCTAAAAATTATGTTTACACCCTACATTCTTATATTTGTTCCATGAGGATGTATTAAACGCTTCTCAACAGTCTATTCTCTTTGTTTGATATTTTTTTCTCTTTGTTATACTGTTTCCAGTAGTGTAATGTATGTTAAGTTTTTGTCCAATCATATTTCAGCCATCATGTGTTGCCAAGGTCAAAGAAATCCGCCTTGGGCTTTCAGGAATGAAGGTTGCAGGCATCTGTATATCTACAGTATCTAGAAATGCATGGAATCTCTATCTGTGAATCTGTCTGTCTGCCTGTTCCTGGCATTCCTCTTGAACTGTTTGTTAGACTGACCTCAAATTTGATAATGTACTTTGCTGAGGTTACGAGGGTGTGCATCCCCGAATTTCAGCCTCCTCGGATATGTGGACGTTTAGGAGGGATAATCTTTATTAAACGTCCATAGGGGAGCTATTAAATGAACACAGAGGTGGAAAAGGTATAACTGCTGTGAATTGGGGGCTGAAATTCACAGGGCAGGCTCTGGAGGCCGGTGGGATAAAATGATACAAATTTAGGCCCGATCTGAGCTCCGAAACCGGGTCTTCCTTAGAAGATCTTATAAGGAGTTGTTTCAGAACTCCTGACCTCAGACTCCTTATAAGGAGTTCTGAACAACTCCTTATATGCTCATGTGACCAGACACTGCACTAGTTACAACGAATAGTATTGAGACTTTTGCTTTAGCCATTCAGATTTCTAGTTTGCCACACTGGGCTATCAGTGTATCTGCGTTTTCATGTCCTTCAGATATTGGATAGTACGTGTTTTTAAAAAGTCGCATAACCAGCGCTGTTTAGATGGAGTGACGGGAAATGATTGACATAGTGTACAACCAAATAGTCAACCGGCAGGCTGCACCTGATTAGTCAGCATATGTTGCCGTAGATGGTCGTTCACCTCTGGGACAACATGGCAGATCCTGGGTAAACTTAATATCTTTAAAACAAACTAGTGAAAAGTGCTTCTGAAAGCACCTGAGGTGAGAATTAGTACATGCAGTTAATGAATCTTTTGTTATTTGACATTCTGCTCCACATCCTGGGTGGATTGATGGTATCTGTCCGTATGTGTGTTTTCTGCTTATATGTAGGACGCCACCATGCGGAAGCGTTCACGTCCTTATGCTGAACTTTTAAAGTAGAAGTTGTTAGTAAACAGTAAACAAATAATCAGCAACTGCACCATTTATTTCTCCACTTGATTGTTTTCAGAAACATGTTTTGCTGTTTACTTTTGAAGATAGCGTTACCATCCCATTGCCATCTTGGACATGGGCTAAACAGATTTGACAGACCACCCACAGGAGGACGTGTTGTAGAGTTGACCAGTGAGCTCACTCTCAAGCCCTCGGCCTCTGGATTGCTTTTTTTTAATTAACTTTATTGAGAAAAAGACAAAGTACAAACATTACTGCGGTTGCAGCATGAAGCGATCAACAATCAATTATATGGCCTTGAGATTCTTGAAGCAGACACGCCGCAGGGATCTAGTGCCAGAAGACACCTAGGTGGACACGTACAGGTAGGACTACTGATGTCTTACACCAGCCAATCACGGAAGGCTCAGGTGTAAAGTGCACGGCCAACAAGAATTCAGTGAAGTCAGTGGAGTGCAGTGTAAAGGGCATTAAGTTTTTTAACGACCCAGCCACCAAAGGTTAAATCTGGCCTGTCTTATGGGTCCCATGTGGGTCTGTCCATGGGCTTCATGTTGGCCCCATCTGTTTGCCCACATGGACTTTACCCGCTTACCTACTGTATTTTCAACTTATTTTCTCAATAATTTTCTATTTTCTTGTAAATTTGTGACTTTTTCTCATAAATTTGATACATTTTTTTTAAAAATTTGAAACTTTCTCATAAATTTTCAACTTTTTTGCTATAAACTTGCAACTTTTTCTCATAGATTTATGATTTTTTTTCTTGCAAATTTTCTACTTTTTCCTCATAAATGTGTTTGTTTTTCTTGTAAAATTGTGACTTTTTCTTGCCAACTTGCAAACTTTGTCTTGTAATTTTGGAACTTTCTCATAAATTTGTGACTTTTGTACTGCAATCTTGCAACTTTTTCTCATAAATTTGTAACTTTTTCCTTGTAAATTTGCTATTTTTTTTGTAAATTTATGACCTTTTCCATGAATTGGTGACATTTTTTTGTAATTTGGAACATTCTCAAAATTTTTTATCATAAATTTGTGAAATTTTTCTCCTAAATTTTCAATATATTTACTCATACTGTATATTTGCTACTTTTTTTTGTTAATTTGCAATGTTTTCTAATTTTTTTCCTCATAAATATGTGACTTTTTTCTTGTGAATTTGCTAATTTTTTCTTGTTAGTTTGTAACTTTTTTCAACTAATTTTGCTATTTTTTTCTTGTAAATTTTCACTTTTTTCTCATAAATTTGCGACTTTTGTCATAAATTTGCAGCTGTTTTCTTATCAATTTAACTTTTTTCTTGTAATTTTACCTCTGGCACCAGTGTTACTGAAACGTGCTCACCCGCTTTAAACCCGTGCAGGGCGCAGATGGATATAATGCACATGTAAAGTTCGTGTGAGCAAACACATATGGGGCCAACATGGAATCCACGTACAAACTCACATGGGACCCATCAGACAGCCCAGATTAAACCTATTGTGGGCATGCTGGCTGGGTAATTGTAGTTGGTACGATAGCTGTACCAATCAGACAGCGATTGGTACAGCTGTTGTACCAATCGCTGGTACAATAGCCTTTATCACTGTATCCGATGTATAATCAGATGATACTGAACCGAATCCGAGGACCTCTAGACTCTCACCTCCAATTCAATCAAAAGGGGTTCCACCATAATAGATCCACCGCTAGTCACATTCTTGTCCTGCGTCAGATTCTAGAGGAGGTACAGAAAAACAACCTCCCTGCAGTTCTGACTTTCCTTGACTTTAGGAAAGCCTTCAGTTCAGTTAACCGTGAAATTATGTTCAAGATACTGAAGGCTTACAGTATTCCATCAAGGCTGTGTATTGCTATTTGGATGATGTATACTAACACATGCGCTAAGGTTGTCACCACAGACGGTGAGTCGGATGAATTTGAGATCACTTCAGAAGTACTCCAGGGTAATTTTTGGCCCTGTTCCTATTTGTTATCGTCCTAGACTGTGCCCTGCAGAAAGCCATTGATGGGAGAGAAGCAGAGCTGGGCCTAATGTTAACACCTCGTAGAGCCCGAAGAATACCGGCGAAAACAATAGCAGATCTATATTATGCAAATGACATTGTTTTGCTGTCAAACAACATCTCACTGGCACAGAGATTGTTGTCGCTTGTGGGGTTGGAATGCTCTCAGATTGGTCTCACCATTAATGACCAGAAGACCAAAGTGATGACGCCCGGGGATGCTTCTAATTCTATACCTCCACTGTTGACGAGTACTGGCAATCCTCTGGTAGTAGTCAACAACTTTAAGTACCTTGGCTCCTGGATGGGAACTACTAGTCTTGGTATAGAGGTGAGCAAGGCACTCATGTGGGGTGCTCTCAATGACATACGAGCTATATGGCGCTCAAACATGTCAAGAGAGCGAAAAGTTAAATTCTTCTGTGCAACAGTGGAATCCATACTGCTCTACGGAAGTGAGTGCTGGTAATTAAATGTCTCCCTTCAGAGGTCACTGGACGGCTTTTACACCTGGATGCTCAATGTAAACTGGCAATACCACGTCTTCTATGAAGATCTCTATGGGCACCTTCCCAGAATATCAGACAAGGTGGCTTGGTGAAGACTTGGCCTTGTGGGGTACTGTTACCGACACCGAGAGCTCTCAGCAGGCCACCTGGTACTCTGGGAACCGACGCATGGCTTTCACCACCCAGGACGGCCATTAACATCATTCGTGGACACTCTGAAGGGAGACACTGGGGTGGCCAACACTGGTGAGCTTGCCGACTGTATGCTAGAGCGTGAAGATTGGACTACTAGGTGTGCAGCTCAGCTGAGGCCGCTCTGACTGACTGACAGTAGCTGAATGTTTGGGTTTTGTTTTAGGTTTTCAGTCACTTTGGTTGGGTTGAGGAAAATATGGTTTGGGTTACAATTCTATAGAGATGAACAACTGTAATAAGTCGGATTCATATTCTGAAGCAACGGAATCTAAAATTCTGTTTGCAGAATTAGTATAGTATCAGTGTTTATTATACAAGTTCTTCATTTGAATTTAGAAAACTCTGAGTGATGCAGTAATGCTTTAGTCTTCCTCTATGGACTGTCTTTTAAATCCCAAAAGTCGATTTTTATGGAGCAACCCCAGACGGTACAGATATAGCAGGGTGTCTCTGAGTCCAGCCAAATGCTGACGTCTGCTTTTTTGATAGTAGATGCTGAATTTTTAATGAGTCTTTATCGCCATTCTGAACAGGGAAGAAGAGGAATCGGCGCGGCGGCTTAAGCCAATTTCAATATTCCTGGATCGCTGTCTTCGCCTTGTCCTCATCATATCTTCATTATCTCCCCCGTCTTCAATTTATTTTTATCTGTGAATAACCAAAGCACCGGGAAATGAGGAAAATGGGAGGAAAGAATTCCCTCTTGCGTGGCTGTGGAACAAAGGGAAGTTTGATCTGGCGTCCAGACAGGGGAGAGAAAATTCACACGCTCCTTTTTGTTTACAGCAGCCAAAGATGGACTCATTCCTTCCTTTGCTCTCTGCGTCTAGCTTAAGGCAGGCGAGGATGGAGAGAGCTTGAAGAGCTGACACAATGAGTCAGAGCGAGGCAAGAGTGAGTGTGAGGCAGAGGGAAGGGCGGTAAAGGTTTAGGCGGTTGCACTGACAGTTTTCTCCTGCAGCCTGACGGAGCTTTGTTGAGAATCCCGGGTTTCACCACTGCTGCCGCTCCGGGATTTCACTGATGTTGCTGCCGCAGAAAAGCACCCAGGCCTGACCTTTTCATACACGCCGTGCAAATATCCATCCTTCACATAGTGACAGCTCCCCTCCCCCCACGTTAAAACACACACACACACACACACACACACACACACTCCCACCCTGTGTCATGTGTTTCCAGATGGTCCGCACTGTCAGTGAAACGTCATCACACACCACATCTCCCACGAGGCTGGAGCTTGGCGCAGCGGCTAGGATGGCCACTGCCATCTGTGGCCCCTGCAACAGATGCTGCAGACAATACAGAGACCACATGTGTCACACCACGTTTCATACACAAGGCGGACTGCGGTGCCCCCTGCAGAGCATCAGTTCGGGTGTGTCAGCACAGGAGAAATTGGTTGATTCTTCCCTTCTTTTTTTTTTTTGCAGCTTCATACTCCAAACTAACTCTGACATATTGGAGCTGTAAACCCCATTCTGTCCCTCTCATTTCTCTCCCCCCGCCTGGCTGTCTCCTTGTCTGTCACTCCATCATGTCTGTCTCTCCGTCTAATCCCATCTCTCCCCCACTCCATCTTTACATCTGCCGCGCCTCTCGCGCTGCACCTCACCAACGAAGTAAGCGCATCAAAAAAAGTATGATGAGCAAACATACAAATTCATTTCTTAAGCCCCGTGTGCTCCCTAACTCGCCTCCCCCACCAGTCTCCCGTCTTACTCCACCTGCAGTATTCCTCCTCTGATGCTTAAATGATTTAGCTTAAATGAGAAATGCATTGTTTCCTTCATTCACTCCAGTAAAAGTGTAATTGAGTTAATCTGTCTGAAGTCTGTCTGCTGGGGAGCGGCAGATTACTGCCTCTGTTGGCAGAGATGGAATCGTGGCTTTAAAAGATGGAATAAAAATGTCACTGCGTCTTTAATGACAGTCAGCTTGACATTTCCCAGCAAGCTTTTCATGAGGAAAAAATATACTCACTCAGGATTGTATTTTTTCCTCCTCACGGTACAATGGAGTGAAATGTCATGTCATTCCGTTTCTTCATGACGTCTCCAAAATTTTATGAGCTGTTTTTTCCACCAGTGCATAACAGATAATACAACAGAGACTTTGCTCTCTTTATTTTGCATCAAGCAGTTTTAAGAGTAGCTATACTCATGGATGAAGGGACTAATAAATCACTTTGTATAACACAGGGCATTGTTACACAGTTCCCCCAGGAAAGCCAAATTTCCCTCCGACCTACAACAAGCGAGCTTGATTATGTAGATGCATAACTGCAAAATATGACTGTCTTCTCTTCACATATGACAACCCTGCAGATACTTTGCCTGTGTACAAGAATTTGCTTATCCTGCCTAAACACTAACCCTGCCAACGTTGCAGTTGTGCCTAATGGATTTCACTGCAGCGTTATTGCTGAATGCACGTAGTTATTGGGGTGAAAGGAACCTTTTTTCTTACCATGCACAGCAGAAACACAATGTTAAGTTTTACATTTCCTGGCAGAATTAGTTGATTTTGTATTCTGCAGATAAATGGTTTTTATCGAGGCTTATTACTACTCTGTGTGTGTGTGTGGGGGGGGGGGGGGTCAGAGACGTGTCAGAAGCTTGGTGGGACTTTCAAAGTGCTGCCCTGACTGTCCTGAGATGTAATTTAAAGATAGGAAAATTGCCTGTCTGATTTAACTGTCGATCATGTTACATTTATTAGATTTATGACTAAAACAATAAGGCCCCCTTTACACGGACGGAGATCATTGGGTGACCATTGAGAGGTCAAAAATTGACCCGATCTTTCAGTGATTTCCTAAAACCTCAAAAAATGCTGTTTCTGTGTAAATGTTTGGGAGATTGTGCAATTTTCATGTTGATCTATAGAGATCTTTGAAAGATCTTTGAGAGATCACTGACCAGGAGAGACCACTGAGGAGTCATTGAGAGTTTGCTGGGAAGCCAAAGAGGTGTGTGTATTTGTGTGTGTGTGTGTGTGTGTGTGTGTGTGTGTGTGTACATACATATATACATACATGTGAAAAAGTGTTTGCCCTTCCCGATTTCTCATTTTTTTGTATGTTTGTCACACTTAAATGTTTCAGATCATCAAACAAATTTAAATATTAGACAAAGATAACACAAGTAAACACAAAATGCAGTTTTTAAATGAAGGTGTTTATTATTAAGGGAAAACAAAGTCCAGACCTACATGGCCCTGTGTGAAAAAGTAATTGCCCCCTAAACCTAAAAACTGGTTGGGCCACCCTGAGCAGCAGCAACTGCAATCAAGCGTTTGCAATAACTGGCAATGAGTCTTTTACAACGCTGTGGAGGAATTTTGGCCCACTCATCTTTGCAGAATTGTTGTAATTCAGCCACATTGGAGGGTTTTCGAGCATCAACCGCCTTTTTAAGGTCATGCCACAGCATCTCATTCGGATTCAGGTCAGGACTTTGACTAGGCCCCTCCAAAGTCTTCATTTTGTTTTTCTTAAGCCATTCAGAGGTGGACTTGCTGGTGTGTTTTGGATCATTGTCCTGCTGCAGAACCCAAGTAAGCTTCAGCTTGAGGTCACAAACATTCTCCTTCAGGATTTTTTGGTAGACAGCAGAATTCATGGTTCCATTTACCACAGCAAGTCTTCCAGATCCCGAAGCAGCAAAACAGGCCCAGACCATCTCACTACCACCACCATATTTAATTGTTGGTATGATGTTCCTTTTCTGAAATGCTGTGTTACTTTTACACAAGATGTAATGGGACACACACCTTCCAAAAAGTTCAACTTTTCTCTCGTCAGTCCACAGAGTATTTTCCCAAAAGTCTTGGGGATCATCAAGATGCTTTCTGGCAAAACTGAGATGAGCCTTTATGTTCTTTTTGCTCAGCAGTGGTTTTCATCTTGGAACTCTGCCATGCAGGCCATTTTTGCCCAGTCTCTTTCTTATGGTGGAGTCATGAACACTGACCTTAACTGAGGCAAGTGAGGCCTGCAGTTCTTTGGATGTTGTTGTGGGGTCTTTTGTGACCTCTTGGATGAGTCATTGCTACGTTCTTGGGGTAATTTTGGTCGGCCGCTCACTCCTGGGAAGGTTCACCACAGGGGATCGCCTGATTGCTGTGGTCTTTCTGCAACTGTGGGGGTCCCCCCTACAGTTGATAGTGCTATGAGATGACTGTTGTTGTGAAATTTTTTTTTTTTTTTTTTTTTTTTTTTTTGTTACTTATTTGTACCCGTAGGTAGACTTGGTTTGCAGTCTGGTGACAAGCCACCGGCTGCTGGTCGCTGCGTGCGCGAGCGCCCTAAACCTACATGTTTTTGGTGTGCGGGAGGAAACCGGAGAAATCCCGGAGTAAACCCACGCAACACGGGGAGAACATGCAAACTCCACACAGCTCACTGTTGGTCGGGGGCTGGGATCGAACCCACGACCTCATGATCCCCGCGATCCCCCGGCCGAGGGTAAAACTGTGCTGCCACAGTGCTAAACCACTGCGCCACCGTGCAGCCCAAATGGCGCTATATAAATAAAGTTGAATTGAATTGAATTGTTTCATGTTTTTGCCATTTGTGGATAATGGCTCTCACTGTGGTCCAAAGCTTTAGAAATGGCTTTATAACCTTTTCCAGACTGATAGATCTCAATTACTTTGTCATTTGTTCCTGAATTTCTTTGGCTCATACAAGGGTGTAACTTTGTTTCAAACATTGGGGGGGGGGGGGGGGGGGGTTGAGATCTTTTTTAAAAAAAATCTTTTTATTATAGGACTGTCAGGTCATCAGTACAGGCAGTTGTCTCCAATGTCCTCTTTTTCATTTTTAAAGGAAAAGGATTTTTTTAAGCAAAAAAATGACAGTATACAGTATGTATCCTAGTGTGGAGGAAGGGCGCAAAATCATTAACTTTGCTAAAAGGACAAGGCTATTTTACCCCTTTATTTATGCATTCCCATATTAGTAACAGTTGTAAAAATTATTTCCCTAATTTACCAAATCTATATTCAGCCTCGTAATAGTCTATGCCACTATGAAGCAGCAGGCCTACTTAATACCCATTATGTGTTAGTTATTTCAGCACTGGCAGAAATCAAGTTTTGACTATTGTTACCTGGTCAAGTGTGCCCCCTGTGCCTCTCTGGTTACCTTTACCTCCTCTCCTTCTTGGTTCACCCTGCTGCTGTCACATTCTTGCTCCTGGTATAAAAAAGCTCAGTTAATGTTCAAATGGTTTAAAAGAGGTACTTCATGGACAATTTTGGAGGATGTAATTCATGCTAGATTTTTGCCTTTCTTCCCTCTTAATAGCATCTCAACAGTGCAATCAGTATTAACTGAGGTTAATCTTGCTGCTGAATGAGGCTTAATCACCATTATTCTTAACTCATTTTATTTTGTTATTAATCAGTTGTGGTGATTAACACATTTATTCTGACAGGACTAATGTTTGTTTTTTTTTCATTAATTTATGATGTCACCACTTGCCACCATGTGGCTATTTCTTACCAAGCAGATGAACTAAGGACACTACTGTGATTTAGTCAGCTAGACTATGACAAAAGTAACAGTTATCCTGCCTGCAGAGACATTATGAACATAGCACACCACACCTTAGGTGTGCTGTTTCATTCATGAAATAATAGCAAATCTGTGAGTAGATTTGTGACTAAATTATCCTGGTATTAAAAACTTACTCTGGATTCATTATCTAGACATTTAATTTTTTACAATGACATTCAGTTTTCAAATTTAGGATTCAGGTATCCCCCTCCCAAAGGTAAATAACAAATTTACCTTTACCAAATTTACCAGGAAAAAAGCATGCAAATTTAGGAAAAAATAGTATAAATTCACAAGAAGAAAGTAGGAACTTGATGATAGTAAAAAAAAATAAATAAATAAAATAATTTAAAAAAATTAAAATTTAAATGATTTTGCAAATATGTAAGGAAAAGGGCTTATTTTACATGACAAAAATTGCAAATTTGAGAAAAATGCCACATTTTTGAGAAACTGTGAATTTAGGAGGAAAACAATAAGGGGGGAATACTGCATTTTTATACAAAAGTATGCAAATTTACAAGAAAAAAAATGTCTCCGATCTACAAGAAAATCTGTAAAACTATGACAAAAAAGTTGTAAACACAAAAAAGTGACATTAGAAATGTCACAGTGCTACATAAAACACTGATGAAGTTTATTAAGGGAGAAAAAAAATTGGACAGAATATTTGCAGCTCCAAAAGTTGGTAGTGAGGACAGCTCTAACTTTAAATGGGTTTATAATATGCTTTTAGTTGATATACAGTGGTACCTCTACTTACGAAATTAATTCGTTCCGGAAGTATTTTCGTAACGTGAAAATTCCGTAAGTAGAGACGCGTTTTACATGTAAATGCCCTAATCCGTTCCAAGCCCCCCAAAATTCGGACATAAATTTTTTATAAATCATAAAAATGCATCAAAACATGTAACAAATACATGTTACAATTAGATTACTGCACAATAAACATAAAATGAGAGTTGTACATAATTTAAAAAAACAAAGAATAAAGTAAAGAATAATAAAAATTATGTTCATTTACCGTTTAACTGCTATCGTCGTCGTCGTCACCTTTTGCCTTCTTTGGTTCATGTTCTCTCTCATCAGTGGTTTTTGCCTGACGTTTTGTGAAGAACCGATCCAAGGACGTTTGCTTTTGTCGGCTTTTAACAATCCTTCGGCTTCCTTTTGTTTTAATACTGTGCCGATCGTAGATGTATTACGGCCATATTCTTTGGCGAGATCAACCAAACGCATCCCTTTTTCATACCTTTCTATTATCTCTTGCTTTGTTTGTATGGACAAAAAAACTCTCTTCTTCTTCTTTTCTCCTTTTCCACTTATCTCCATCACTTTCTTGGGGCCCATAGTGAATAAAAATTAATACTGTACTGTACACACACGTAAAACTGCCCGAACTTCCTGAACACTTCGTGGCCAATGGGATACCAGGAAGATGCTAGGCGATAGCCAATGGCAGAGCAGCTACAAGTATGTTTACGTTCGGTAAACTACGGGAGCTGCGAGGAGCGCGTACTTTTTTGCCTTTCGTATCCTGAAATTTCTTTCGTAACAAGAGGCAATATTTTCCTGTTGAGGCGTGTCGTAACCTGAAAATTCCGTATGTAGAGACGTTCGTAAGTAGAGGTACCACTGTATAATATATATACAGGTACATCTCAAAAAATTAGAATATAATCACCATCTGCTGGAAAAACACCAGCACCATCTGCTGGAAAAACACCAGCAGATGACCTCTGTTCAGATAAAAGTAAATTTTGCATTTCATTTGGAAATCAAAGTCCCAGAGTCTGGAGAAAGAGTGGAGAGGCACAGAATCTAAGTTGCTTGAGGTTTAGTGTGAAGTTTCCACAGTCAGTGATGATTTGAGGAACTATGTCAGCTGGTGTTGGTCCACTGTGTTTTATCAAGACCAAAGTCAGTGCAGTCGTCTACCAGGAAATTTTAGAGCACTTCATGCTTCCCTCTGCTGACAAGCTTTATGGAGAAGCTGATTTCATTTTCCAGCATGACTTGGCACCCCCCCACCTCACACTGCCAAAAGTATCAAAACCTGGTTTAATAACCATGGCATCACTGTGTTTGATTGGCCAGCAAACTCTCCTGACCTAAACCCCATAGAGAATTTATGGATTATTGTCAAGAGGAAGATAAGATAAGCCTTTATTAGTCCCACAATGGGGAAATTCCAGGATTGCAACAGCACAGGGATAGCAACACTCAATAATAAGCAATAATTAAGAAGATAAGAAAATAAGAGCAGTGAATATACATACACTACCGTTCAAAAGTTTGGGGTCACTTAGAAATTTCCTTATTTTTGAAAGAAAAGCACTGTTTTTTTCAATGAAGATAACTGTAAACTAATCAGAAATACACTCTATACATTGCTAATGTGGTAAATGACTATTCTAGCTGTAAATGTCTGGTTTTTGGTGGAATATCTACATAGGTGTATAGAGGCCCATTTCCAGCAACTATCACTCCAGTGTTCTAATGGTACAATGCGTTTGCTCATTGCGTCAGAATTCTCCAGATTACCTCAACAAATTAACAGCTAGAATGCCAAAGGTCTGCAATGCTGTAATTGCTGCAAATGGAGGATTCTTTGACGAAAGCAAAGTTTGAAGGAAAAAATTATTATTTCAAATACAAATCTTTATTTCTAACCTTGTCAATGTCTTGACTATATTTTCTATTCATTTTACAACTCATGGTGGTATATAAAAGTGTGACTTTTCATGGAAAACACAAAATTGTCTGGGTGACCCTAAACTTTTGAACGGTAGTGTATGTACACATAAATATATAAATATATATACACGGTGCGGAGCATTGTAGCTAGATGGAATAAACAGCATAACCGTCTATTTAGTTACCCTACATGGTATGAATATGTACCCATACATATTGTCACCCTCCGTAGCGACTGATATTGTCCTAGTTGTATGCTGGAGGGGACCATTTGTGTAAGTCTGTTGCGTCTTTTGCATTCGATACTATTAGGTCGTCACGTTTTTTTGCTATCTCTGCGAGCAGCCCTGCTTAAGTTATACAGTCTGACAGCCGTAGGTAGGAGGGACCTGTGAAACCTCTCGGTCGCGCATCTAGGATGATGTAGTCTACTGCTAAATGAGCTCCTCAGTGCGTTCAGTATGTCCTGCATAGGGTGGGACTCGGGACTCCAGCAGAGATGACAGTTTAGCCACCATCCTTCTCTCTCCTATCTCCTACACTGGGTCAAGGCGTTGCCCCAGGACAGCTAGCTTTCTTGATTAGTTTGTTCGGTCTCTTCCTATCGGCTGCTGTAATGCCACTGCCCCAGCAGACCACTCCAAAAGTGATGGCTGATGCCACCACTGTGTCGTAGAATGTCTTCAGCAGCACCCCTTGTACACCAAAAGACTTGAGTCTCCTCAGTAGGAACAGCCTGCGCTGTCCCTTCCGTAGAGTGCGTCGGTATTGTGTGACCAGTCTAGTTTATTGTTCAGATGAACACCCAGGTACTTGTAGGATGTCACCATCTCAATGTCTGTTCCCTGTATGTTTACTGGTGCTGTGAGGGGTTGTCCTTGCCTGCGGCAGTCCACCACCAGCTCCTTAGTTTTCCTCGCGTTGATCTGGAGGTAGTTCCGATGGTGCCAGTCCACGAAGTCCTGGATAAGTCCTCTGTACTCAGCTTCATCTCCATTGGAGATGAGGCCGACGATCGCAGAGTCATCAGAGAACTTCTGTAGATGGCAGTGTGTTGTATTGTGTGAGAAGTCCACAGTATAAAGGGTGAACAGGAAGGGAGCCAAAACCGTTCCCTGGGGGGCCCCCGTGCTACCAGTGATCATGTCGGACACACAATCTCGGGTTCTCACAAACTGTGGCCGGTTAGTGAGGTAGTCCAAGATCCATGATGACAGGTGCTGGTCCACCCCTACGCACAGCAGCTTGTCCTTCAGGATCATCGGTTGGATGGTGTTGAAAGCACTGGAGAAGTCAAAGAACATGATCCTCACGCATTCCCGGGCTTCTCCAGAGGGGACAGGGAACGGTGAAGGAGGAAGATCACTGCATCCTCCCCCCCAATGCCATGCTGATAGGCGAACTGGAGTGGATCCATTGCTGGTCCCACCAGGGGGCGGAGGTGAGCAAGGAGCAGTCTCTCCAGGGTCTTCATCATGTGAGACGTCAGGGCCACTGGTCTGTAGTTTTTCAGGTCTTTTGGGTGGGAAGTCTTTGGTACAGGTACCACACAAGATGTTTTCCACAACTGTGGTACCCTCCCCAGCTTCAGGGTCAGGTTGAAGATGTGCTCCACAACCCCACACAGCTGATCTGCGCAGGACTTGAGGAGCTTTGCGCTGATGCCATCTGGTCCCGAGGCCTTCCTAGCCTTGATCTTCCTCAGCTCCGTCCTCACCTGGGTCTTAGTGAGGGTCAGGTTGGGGGGCTGTGTGCTGGGAGTGGGGGGGTGTTGGTGGAGTGGGGTGTGGACAGCAGGTCTCAATGACTTTAGAGGCAGCAGTGGTTGTTGTGCAGTCAGGGGGGGGGAGGGCGGTTGGTCAAACCTATTAAAAAACAAGTTCAGATTGTTCGCCCACTCCCTGCCCCCCGTGGCCTGGGAGGAGGTATTCTTGAGCCCAGAGATGGTTTTGAGGTTTCTCCAGACCCCGCCGATGTCGCTCTGTTGCAGCTTGTCCTCCTTCTTCTTCCTGAAGCTGTCCTTGCCTTCTCTGATCTTCCTCCTCAGCTCCCTCTGTACGGACTTCAGCATCTCCCTGTTCCCCGACCTGAAGATCCTCTTCTTCTCTCTCAGAAGTGTTTTTATCTCAGGGTTGATCCAGGGTTTGTTGTTCGAGCAACACCGTATGGTCTTGGTGGGTACGGTGTTGTCCACACAGAAGTTGATGTAGTCCATGATGGTGTGAGTGAGGCCATCGATGTCCTCACCATGTGGATCGCAGAGCTGCTCCCAGGCAATGGTTTCAAAACAGTCCTTTAGAGCGTCCATTGCCTCCTCAGACCATAACTTCACCGTGCGCATGACCGGAGGTTGTCTGTGTACTAGGGGTTTGTACACAGGCAAAAGATGAACCAAGTTGTGATCCGATCTCCCGAGTGGGGGGAGTGGTGATGAGGTGTACGCCTCCTTAGCGTTTGCATAGAATAAGTCCAGTGTTTTATTGTCTCTAGTGTGGCATGTGACATACTGGGTGAACGTGGGCAGAATGGGGGACAGTGAAATATGGTTGAAATCACCTGAGATGAGGAGAAAAGCATCAGGGTGTTCTGTCAGCAGCCTGCCAGTTACTAAGTGAATGGCGTCACGCGCTGTCCCAGCGTTCGCCGTCGGATTTGCATAAATAACAATGCAGATCACGTGTGAGTATTCCCTCGGGAGATAGGTAGGCCGCATGCTAACAGCTAACAACTCAGTGTCTTTGTTGCAGTGTTGTTGTTTAACCATGATATGTTCCGGTCTGCACCAGCTGTTATTGACATACATTATCACTCCTCTGCCCCTTGCCTTCCCACTGTCTGGTGTCCGATCTGCCCGTATTACGTGGAAACCCTCCAGTTCGATGTTAGCATCTGTTGCTAGTTCTGTTAGCCATGTCTCAGTAAACAACATCAAGCTAATCTCTCTGAAGACACTCTCGTAGCGGGAGATAGCCGCTAGCCCGTCAGTCTTATTGAGTAGCGATCGTACATTCCCCATAATAACGGGTGGGAGGACGGGTCTGTACATTATATTCCTCGCCCGCCGTCTTACTCCAGCTCGACATCCACGCCGTTTCCATCTTATTTCTCCCGGTATGTCAAGTTTTTGCATTAGCATCGTGGGCCGGTTAAGTGCTAACAGCTGGTCTCTATTGTACTGCCTCCTGCAATAAACAGTGGCTCTGTCTGCAGGCTCAGGAGACATTTGGGCGATCTACGTGTCTGTGATGGATAAGGTGTCGCTGGATCAGAAAGACTAGCAAGAGAGCCAGATAGTAAATAGAAATAGGAAGAAATTGATCCGCTGTTGCAAAAAGGCAGCCTACTCGTGTGGCGCCAGAAGTAGTATTTTTTATTTTCAGATTTATTATTTTTTTTCAGACGAGCTGAAGGTCACTATCTAAGCAACCTGGACCTCCATAATACCTCAGCAGTACCACAGGCTGATCACCTCCATGCCACGCCACATTGATACAGTAATTAATCCAAAAGGAGCCCCAACCAAGTATTGAGTGTGTACATGGACATACTTTTCAGTCAGTCCACATTTGTATTAATTTTTTTTTAATTACCTCCGCCAGGCCGAAAAGACCTAGAGGAGGTTATGTTTTTGCCAGGGTTTGCGTGTTTGTCTGTCTGTCTGTCTGTTTGTCTGTCTGTCTGTTGGTTAGCAAGATAACTCAAAAAGTCTTGGACGGATTTCCATGAAACTTTCAGGCGTTGTTGGAAATGGTACAAGGAAGAACTGATTAAATTTTGGGGATGATCCGCATCACCGTCTGCATACAGGAATTTTTTAAAGCATTTTTCCACACTGTGACATATGGCCATTTTCAACATGTGCGCAGGCGCAATGGACGGCGCTGGGCGTCGTGTCTGACCAACACAAACTCCGCCTTCTTCAACGTTTTAGCCACAAAAGCATGCGGAAAACACTGCTGGCCTGGGCCTGCCAGCCATAGGCGCTGCGCACATTGCGCTGGTCGTCGTGTCTGACCAACACAAACTCCGCGTTCTTCAACGTCTTAGGCACAAAAGCACGCGGAAAACACTGCTGGCCTGGGCCCGCCAGCGTGCGTGTTTTTGCGCCACGCTGCAAAACCTGACACGGACACCTGTCCGCCGCCCGATTATTTGCCACAAATTCCCCGCCCAGCTATAGGCGCTGCGTAAAAACGACCTCTCTGCCGGGGAAAATTCTACATTCTGTTTTGCCGCTGAGCGCAACCCCAATATAATATAAAACCCACGGCAACCTGTCTAACCAATCTGCATCCATCAGTGGAGGAGATGGACACACCAACACTTCAGTTTATTACCTCCGCCAAGGAGGCAATGCTTTTACAACCGTAAAACGGGGCTATAAGGGACGGCGGGGTAATATGGGACACTTTTCTAAATGTAATTCTGCTTTTTTAATTTTGCTTCCGCCTACATTTGATGAAGGATTCATGCATATTTGACAATAACAACACAACTCAGCGTCCTGCTCAAAATAAAAAAAGCAGAATTACATTTAAAACATTTCCCACAAAAGTGTCCCTTATTAACCCGCCGGCCCTTATAGCCCCGTTTTACACTACTGAACCACTAATCCTATCACTATCACATTGATTGTCATTCATTAATTGTCTGTTTATTGCACTGTCCATGTCAAATAAACAAATAATCATTGTGAATCCAATTGCTACTCATATCTTTTCATGCTCAGGGAATCTGAAAACGTACACACAAACACTGTATGGGGGGAACTGTGCCGCTTGGCGGAGGTCTGCGCTCTCCGAGTGCTTTTCTAGTTCATTTTATGTAATATTCTAATTTTTTGAGAAACTGAATTTGGGGTTTTCATGGTCTGTTAGCCATAATCATCAAAATTAAAATAAATAAACACTTGAAATATAATGTATTGTGCAATGAATCTATATAATATATGGGTTCCACTTTCTGAAATTAGTGACAAAAAATATTGAACTTTTTCATGATATTCTAATTTTTTGAGATGTACCTGTACATACACACATATATTCCATACTGAAGTGACCATACAGGAAAAGCAACAGGCTGGAGGAGATGACAAATGCTGCAAGAAAAAAAATGCTGGAAGAAGCATTGCAACTTTTTATTTATCAAATTATTAATTTTTTAGCACTCCTTTTATTGCAAATGGACCCTTAAACATCAACAGACTCAAAAGGTACGGTGTTAAGGTGATGAATCTTGTTATACTAGGAGCTAAATCACTGTACAGTGATGATTATAAGCCATCAATATCTCAGTGTTTGATCACTGCCTAATGCTGTCTCATGATTAAATAAAATGGGAATGGAAAACTAGAAATGTGATTTTAAGCTTAAACTTAAACTTCATTTTTATTTATTTAAGCTCAATAATTAAAATTCCAAATAAATCAGTGATGCTGTATTGCAGTGCTTTTGAACTCATTTTAACACATTATGCATATGGATAATATTTAGAGTGCTGTATTTTCCTTAATGAGATATTTTAAAAAGTTTAGGCTGATGAAATGCATTTATTCTTTCATTCATCTATTTGGAGCCAGGAAACTATTTGGAGGTGTTCCGGGCACATCCCTCTGGGAGGAGACCCCGGGGCCGACCCAGGACTCGCTGGAGAGACTACGTCTCCCAGCTGGTCTGGGAACGCCTTGGTATCGTCTCTGAAGAGCTGGAGCAGGTGTCTGGGGAGAGGGAAGTCTGGGCTTCTCTGCTTGAACTGCTGCCTCTGTGACCCGGACCTCTGGAAAAGCGGTAGAAGATGGATGGATGGATACTGTTTTTTTTTTCATTATTCTTTTTCTTTCTCTTCTTTTTTTCTAGTGAAAAGAGGTAGGGTCCATTGAGGTTAAATCCGTCCATTGGGGAGTCCCAATTTATAGATGCAGATGAAGGCATAGGGGTACAAAACCCAATCTACGTGCACGTCACTCTCATATTGGACATATTTTTCTCTACCGTTTTACAGTATTTACTGCTCTTCATAGATAATTAAACAGTCAGTGTTTCCCCTGCTGTTTTTTTTATGTATGTATAAGGGTAATTTACACTGAAAAAGCTTGTAAATTTAGTTCAAAGTAAATGTTAGCATGCCATAGTTCAATTTGATCATATTAAACATAATTTTCCAACCACAAAATTGTGGCTAGTGAAAAGGCTGAGTGGCTACCCAGCCAGCATGGCCATGTGGGCCCCACCAAAGTTTAAAGCTGGGCTGTCTTCTGGGGTCCATGTGGGTTTGTCCGTGGACTCCATGTCGGCCCCATCTGTGTTTGCCCATATGGACTTTCCCCGTTTCCTTATTTTCAACTTATTTTCTCATATGTAAATTTACTATTTTCTTGTAAATTGGTGACTTTTTCCTCCCTACTTTGATACATTTTTATTGAAAATTTGAAACTTTCTCCTGAATTTGCAACTCTTTTTAACTGTAAACCTGGAATTTTTTTTTCCATGTTTGTTAGTTTTTCATGTAAAATTGTGACTTTTTCTTGCAAATTTGCTCACCTTTTCTAGTCATTTTTGAATGTCATAAATTTGCCACTTTTTTACTGTAATTTTGCAACTTTTTCTCATAAATTTACTTTTCATTGTAAATTTGCTATTTTCTTATAAATTCGAGTTTTTTCCCATAAATTTGCAAATTTTATCGTGTAAATTTGGAACTTTCTCAAAAATTTTCACCTTTTTTTTTACTGAAAACTTCCAGCTTTTCCTCATAAATTTTGAACTTTTCCTCATAAATTTTCAATTTATTTATTCATACATTTGCTACTTTTGTTGCTAATTTGCAACTTTTCCTGTTTTTCCTCATAAATTTTTGACCTTTTTCTTGTAAATTTGCTAAATTTTTCTTGTAACTTTCTAACTCTTTTCAAGTGATTTTAGTTTCCTGGTGGGTGTGGAAGCGCCGTGTTAGGCAGCATGCCGCCATCGGTGTGTGAATGGGTGTGTGAATGGGTGGATGGCAGGATCTGTAAAGCGCTTTGGTCATCAAAAGATGAGAATAAAAGCGCTATATAAGTGAATGCTGTTTACCATTTACCATTTTTCCTTATGAATTTGTGACTTTTCCTCATAAATTTGACTTTTTTTTTAGTAAATTTGTGACTTTTTCTCATAAATATGCTACGGTTTTTGTATAAATTTGTCACTTTTTTCTTATAAATTTTCACATTTTTTCCTCATGAATTTGTGATTTTTGCATAATTTTGCATGTGGCGCCAGTGTCACTGAAACCTGCTCACCTATATTAAAGCCCCGTGAGGCCCAGCCGGGTTTAAAGCAGGTGAACAGATTACCTGCCTACCTGTACCACCAGGAACTTTGGGAAATCACGAGCCACAGTGGCTGCTGAGCATAAAAGTTCACGTGAAGCCCTGCAAGCAAGGGCTGCTGTTATAAAGCTATCCTCGGGGCCAGGCCGCTGACGTCTGTGACCCAGCCTCGTCTGTCGAAGTCAGAACGCCACAAACATGAGGTTTTCACCCTTTCTCTAAGGTTTCTAGTAAATGTCTCTCTGTGCGCTTCGAGGCCCCTTCCACGGCTCATGCTTTCGAAACGCACCGGTTTACTGCATGTCTGGGCCACAGCTCAGACATAAAGAAACTTTGAAAACAGGCAAGGATGAGGTAAGACGCTGACAGGCCGGGGTCTGACTCCTTTCACTTCTGTTCTGTAAGCAAAGAGAAACGGAGAAAAACATGAAGCGTCTGGCTCCGTCCAACGTGACTCCACAGATTAATGACACGAGATGTAAAGGTGCGCACGTGGCGAATTGCCTGATTCAGCACGTGCACATTGCTTGAGTGGCGCTGGCTCCCCTCCTCATGAGTAAATATGTGCGTGGATTAGTAGAATTAAGTTTCCTGGAGTAGCTGGCAGGCTGAATAGGACAAACAGGTGCTTCTGTTTAGAGGTAGATGAAGAAGGAGCCACTCCAAAAGCACCCTCTGTTTTTCTGCCCCCCCCCCGCCTGACAGACAGTAAATGTTAATTTACTCCAGTCTTAAAGCAGGTAAAGAATTATAAAGAAGTGCTTGTCGAGTAGTTAGCAGTTATTTGGCCCGCCCTGTGCCACCTGCCTGGCTCCAGATGCATCAGCATTTTCTCTTCCTCTTCCCTGGGCTTTTTTCCTCCAGGGCCCCCTGACAGCGGTCGGGGGTAGTTGGAGCGTTGCTGAGCTGAACAGTGCTGACGAAGCCAAAAGGCTCTGCACTTCAGGCTCCGGAGCGGCTCGATCGATGGAGTGCCATTGCTGTGGCCCGGGGAGGGGGGGGGGGGGCTGCCATCATCCTTCATACTGCTCTGGATGTCCTCATCTGCCTCTCAGCGTGACGGGGGAGATTTACGCGGGGGGGCAGACGGCTCAAGTTCAAGCATACGCTGTCGGCTAGCAAGTTATGGTGCGTAACACTAACAGTGCTGCGGGCTAGCTCGGACAGTTGCTGTGTGTGAAGTGTTTGTCGTTCAGAGCGTTTAACGTGGGGGTCGGCAACCTGTGCTACACAAGGAGCCACTGTGAGTGATTTCTGTGTTTAAAAAAAAAAAAAATCTGCATGGGGCCATAAAAATATCTGAGCTGAAAATCAGACGACATCATGATTGAGGTTTTTTCTTGTAAATTTGCAGCTTTTTATTGTTAATTTGTTAACGTTTTCCTCACAAAATTGCTACTTTTTTCTGGTAATTTTCTGATTATTTGCCAAAAGTTTCTTTTTTTTCTTTCAAAATTGTGTGGGTGTTTTCCTCATTAAAATGTAGTGGGGTTTTTTTTTCCAAAATTTGTTATTTTTGGCATAAATATATTTTGTTTTTTTCTGAATTTTAAACCTTTATCAAGTAAAATTGAAGACTTTTTCACTTTTTAATTTTATTTTTCCTAATGAAGTTATAAGCCTTTTTCATAAATTTTGATATTTTGACATAATCTTCGGCTTTTCTCATAGGATTGCCTTTTCTGATTTTTACCCTTTTTGGGTAGAAATGCTGCCTTTTGTCATATAATAAATCTGCAACAGTTTTCTAAAAAGATTGTAGCTTTTTCATGTAAATTTGTGAGTTTTTTTTTCTTGCCAATCTGCATTTTTCCTTCACATAAAATTGCAACATTTTCCTTAAATTGAGAATTAATTTTTTTTCATAAACTTTCAGCTATTCTCATAAATTTATTATATTTCTCTTTGTAATTTTTTTTAGCTTTCATGGGCAAAACTGCAGTATTTCTTACATAAATTTATTACATTTTTCTCATAAAACTCCAACTTTTTCCAGGTAATTTATGATTTCCAGAAATTTTGTGAATTTTTCTTGCAAAATTGTGGGTTTGTTTTCCTCAGAAAATTGCAAAAAAAAATATGCCAAAATTTGTGAGAATTGTTTTGTACAAGTTTTCAGATTTTTCTCTTTCTGCTTTTAAGGGTATTTTTGTCATGAACGTGGAACCTTTTTTCTTGCAAATTTATTGCTTCTTTTCTTGGAAATATATGTTTTTTATAGGCCTCGGGGAGCCACTGTCTGTGGCCAAAAGAGCCACATGTGGCCCCAGAGCCGCAGGTTGCAGACCCCTTGTTTAACATCTATGCTGACAAATTGACGCTGGCAAGAAAGTCACACTGAGTTTGGATTTGGCGTGGTCGTGAAGCTCAGCAGTTAATTCTGGTGCTTTTAAAGCCAGAAGCTGTGATAGCAGGATGGCTGACTCCCCTGAACGCGTTCTACCGCCCCAGACTTCATTTGCATGGCGACACGCCACGCTAAATATACTTTTCCGGCTTGCATGTATTGGCTCATATTGTCATATTTGCACAACATGTAATTTCACCTTGGGAGTTTGGGAGTCCGTGATACGTTTGTAAACACACTAAATGAGAAAGGGAAGAACAACGGAGCGGATGAGTTTTTGCAGCTCTCCGGGTGATAATTAAAAACCCACATATGGCTGCGCAGTCAGGAAGGCCACTCTCTAACCACCGAATCTGTTTTACGCCAAAGTTGGAAGGTCGTTTTAGAGAAACAAAGTAAACCCAGATAACCGGCCTCACACTGAACTATATAAAAAAAACTATTTCACCTTGCTTTCACTGAAGTTAACTTGTAATTTAATGGTGTTTGTCCGACAGACAGGTCCTTGGTGTGTTTTCTGTGCTGTGTATTTAATATTGTTCAATCTGGTCGGGCTTTTAGATCCTCCTGTTTTAGCTCGTGAAGACAAAATCCATCCAAGCTCTCCAGGGCCCTAGAGCAAATTTTAGCAGGGGTTTGCCAGGCTGGCATCCAGCCACCACCATTCATTTGGCAACATAACACAGTGAGCGGAGTGTATTAATTGTTTTTAATAGAAAAGATGGTAGTGCTGTTTGAAACCATAATCTTGTATCATGTAGACAGACTCTGGTGCATTTTTAAGCCAAATTATAACATGGTGATGCCCATTTTAGACAGGCAGTAATTAAGTAGGAAGAAAATATCTAAATCATTTTTCACCTGCTTGTGCCAGCGTTCTTAATAAATGTCTTACTGTTTGTTTACATTGTTCTACCTTCCAGGTCTGAATGAAGTATGAACAGCGCATTAATTTAAAAGTGATGTGTCTAAACAGCTTCTCGTGGATCCTTCCACACAGAATAAAGTGGTTGTGAATGTGGCAACACAGGTGTTTAGCAGTTAGGAAAACCTCAAAGTTATTTGATCGATTTAGCCTTTATCTTATCTTTAATACCAAATTATGGAGGCAGCTGTGAGAACATGACGGTACTGATGCTTCAGGTGGTGGACAGACTGTACATGTTGTGCAGTGATGCAAGACATCCATCCTTCCATCCATCCACCCTCCACTGCCAATCCAGAGCTGCCCAGACTGCCGTCCAGCTCGCATGGCACCATGATCCCCGTGATCCCACTGGGGGACGGGACCATGTGGCTCCTTTGGGTACACTGGGTCCTCTCATCCAATGGACCATTGGACCTCTGCTAAGGTGCGTTTAGACCAAAAGCAAACAGGCGCCATTACATTTTAACTCCGTGTAAACACATGAATAGACATGAATTCACCGTCTGAGTGAGGTGCAGACGGGCAGAGTTGCCTCTGCAGCTGTGTTCATCCTGCTGTGGAAATCCCCAAAACACCATCATGCTTAGGTTTACATTTTCCGACGGGGGCTCACCTGAAAAAAATTGTCTGTGCCTCCAAAATTTCACTTGAATAATGGTTGTTTACACTGCTAGGCTGCTAGCCTTGTTAGCACGCACAGTCTGTGGGTAAATAAATGGGACTTCTGATCATGAGCTGCAGAGCCCCCAGTCCATCTGTCTGTGGGTGAGTGGCAGTCTGGTCACGGCAGAATCTCAAGGCCGTTACTCGCTAGCGCTGCACCTCCAACACATTTTTGCGTGTCTTCCGCACATTTACATTAATTTTACATGTATTTGCACCTCATGAAAAATTCGCTCCACGTTTGTTCTGAACACACCTTTAATCTGGCCCTTCACGCAGGATGAGTTTGTCTTGGGGGACCACACCAGGGGCATGTCGCCCCCGACAACATAGCTCCTGGCAACATTTGGGCATGCAAACCCTCCAGCACGATAAATGTGGCGATCCACGGAGGGGGTTGCTGTAAGATCAAACATCATTTTTGTAGGGGAAAAGGGGATGCAGTTTGAGCCAGATTACTCAAATAAATGGCAGACAGTGAAAAATCAAGCATGATCATTCAGCATGATCATTAATTGTTAGCTTTATAATTAAAGTGGAGTTACCAGTTCTTACAAATGACTGTTGTTAGTTGAACTTGACACGTCAAGCCTTTCGACTCCTGAAGGTCTCTCTGTTGTTGAAAAAGCCCCAGCTACAATGACGCAGTTTTTCATCTTCAAAAATTTCTGTTCCTCTGACCTTGTGATCTAGCTACGTCTCCTTGATGCTGTGATCGTGGTGTGATGTTCGACACATTAGCATGCACAAGATGTTTGTTTTTTTTCTCCCTCTCCTTTGCACTATGAAATTCCCCCCCATCTCCCCAGGCTGCCTCTTCATCTTGTCATGTGCTTGAGTAGGAGCAAGGCTGATTGGCTGAAAGAGCATTGCTGGGATATGAGTTAGCATAATTACAGCATCAAAGCTGTCTTTGCACTAGGTGTTTTTAAAGGATTATTATGCAATCCTGACAACTGGTGCTTTAAAATAGTACTGCTGTCCAAATTTAAGACAGTGGAAAGGGTTCTGCTGACCAGGGTCACGTGGGTTCATAAGGGGCAGTGGTGGCCTAATGGTTAGTGATGTGGACTGGTGACCGGAAGGTTGGCAGTTCAATCCCCGGAGCGGCAGGATCAAATCTGGGTCAGACAGATAACAGCGGTGTTTGCCCCACCCTCATTGCACTGTGGTGCCCTTAACCCCAGCGGCTCCAGTGGAGTTGCTCAGTGGCTACAGGTCAGTCTGTGGTTGTACTGGGCAGCTTCCAGGTGTTCTGTGGGAGTGTGAACAGGGCGTCCTTGAAAAAGAGCGGTTCCCTCTCAGTGGACCTTCCCTGTATGAATAAAAAGGTTAAATAAAATAAGTGGAGGACAGGGGAAATGAGAGTTATAGTACTCCAGCACAGTCGGTTGTTCTTTTCAGGACAGGCAGAAAGGCTTGTCTTTATGAGCAGTGCACACCATGTTTTCTCCTGTAGAAGATTATCTTTGTCTCTTATCTGGCACCACAGGGGTCAAAACATAACTGACACTAGTTTTAGGAAGCACTTTAGCCAACAATAAAAACTAATATTTTTGGCATAGACTGTGAATTTTGGAGAGAAATATCTGAGCTGTAATGTTGTTGGAGCAGCTAGTTTTTCTGCTAAAATGTTTAAAGACGCACTCCGGTGGTTCTAAAACCACCTCAAAAACAAATGTGTGTTGCCCAAAATAGTGTATTGTGGCTTTTTACCCACACACAAAAAAAAAAAAAAATCATTGCCTTAGAATTGCTTGGAAAGCGGTTTTACATCTTCCACCTACTTAAGTATGCCTGGAACTATGAATATTCAAATTAGCTCTACCCATACCCCCGCCCACCAGTAGTGTATTCTGCAAGGCCAGCCTTCCCCCCTGACCTAAGAACACCGAGAACTGCTTTGCATCTCGCCTTCCTCCTCCGGAGGGAGCGGAGGGTTTTACCGGAGTGGTGGCTCAGTTGGTAGAGCATCCGCCCCACACCTGGGAGGCATGGGTTCAAATCCCGGCTGGGTCATGCCGAAGACCATATAAAAAGTGGAACTTCCTGCCATCCAGCTTGGTGCTCAGCAATAATGGAATGGAGGAGGGAAATTTGTGGCGGCGCCTTGCATGGCAGCGGCCCTCTGATTCTACACTTGGGGTGTGTGTGATTAACACAGTAGATAGGTAAAACACAATCTCGTTCTACTGTACATGATTGGTTGTACAGTTGAATGACAATAAAGGGTGATTTAATTTAATTTTAATTTTAATTTAATGTCTCCTCCTTCGTCCTCCCTGGCGGTGACGGAATGGAGCGCCCAGGGGGTTTTGTGTCCCCCCCCCCCGAAAACTCCTTCACCGAACCAAGTCAAATGAATGCAAAACCGACAGGTGGCGATCATGGCACCTTCACCCCCTGAGAGCAGACATCTCTATCTGATTCAGCCCTCTGACCGTGTGCCTCCCATTCCTCCGTGACCCCATAAGTGCGGTGCAGCAGCTGGTGGACTCCGGTGCCCGAGCTGACCGCACCCCACGTGTGCTACAGGGTTCCGGAATATGGTAGCCCCAACAGTGGAAAACTATGGGCGGCCGCTGTCGGTTTTGCGCCGTCCCTGGGAAGGAACACTGACAATCAGCATGGTCAGTGATAGGTAGACCATGAGCGTCCCCCATCTGTGGAGCCACATTGGCTCCTCCCTCTTCCCCTGGGGGAGTGAATGCAGGTGTTTAGCCATACCCAGTGCTTAGCCTCATTGGTTATAACATTAACCAGTCAGGCTAACCTGGAATGCTTACATAGCTAGGAACACTGTCCAAAGTTGCCTGTTTGGGGAGGGCGGAGCTTAACTGAAAATTCACAACAGAAAAACACAGACTTTGGACTGGGGTCTGATTTTGCTTTTGATATGTCTTGTAAGTCACAAAAAACATGTTACAGACATATTAACAACAGAAAAAAAAGTGATTTTTATCTGAGTGTCACTTTAATTAAATCTCTGGTGACACCTTATGGTTATTTCAATGGTTTAATACGTGTGTATATATATATATATATATCTTTTACAGATAGTTCTGTTAAACACATACAGATAAATATTTAAGAGAAATAATTAATAATTTTGACACATTATCTGCTTGTACAGGTGATCTGATTTTAATAATAACCCCATCAAAATTACCTCAACATTTACCCCAAAAATTAAAATGGGAATTGCTGCAGCTGGCATCCACCAGAGTGGTGGCTCATTTGGAAGAGCATCCGCCCCACACCCAGGAGGCAGGGGTTCAAATCCTGGCCGGGTCATGCCGAAGACCATATAAAAAGCAGAACTCCTTGCCGTCCAGCTTGGTGCTCAGCAATTATGGAATGGAGGAGGGAAATCTGTGGCGGCGCCTTGCATGGCAGTAGCCCTTCTGATTCTACACATGGGGTGTGTGTGATTGACACTGTAGATAGGATAAAGCACAATTTTGTTCTACTGAACATGATTGGTTGAATGACAATAAAGGATGATTTAATTTAATTTAATTTTATAGCATTTTTAAAATGCAGCATTCACCAAGGCTAACATTATCATGTTTATGCTGATGTAGCAACAGCTCACCTCAGCTGTGTGGCTTGACACAATTCACTGTATGCCAGTGTAATGGATTGTATCAATTAATTTTCATGGAACTGTACATTTTGGGTTGTATTCATACAGATTGTCACTGGGAAAAGAGCTACGGAAATCCACATGATAATAGGACTCTCATTAGCATTAGCACAGAAAACTGTTCCTGGTCCGGTGTGGTTGAATTAACATTTTGAATCCCGTCTTATTTTTATGAAACTTTTTTTTAAACATGCACAATGACGAAAGTGGAATTCAGATCGGATGGTGATTAACTTTGATTAAAATTTTCAGTGTTGTCTAGGGTTGCCAACTTTCTCACAGCCAAATAAGGGACAGAGGGTTTTAACTATTGCTCAGTGCCACGATGCTGTGGTCATTAGTGTTGTCATAATACTGGGATTTTTTTTTACCTTGATAATACCTTAAAAAATACTGATATTCAATGTCATGTTTAATACTACAAGGGAAAAAAATACCACACTCTATACCTAAAAATTTCAGATTTTTATTATAAGGCCCATTTGTCAACTTGCTGACAGAAGACACCGGGAAAGCTGCAGCTGGTATCAACATATCTATTGGGAACAAAATGAATACTTCAAATATCTTGAATCAAAATATAGCATGTCTTACCTTTTTAGAAGTTTTTTATTCTGGCCTTCTTTAAAGAATAATCCTTCATTATGTCCTTTAAGTCCATCTCACGAATATTGTCATACTCTATTCATGCATGCTTGATCCAGTCTACTTTTTACCAAGTTCGAAGTCCAGTGTCCCACGCACAGCTTTCTTGTATAAGCAATCACGGCCTTCCTTCTCCCTTCGCCCTCCTCCTCCAGGTGAGTGCTTTAACGACCCACCTGCCTCCTCCATGCAGTAATTAGCACCTCTGCCTCCACGTGATGCTCCAGCTTAGAAAAATCCTTTACACTTCGAGATTTTTTGAGCAGCTGGTTTTCCCTAAGCTGTTTTCCTCTCAATAATTTTATGAGCACTACTTCAAAAAAAATTTTCGGACATTTTGACCGATCTAATTACTTCTTACCCTCTCACTGGCGCTTGCATAGTCACATGTCAAAACAATTCCTCTGATAGGTTATTGTTACGTGGTACCCACATGAGGCACTTGTAAATTAGACTAATCAGCAGCCACACATGGATATCAAGTGATGGACACAGAATCTGACCTATTAACAACAATGTGATCTTTTTCATTGGCTCATGAGAGGCTCTGATCTTCGTTGGCCCCCTGGGCTTCAGCCCAGCCTAGCCCATTCATTCAGGCAGCCTTAAATAAATGGGACAAAGCACGTCCCGTTTGGGACAAACATATTAAGCCCAATAAAGGGGACGTCCCCGCCAAAAAAGGGACGCTTGGCAACCCTAGTTAGGGTTCATCAGCAGCCCAAGTATGAAAGCAGTGCTCTTACAGACAAGTGCTAAATGCTAACATGTAGCAAATGCCAATTCTAATGGCCAACTTCACTATAAATTAATCATACAGTATCTCACAAAAGTGAGTACACCCTTCACATTTTTGTAAACATTTTATTATATCTTTTCCTGGGATAACACTGAAGATATGACACTTTGATACAATGTAAAGTAGTCAGTGTACAGCTTGTATAACAGTGTAAATTTGCTGTCCCCTCAAAGTAACTCAACACACAGCCATTAATGTCTAAACCGCTGGCAACAAAAATGAGTACCCCACTAAGTGAAAATGTCCAAATTGTGCCCAATTAGCCATTTTTCCTCCCCGGTGTCATGTGACTCGTCAGTGTTACAAGGTCTCAGGTGTGAATGGGGGGGCAGGTGTGTTAAATTTGGTGTCATTGCTCTCACACTATGTGGGACCACATCAGACCAGCTGTGTGGGATTGTGACGTATATCTTCAACATGAGCCTGAAACTGGGGAGGGTACCACAGCTGTGGAAAACATCTTGTGTGGTACCTGTACCAAAAACTTCCCACCCCAAAGACCTGAACAGCTACAGACCGGTGGCCTTGACGTCCCACTTGATGAAGACCCTGGAGAGACTGCTCCTTGCTCACCTCCGCCCCCTGGTGGAACCAGCGATGGATCCACTCCAGTTCGCCTACCAGCATGGCATTGGGGTGGAGGATGCGGTGATCTTCCTCCTTCACCGTTCTCTGTCCCACCTGGAGAAGCCCGGGAATATGGTGAGGATCATGTTCTTTGACTTCTCCAGTGCTTTCAACACCATCCAACCGATGATCCTGAAGGACAAGCTGCTGCACGCAGGGGTGGACCAGCACCTGTCATCATGGATCCTGGACTACCTCACGAACCGGCCTCAGTTTGTGAGAACCCGGGACTGTGTGTCCGACACGATCATCAGTAGCACGGGGGCCCCCCAGGGAACGGTGCTGGCTCCCTTCCTGTTCACTCTTTATACTGCGGACTTCTCACACAACACAACACAACACACTGCCATCTACAGAAGTTCTCTGATGACTCTGCGATCGTTGGCCTCATCTCCAATGGAGATGAAGCTGAGTACAGAGGGCTTATCCAGGACTTCGTGGACTGGTGCCATTGGAACTGCCTCCAGATCAACGCGAGGAAAACTAAGGAGCTGGTGGTGGACTGCCGCAGGTATGGGCAGCCCCTCACAGTACCAGTAAATATACAGGGAACAGACATCGAGATGGTGACATCCTATAAGTACCTGGGTGTTCATCTGAACAATAAACTAGACTGGTCACACAATACTGATGCACTCTACAAGAAGGGACAGCGCAGGCTGTTCCTGCTGAGGAGACTCAGGTCTTTTGGTGTACAAGGGGCGCTGCTGAAGTCATTCTATGACACGGTGGTGGCATCAGCCATCACTTTTGGAGTGGTCTGCTGGGGCAGTGGCATTACTGCAGCCGATAGGAAGAGACTGAACAAACTGATTAAGAAAGCTAGCTCTGTCCTGGGGCAGCGCCTTGATCCGATGGAGGAGATAGGAGAGAGAAGGACGGTGGCTAAACTGTCATCTCTGCTGGAGTCCGAGTTCCACCCTATGTAGGACATACTGAATGCACTGAGGAGCTCATTTAGCAGCAGACTACATCATCCCAGGTGCACAACCGAGAGGTTTCGTAGGTCCTTCCTACCAACGGCTGTCAGACTGTACAACCTAAGCAGGGCTGCTCGCAGAGATAGCAAAAAGACGTAACAAACTAATAGTTTTTTGAATGCAAAAGATGCAATAGACTTACACAATGGTCCCCTCCGGCATACAACTAGGAACATACCGGTCGCTATGGAGGGTGAGAATATGTATGGGCACATAATCATACCATGTAGGATAACTAAGTAGTCGGTTATGCTGTTTCATTCCATCTAGCAACAATGCTCTGCACTGTGTGTGTTTATATATTTACATATTTATTCCATCTAGCTACAATGCTCAGCACTGGGTGTGTTTATATTTATATATCTACATATTATTCCATCTAGCTACATTGCTCCGCACTGTGTGTGTTTATATACTTGCATATTTATTCCACCTAGCTGCAATGCTCCGTACTGTGGGTGTTTATATATTTACATATTTATTCCATCTAGCTACAATGCTCTGCACTGTGTTCATATATTCATATATTTATTCCATCCAGCTACAATGCTCTGCACTGTGTGTCTGTGTGTGTGTGTATATATATATATTTTATAGTAATATGTACATATGTATATTAGCTGCTCTTGCTTGCTTGTTTTTTTCTTGCCTTCTGATTGTTGCTCTGAGTGTTGCTATCCCTGTGCTGTTGCAATCCTGGAATTTCCCCGTTGTGGGACTAATAAAGGCTTATCTTATCTTATCTTATACTGGTCACTGGAAGTTCAACATGGCAAAGAACTCTCTGAGGATCTGAAAAAAATAATTGTTGCTCTACATAAAGATGCCCTAGGCTATAAGAAGATTGCCAACACCCTGATACTGGGTTGCAGCACGGTGGCCAAGACCATACAGCGGTTTAACAGGACAGGTTCCATTCAGAATAGGCTTCGCCATGGTCAACCAAAGAAGTTGAGTGCACGTGCTCAGCATCATATCCAGAAGTTGGCATTTGAAAATAGACGTATGAGTGCTGCCAGCATTGCTGCAGAGGTTGAAGAGGTGGGGGGTCAGCCTGTCAGTGCTCAGACCATACACCACACACTGCATCAAATTGGTCTGCATGGTTGTCGTCCCAAAAGGAAGCCCCTTTTAAAGATGATGCACAAGAAAGTCCGCAAACAGTTTGCTGAAGACAAGCAGACTAAGGACATGGATTACTGGAACCATGTCCTATGGTCTGATGAGACCAAGATAAATATATTTGGTTCAGATAGTGTCAAGCGTGTGTGGCGGCAACCAGGTGAGGAGCACAAAGACAAGTGTGTCTTGCCTACAGTCAAGCATGGTGGTGGGAGTGTCATGGTTTGGGGCTGCATGAGTGCTGCCGGCACTGGGGAGCTATAGTTCATTGAGGGAACCATGAATGCCAACATGTACTGTGACATACTGAAGCAGAGCATGATCACCTCCCTTCGGAAACTGGGCCGCAGGGCAGTATTCCAACATGATAACCACCCCAAACACACCTCCAAGATGACCACTGCCTTGCTAAAGAAACTGAGGGTAAAGGTGATGGACTGGCCAAGCATGACTCCAGACCTAAACCCTATTGAGCATCTGTGGGGCATCCTCAAACGGAAGGTGGAGGAGTGCAAGGTCTGTAACATCCACCAGCTACGTGATGTTGTCATGGAGGAGTGAAAGAGGATTCTAGTGGCAGCTTGTGAAGCACTAGTGAACTCCATGCCCAAGAGAGTTAAGGCAGTGCTGGAAAATAATGGTGGCCACACAAAATATTGACACTTTGGGCACAATTTGGACATTTTTACTAGGGGTGTACTCACTTTTGTTGCCAGCGGTTTAGACATTAATGCCTGTGTGTTGAATAATTTTGAGGGTACAGCAAATTTACACTGTTATACAAGCTGTACACTGACTACTTTACATTGTATCAAAGTGTCATATCTTTAGTGTTGTCCCATGAAAAAATATAATAAAATATTTACAAAAATGTGAGGGGTGTACTCACTTTTGTGTATGTATGACCTTTTTCAATGATGACAGGAATCCCCAGTTTCGCCAGTAAAACTGATAATATCTTTATGAAACACTTCACTACCGTTAAATATGGCTAACTGATAGCCTTATTCCTAGCAAACCCACTCATACATTAGAAATGGAAGTAACATGAAGTAATATTTACTTTTGCTAATTTGCTCTTATGTGTGGACATGTCTCTATAACAGAGATGTCTGTCATGTAAAAACGGCATCATTAAACCGTTGCTGCAATTAAAGTTTGACACATTTACACTAGTAGTTAAAATATTAACGAATAATGGCTTTTAGCATGGGGTGAGAAGGAAGTAAAGGTAAAGCCAACTTTATTGTCATTCATCCATTCAGCCAATCATGTACAGTAGAATGAAATTACGTTTCTCTTATCTACAATGTTAACCACATCTAGAATCAGAGGGGTCGCTGCCATGCAAGGCGTCGCCACAAATTTCCCTCCTCCATTCTATTATTGCTGAGCACCATGCTGGACAGCAGGAAGTTCCACTTTTATATGGTCTTTGGCCTGACCTGGCTGGGATTCGAACCCCGGCCTCCCGGCTGTGGGGTGGATGCTCTACCAACTAGGCCACCACTGTGGTGTCATGCAGGTCATGCAAGAACTTCATGTGTTGTCTCGTTAAGATGAGATAATGCACATTGCAGTGGATAATCATATCATTACTGAATAAGTACATAAGCAGAAACGTTTATCTTCTTAACTGCTTCGTCCTTTTCGGGTCAGAGAGGGGCTGGAGGCTACCCCAGCATCATTGGGCGAGAGGCGGGGTACGCCCTGGACAGTCAATCACAATTTAGAATTCTCGGTTGATGCCAATTAACCTAATGTGCATACTTTTAGGGTGTGGGAGGAAACCTGAGTACCCAGCGAAAACCTATGCAGACACAGGGAGAACATGCAAACTTCAGAGAGAAAGGTCGCCGCTGGTCAGCTCTTGGGTTCAAACCCACAACCTTCTTGCTGTGAGACAACAGTGCTAACCACTGTACCACCAACCACCAACAATTGCTAGTAACTACTGTTATGTATCATTTGAATATGTGTAAATAAAATTACAATACATAAGTACACACTAAGAAATCAAATGGACCTAAAAAGGTATAAACGCTTGTGGCTCCAGCAGTACCCTAAAAGATACAAGAACTTTATCTTGAAGAACATACCTGGAGCTGCAGTGACAAAAATGTAGCTTTAAATTGAAACCAATGTACATATCTGTCACCTTGACCCTGGATTTACACTGACTCCGGATGCAGTCTGTTACGGCTGTGATCTGGACTCCGCAGCAAATAGTTCCCATTCTAATTAATGTTCTGATCCCCACCTGGTCCGGACCACTACGGAACGAATCCAGGTCGTCGGATTCAGATCACTAATGAAACGCAAGGAGTCTATTTTTGACGGATGCCGGATCCAGGAAATGCCTTGGTATCTCATGGTATTTAATAGCTGTTTGTTCATTAAAGATTATTTAAGGATCGTTTGTTATTTTCTGAGGTCTACTCCCCCACCACTGTGTCAGAGAAGAGAAAAACTTGGACATAACATACAAACACTTCACAGAATTAAAATTAATGGGCTACGAATGTATTATTAGATCACAAAAATCCAGGTGAGAGCCGGTACATCATGCTTCCTTGTTGTTATCTCGTGATCTCAATCGGTTTTCTTCGGTCACTCGGGTCTTTCTCGAGATCTGTCGTTATTTTGTATAATTCTCACACGATCTTGTACTCTAAACTCTGTTCTTGTCCATGCTGCTTCAAAACACAAACGGAGTTGGTAGGGACAGACGCAAGGCTCCGTCCACACTGCATCTGCAACAGATTGCATCCGGAGTCGGTGTAAATCCTGGGTAAGGACCAGATATGTTCTTCAAGGTACAGTTCTCATACCCTTTAGGGTACTGCTGGAGCCACAAGCATTTATACCTTTTTAGGTCCATTTCTGTACTTTGATTTCTTAGTGTGTGTGAATAAATCATAAGATTATAGTTACGCTGTTATATAGCTGTACTGTCAGTATATGTATGAAATAAATGATGTATGCATACAGTATGTATAAATGACGAAAAGGTGGTCATATTTAATAATATAGAAAACTGAGATGCATTGGCAATAAATTACAATTAAAACTGAATGGAATCACTACAGGTGAATCGTGAATCAAATCAAATGGTGAGACCACTACAGCTTCACCTCTACAGTCAGAAGAGGTGAAGAAGAAAGAAAACTTTAATCATACTTTGTTCATACCACGAATGAAAATAGATCCAGTAGCTGACCTGTTTTTAGTGCCACTTGAATCTTGAGGAGATGGCCTGGGAAATGCAATCTGTGAAGCTATTAAGTAAGAATTTGACGACAGTGTCCTCCCGTCTTATTAAATGTTGACTTCTTTTTCCCCTCGGTGATAAAAATACTTCAACTCGGGACTGTCCTTGCTCAGCTCTGCATATCACTGCTACCACTGCCTCTGTCCTCCTCGTTGCCGACAGTCCGTCCCTGTGTTTAGACCCCTCTTTTGGCGGGCTTGTCCTGGTGCAAACCTAACAACCCCAAACCGGAGTGTGTGAAGATAACTGAAAGTGATGGAGTCAACTTCCCCTCTGAAGATAACGCGTAAACCACCCCCCGTATAGTGCCTCGCTTAAGAAGGCCAATTAAGCCTTTTCCCATTACTTGTGCGATAACTCATATACCCATTCCCACCTGATAACCTAAACAGCCTGATTCTTTAATGATTAATGACTTGTCTCAGGCTAATGTTTTGGGGGTTTTTTATCACAAGGTCATGAGTGATGTATTATCAGTTAATGAGAAATACAAAAATGTCTGTCGTGAGAGAGGCAGGGAGTGGGTAAACATACGCACACACACACACACACACACACACACACGCACATATTTGACCTTTCAGAAAGGGTTTTTTTCTGACCTGCAGTGAGTTGTCCTGCAGTGATAAGAATAATGGTTTTGGCGCCATGTCCCGGGGAGACCGACCTCCCATTCTCTCCTGGCAGATAGCTGAGCAGAGAGGTTCATCCTCTCCTATTGTGCCACCCACATCTATAGCAGACAATGAGGCTTAACACTGCCCACTTAAGGGACATTCCTTGCATTGGTATTAAGGACTGCTGCAGATACTTATGATAACTGACACTAGGAGGCATAAATAGGAAAAGGTCTGGGACACTTCGGTGGGGCAACTAGACACTTTGCGTTGCAGGTTTTATAAATCATAAAAATGAAAACTGTCTTGACATTTGTTTGGGGAAGTATTGTGCCATTCGTCTTATGAGCTTTTGAGGCATGCTGGATTTCTCAGTAGGAGTCCACTGTTATTCTTCATTATTCAGTTTCACTCGGGGGTCAGAGCCTCTCTTGAAACAGTGACCGAGTGTGAAGAAGAAAAGCCCCCCCTCACTATATCTCAGCATTTAGTATTGCTCAGTGTTAGGCTGCGGGGTGACATCAAACGTTCTAAAGTGGAAAATGTTAGGTGCAAATGTAGTAGTCATGTTTTTCGTTGATTTTCTGGAACAGGCAAGGGTGACTTCAAAGAATTCACATGTACACTCTGAAAGCAGCTTTTTCTTGTTCGAGTGTATATGCAGATCCATGCACAAACTGGGACTGTGTGTCCAGTGTTTCCTCCGGCTGAAAGACTTTAGCGTGGTGGCAACATGTATGATTTCTTTTTCTTTTTTTTTGGGGGGGGGGGGGCATGTGTAAACATGACAAAACACATGACACCCAAAGGAAAAAACATTCATAATACTGTAGTAATTAACTCACGCATACTGAAATGATATCATCAGAGCTGGGTATAGTAGCTGGAAACTGTAATCATGTAAAAACAGTGTTGTCTTATGAAATTAATAATTAAAAGTAGACACTCAAAAAATTACTAGTGAAGTTGAGTAGAGCACTAAAGCACCCACTTAAAAAAATACTTGAGTAATGACTTAGTCTTGAAAGTCTGAGGTTTTCTTACCATTTTCTTGTAGTTTTCTACTTTTTTCTCTGTGAATTTGTTTTCACCTAAGTTTGCAACTATTTTCCTCATAAATTTGTAATTTCCTCTTGTAAAACTATGACTCTTCTTGTACATTTGAGACGATTATCATTAATTTGTGGATTATTTTATGGAAAATTTTTGTCTATTTTATAACGTAATTATTGTTTTTCTAATAAATTTTAAAGTTTGTGGTAACATTTTTATTTTTTCTCATAATTGAAACTTTTGGTCATAATTTTGCAGAGCCAGAATAGAACAATAAATTCAACTCTGATTTCAAAGAAATATAAAAGTATTAATAAAATTATATTTAATAAAATAAAATTAACTAAAATGACCTGTTATCACTTCCGGTTATGGCTGCCACGTAGGACGGACGTGTCTCGCTCTGCTCTGCTCCTGGAGAAAAAAAATCGGCAAATAACTCTCTCATTTGGGACAGAACGTATCCCAGCATTTGGGCGAGGATATGTCGGCGAAGCCTAAGGCTGGAAAACCAGGAAAAGGAAAAAGCGAGCCGCCGAAACAGTCCAAATTAACGGACTTTCAGGTCTGTGACGCAGCAAACAAGGCTCCATATATGGCGGAGGAGGCTGGCGGCGGTGCGATTTCTGCGGGGAATGGCGCAGATGCGCTGATGGCTGCCATGAGTTCAATGAGAGCGGACTTTTCCTCTAGATTTGATGGGATTATGACAGCGTTGGAAGGAATAAGAAAGGAATTGGGTGACTGTGTAGAACGAACGGCGCAGATGGAGCTCCGTCTCGCTAGTGCTGAAGATGACGTCACCCGTCTTCAATTAAAGGTGCGCACTTTGGAAAAAAAAAATAAATCTCTGGAAGATAATATTTTGGATTTGGAATCTCGGTCGAGACAGAATAATTTGAGGCTGGTGGGTCTTCCAGAGGAATCAGAAGGTCGGGACGTATGTTCCTTTCTGGAAAAGTGGATTCCGGAGGTGCTGGGCAGCGAGGAGTTGCAATCAGCAATGGTTCTGGAAAAAGCACATCGTATTGGCCCACGGAGAGATAAGGGACCGCCGAGGACCTTAATTATGAAGTTTCTTAGCAACAGAGACAGGATGAAGATCTTCAACGCTGCACGTGCTAAAGGAGAGATTAAACACCAGGACCAGCAGGTGCGGTTCTACCCAGATTTGGCCACAGGAATCCAGCAATTGAGGAAGCAGTTTGATCCCGTACGTAAGGAGCTGCGCAACCTTGGGATTCGTCATGGTGTAATCTATCCTGCGAGACTGCTGACCACGTATGAGGGCAGAACCCACATCTTCAAGACCCCAGAGGAGGCGCAGGAGTTCATCAAGAAGATCAAAGAAGAAGAAGAGACTGGTGGGAGCTAAGCATGAACAAAATATAAGGTAGAATAATTAAGCATTTGCACAGGCATCTGACTGACTTGAAGTAAATAGTAAGTTTACAAAATATAGATTGTATTATATATTAAAAAAACAAAACAAAAACAAAACAAACACAAAAAAAAAAAACTATGATGTACAAAGTTGTTAAAAATTTTGGAGTTAAGTTGGAAAACTACAGAGGAGAGTTAATGTTACGTCATTAAAAGCAGTAGAGTTAGGGTGATTGGGAGGATGAAGAAGGAGTGGCTTAGGCTGTTCCCCGTGGGTGTGGAACGGTCGATGGCTATATCGGGAGACAGAATTTTTCTTTTGATTTTGGGGGGTTTGCCACAAGTGTGGGAAGGGGAAATTTGTTTGTGTGTAGTTTGTAGGATGAATGTTCAACCACTCATGTTTTTGCTTCTCTGTATGAGCATGTTTACACTGCAAGGTAATCCCAAACTCTCTATTGATCATGGACCAAAGTGTTAACCTTAATTTAACTTCATGGAATTGCAGAGGTCTACAAAATTTAAAAAAACTTAAACAAGTTATGAATAAAATAAAGGACATGGGTTCAAGAATTGTGTTTTTACAAGAAACTCATCTGATAGAGGAGGATGTTAAAAGAATTAGGAGTAGATGGCAGGGAAGTGTATTCACCTCTTCATTTTCATCCCGAGCCAGGGGAGTTATGACTCTCATACATAAATCAGTTCCTTTTCAAGTGAAAAATGTAATTGGAGACAAATTTGGAAGATATGTAATCATTCAAGGTTCTTTGCTATTAGAAAATATAAATCTTGTGAACTTATATGGTCCCAATATAGATGATCAGAAGTTCTTTGCTAATTTATTTCTCATCTTATCATCACTTACAGGGCAACATATAATAGCAGGGGATTTTAATTGTACATTGAATCCAGGTGTGGATAGATCAACAGGACTGGATTGTACGCACATTGGATGTAGGATGACTATTAATCATTTTATGAAAGAATTGAGATTGTTAGATATATGGAGAGAAATGAAACCACAAGTTAAAGCCTATTCTTGTTATTCCAGTACCTACAAGACATTCTCACGTATTGATTATTTTTTGATTTCCACAGAATTAAGGTCCAAGATTCAAAACTGCTTTTATGATAACATCGTGATCTCTGATCATGCACCCTGTTGTCTAATATATGTAGATAAAAAATTGACAAAGGAATCAGGTAGATGGCAATTTCAGCATAAATGGCTTCAGGATGAGGAATTTGTCAAGTATATAGAAAAACAGATAGACGAGTTCTTTGACATCAATACTACACAAACATCAGCATGTGTAAAGTGGGAGGCTTTCAAAGCTTTTATTAGGGGACATATTATTAGTTATACAGGATCAAAATCTAAGAAGACTCGAGAGGAGAGAGCTAAATTGGAACATAAAATAAAAAATCTTCAGGAAAAAGTGTATGCAGGAAGTGACCCAAGGTTGGAGAATGAATTACTGATTTTGAGAGCTGAATACGACAAAAAATCAGCGAATAGAGCTGCCTCGAGTCTTCTAAGATTGAAACAATCTTTTTATGAACAAGGTGAAAAATCAGGAAAATTATTAGCATGGCAGATTAAACAATTGGAAATTAAAACACCAATTACCAGTATTATAAGTAACGGACAGGTAGTTATAGATCCTTTAGAAATTAATAGAGCCTTTAGAGATTACTATGAAAAATTATATGATACCAAAAATGAACCTGATTTAACAAAACTAAATGGGTTTTTGAACGAACTATCTATACCGTGTATTCCAAATGAAAACAGGGAGATATTGGAGTCTAAAATTAGTCAAGAAGAAGTTGGGCTAGCCATTGATAATATGAAATCAGGAAAAAGTGCAGGACCAGATGGTCTTCCAGTTGACCTTTATAAAAAATTTAAGAATAAATTAATAAAACCTTTTTTGGAAATGGTTTTAGAAGCATTTCAAAATAATAATTTACCATCATACATAAATAATGCCTTAATTATACTGCTGCCAAAACCAGGTAAGCCCTCTAATAAATGTGAAAATATGAGACCAATAAGCCTATTAAACGCCGACCTTAAGATAATCTGTAAAATTTTAGCAAGACGAATACAAGAAATTTTACCAAATATTATTAATCGAGATCAGAATGGCTTTATAAAGGGTAGACAAGGCTTCCATAATGTAAGAAGACTATTTAATATTATTTATTTTAATAAAGAAGCACCGGATACAGCTCTCCTATCATTGGACGCCGAAAAGGCCTTTGATAGAGTTGAATGGCCCTTTCTTTTTGAAGTCCTACAAAGGTTTGGACTTGGAAATAATTTCATAAAATGGGTTCAAATAATATACAATAATGCTACAGCAGAAATCCTAACAAATAACAATATTTCAAAACCAATAAAAATCAATAGAGGATGTCGACAAGGCTGTCCACTTTCACCTTTACTGTTTACTATGGCAATTGAACCTTTAGCGATAGCGATACGTTTACATTCACAAATATATGGAATTAAAGTTGGACCAACAGAACATAAAATCTCCCTGTACGCCGATGACATAATTTTGTTTATGTCGAATCTAAAAAAATCAATTCCAACCTTGTTGAATTTAATAAAGAATTTTGGGGAAATATCAGGATATAAAATAAATAAAACTAAATCTTCAATATTAATGCTAAATGAGACCCAGAGAAATTACCCAGCCCCTGAGGTAAATCAATTCAATGTTGTAAATCAGTTTAAATATTTAGGAATCCAAATTATGCCTAAGCTAGAATCAGTCGCCAGTGTCAACTATGAAGCCTTAATGTCAGATATCAATGAGTTAACTCAGAGATGGATGTCACTACCAATGTCGATGATCGGGAGAATCAATATACTTAAAAGTAATATTTTACCTAAAATACTTTATTTATTTCAATACATTCCCTTATCACCACCTTTAGATCTATTCTCAAGAATAAAAAAAAAGTTAGTGGAATTTATATGGAACAACAGGAGGGCTAGATTACGTTTGTCTTTATTATATTTACCATTTGATCGTGGAGGTCTGAAATGTCCAAATTTTATGTTGTATTATTGGTCGGCACAACTGAGGTCTATGACATATTATTTTTCATCAAATGATCTCCCTCACTGGACTGAAATGGAATCATACAATTTACCTTTACCTCTTCCCATATTCATATACTCAGATTCGGCAAAAAAATTACAAAAACAAGTTAAAAATCCATTTGTAAAGCATATGATCAAAATATGGTGTGAAGCTAAAAACTATTTAAAAGAACCACAGTTATTGTCACAATTTAGTCCAATATGGGGTAATCAATATTTTAAACCAGGGAGAGCGGACGCTGTATTTAAAGTATGGAATTTAAAAGGGATACAAAAGATTCAGGATTTATATTTGCCATGTGCAGACAACATAATGTCTTTTGAAGAGCTGAGGATCAAATTTAATCTCAATAGAACACATTTTTTTAAATATCTTCAACTTAGAAACTTTATTCGATCAAATCAAAATAAAGCTCTCACTCGACCTATTTATTCATCCTTGGAAAAAATGATGATGAAAGATAGTAAAAGAAAGGGTATTATTTCAGAGTTTTATAACTCATTGACACTATCTTCAAGTGAAAATTCACTGAAAAGATTAAACTACTGGAAAGAAGATCTGCAAATTGAAATTTCAGAGGAACAATGGGAATTGGCTTGTACAGAAGCTCAAACCAAATCAATAAATGCACGCCTTAAATTGATACATTTCAAATGGTTAATGCGGATGTATGTTACACCGGAGGAGTTAAATAGATATAACAAAAATATACCAGATACATGCACAAAATGCATGGAAAGTAAAGGAACCCTATTTCATTGTTTATGGGAATGTAGATTAATAAGAATGTTTTGGGAAGAGGTGAGGGTAACAATTGAAAAAATAATCTCAAAACAAATCATATTGAATCCTAAACTGTTTTTGTTGGGTCTGTACCCAGAAAAGCATAATTTTAATAAAAGTGAAAGAACATTCATAGACCTCAGTTTGCTTAATGCCAAAAAATGTATTGCACTATTATGGAAAAAGACTCATAGACCAGATGTGACTCAGTGGTTAAGACAGATGTTAACAAACCTTCCATTAGAAAGAATAACATATATACTAAAATCAAAGGAAATTGTGTTTGAGAATATATGGAGACCTTTTATTGATTATGTAAAAAATTTAAACATAACTCTTGAAGAAGAAGGTGAATGATGTGTGTGGACCTTGTAAATTCCAAACTGGTGAACATAATATGTATACTTATGTATTGGATTGTCTAGACTAAACAGAGGAGCATTGTTGAAGACTTGATTTTGTTGGTGGTTGTTGGTGTTTTTAGTGCATTTTTTTTTTTTTTTGTAGTACTTTAGTGTTAGTGTTTGATTGTTTGTATCATGTTTGTTAAAAAAAAAAAAAAAAAAGGTTCAATAAAGATATTGTGGAAAAAAAAAAAGACCTGTTATATTTCTATATATTTACAATGTTTGAGAACAGTCCTTGCCAACCAGACAAAAGAAAAAAACTCCCATATTTTGAAATCTAATTGTTGACAGGTTTAGTTGGTTTGAAGGCTGGAGGATGTTAACAGATTTAATCCACTGACTTCGTGAATTTTGGTCATAACTTGCAAGATACATAAATAATGAACATATATTATTTAATATTGTATTGGTAAGTGAAGAGACTACAGTCGCAGCACAGTGACAGAGTAAAACTTCAGCAGACAAACATGTATGTCACAACTACAAAATTATCAGAGCATCTGAGAGCGAGAAGAAAAAGAGCACTTTTTTACTCACTTTCTGCAGTCTGCAGCATTCCGACCATCTCGGCTGCTGGAGGTAACAGTTTGGGACGGTCCTTGTTCAGCTCCGCTCTGTGCTCGTTTCTACATCCCAGTTCCCGGTTTACCTCGCCTTAACAGGCACCTCTGCTTCTCTTTTTTTCCGTGACAGCTCCCTCCAAAAAAACTTCACACACCGTACTCTTCTATTAAATATAAATTATTGAGTGCTGACATGAAAAAATATGATAGTGTGGAGGAAAGGAATCAGACAAGACACGAGCTGATGACACACAACTTTTATTTCCTCCAACCAGCAGAACAGAAAAAGCGATCTGCTTTATATATTTTCTTCCCGCCTCTGGCACTCAGGGTAAACACATTTACATACCAGTTACCAAGTGTGAACACACATCAGCATCCACATCAACACATTCGTGCCCCTGCGTCCTCAGGTGTGAGCCTGGCACAGCGGGGGCAAAAGGCACATCTTTATTTACTACATATCCTCCAGTGCTCTGGCGCCCCTGGCTAGCACCCCCAACACCTCGAAGTACTGGGAGGAGTGTCATCTCCTTTGTGTCACTCCCCCCCCCCCCCGTCCCGAACACCCATAAGGGGTCCTAACCCTCCGGACCTTTGGGCTTGAGCAAGCGGCTGTAACGTGGGCTGGTTGAAGTGCCTTCCTGTCAAGGTGGGTAAGAGAAAGGCTTGGTTTCTGGAGGGGGAGAGGGTGGGGAGGGGAAAAAGTTTCCTGAAAACAGTCCTCTGTCAGGGGGACACTAACCTGCGGACTCACTGTAGGAGGGTGGCCGCGCCAGGGAGCTTGAGCCAACACCACCTGCTTGTCTGCAAATACATAAGCGGGCTTCAGCCTGTCTATACAGACGGTTTCCTTACGCTCCCCCAAGTGTAACACAAAATGTTTCTCCCCAGTTTCTAGCATTCTGAATGGGCCATCGTACTGCAGACGCAGTGGGGTTCTGTGGGCATTGTGCCTGACAAAAACGAATTTGACTTTCTCTAAGCGCTTCGGAACAAAAATGCAAGGAAAACAATGGTGTGCCAGGCCTGGAACACTGGCAGCGCCTGTACTGGGAAAAAAAGTGCGCGGGCAGATCGGTACCTGGCGTGGGACTCTCTGGCAAAAATTCCCCACGGGATCCGCAAGGGCTGAGGAAAAAACGAGTTCTGCTGGAGAGGCTGCCAAATCTTCCTTAGGTGCAGAGCGCAACCCCAATAGGGCCCAAGGCAGGCGATCGACCCAATTTGCATCCATTAGCAAGGCTCTGAGCGCTGCTTTAAGCAACCTGTGAAAACGCTCGGACAAACCGTTAGCCTGTGGGTTGTACACGGTGGTGCGGTGGATTTTGACCCTCAGGCTGTCAGCCATCATGGACCAAAGTTCCAAAACAAATTGTGGACCCCTGTCGGAAGTGATGTCTGACGGGGAGCCGAACCGTGCGACCCAAGATGAAAAAAACCCAGACGGGCTACCTTGGCTGACGTGGTGGAACTCAGCGGAACCACCTCTGGCCAACGCGTAGTGTGGTCCACGATTGTTAAAAGGTGTGTGAACCCCTGCAACGGTGGAAGGGGACCCACTAAGTCCACGGGTACGTGGTCGAACCTCCTGGGTGGAATTTGAAAAGCCTCGAGGGGGGCTTTGGTGTGCTTGTGCACCTTAGCCCATTGGCACGCAACACACGCTGCAGCCCATTCTTTCACATCCCTGCATAAGTGAGGCCAAACAAATTTGGACCCCACTAGTTTAACTGAGGATCGCACCCGGGATGTGAAAGGGAATGGACGGACTTGAACATGCGGCGGTGCCAGAAGCTCGGAACCATGGGGCGGGTGCGGCCAGTGGAAATGTTGCAGAGCAAGGGGAGCACCCTTCTTGTTAAAACTTGCTCTCAAGTTTTAATCCAGTAGCTGCGGACTGGAGCGCGCAAATTTCTGCGTCTCCAGTTTGGCCGGCGGCCATTGCGGAAAAATCAATGCCCATGTATTCCGGAGAGACCAGCGCATGTGACAAGCAGTCTGCCACGATGTTTAATTTACCGGCTACATGTTGGATGTCGGTCATGAACTTCGAAATTGCGGCCAAGTGCCATTGTTGCCAAGCTGACCATGGTTCTGAGACTTTGGACATCGTGTAGGTCAGTGGTTTATGATTAACAAACGTGGTAAACTCGTGACCCTCGAGCCAGAAACGAAAATGATGCGTAACGAGGTGGAGAGCCAACAGCTCTCTGTTGAAAGTGCTATACTTATGCTCGTTGTCACGCAAAGTACGGCTGAAAAAGGAGAGGGGCTGCCACAAACTGGAGACGTACTGTTCCACTACAGCTCCTACCACGACGTCAGACGCGTCTGTGGTGAGCACTATCCGTGCTGACAGGGCTGGGTGGGCCAGCAAAGCTACATTAGCGAGCGTCATTTTGGCATTTGTGAATGCCTGGACCCGCTCAGTGGTCCAGTCGACGCTATCCGCGGGCTTCTTTTTTTTGAGCGCATCATCGAGCGGCTGCAGCAGCTGGGCTGGGCGGGGAAGGAAGCGGTTGTAAAAATTGACCATCCTCCAAAATTCCTGCAGCACCCTCACGGTCTGTGGATGCGGAAAATCCGACATTGTGCGCACTTTATCCGGCAGGGGAATTGTGCCTTCTGGTGAGATACCGTGGCCCAAAAAGTCGATTACCAGCAGCCTGAACTGACACATTGCTGGGTTAACAATCAGCCCGTGCACTTCCATACGTTGGAAAACTTGTTTGAGATGGGTAAGGTGCTCCTCCTCTGACGCGCTAGCTACCAAAATGTCATCCAAGTAGATGAAAACGAACATCAAGTCCGGGAGCACCGCGCCCATCATCCTTTGGAAAGTTTGTGCTACGCCCTTTAACCCAAACGGTATACACAAAAACTCGAAAAGACCGAAAGGGGTTATTACCACCATTTTGGGGACGTCGTCTGCGCACATCGGGATCTGGTGGTAAACGCAGACCGGATCCACTTTTGAAAAAATGCGCGTCCCAGCCAGGTGCACGGAAAAATCCTGGACGTGCGGGATGGGGTAACGATAGTGTTCCGTGGCATTGTTTAAGCGTCGGAAATCACCACACGACTGCCACGACACATTGGACTTGGGCACCATGTGCAGTGGGGATGCCCAAGGGCTGTTGGAGAGCCTAACAATGCCTAAGCATTCCAAGTTAGCAAACTCCTCGCACGCAAGTTCTAGTTTAGCCGCATCCAGGTGGCGAGGGCGCGCATACACGGGCGGACCTTTCGTGGTGATTAAATGTGTGACCCCGTGCTTGGTTACCGTAGCGGAAAAAGTGGGCACCGTGAGTGCTGGGAACTCAGAAAGCAAACACTGTTACTTACCCCCTGGAGCTATAATATTTGCGTGTGTTGGTGGCCCAACTCCCCGAGCTGTGCAGGACAAGGAGGAAAAAGATACAGCATCCACTAAACACCTGTTGGCAACATCAACAAGTAGTTCATGAGCACACAGAAAATCAGCACCTAAGATGGGGACCAAGAATGCAGCTGCCACCACTGGTAACTGCGTCCATGTAAACATACAGTGACCGTCCTTTCTTCGAACGTCCTGATGTGGGATCTGTTTGCGGCCATTAAAGATGGCCCACAACCCTCTGCCAGCCTGTCTGCGCTGACTGGCAAAATAAAGCTCTTCTGGGAGCCAGAGTCTACCAGAAAATGTGTCCCCGAATGTCTGTCCGTGATGAAAAGCAGCTTCTCCCTGTTGCCAGCGGCCGTAGCTGCTACTGACCGCTGGCTGCTCCGTTTCTGCGTCCTCTGGAAACGGCATGGCGGCAGACAACATTGCGCGTCGGCGCCAAAACACTGATGATGAAAATGTGCTGTCTCATTCCTGCATTTTCGAGTGGCCATCTCGGCCACCACCTACAGCTCCTTGATCTCATTGGACTCCGCCGACGATCCGGGTCTCACTGCCTGGACGCCGAAACTCCTGCTAGCCAGGATGTTGCAGTCTGCTTCTTCTGCCAGCGCTCGGTAGTCTTTGGTCGCCAGCAGCGGCGAGTTGGCCAGGATTGCCCTCGCCAAAGCTGGTAGCTTCTTCAGGAAGAGGTGGGCGAAGAGGAAAATCCGTCATCTGCGCCCACAAAAACAGCATACTCTCCATTAACTCCACGACCGATCTGTCTCCTAATTCTGTGTGTGAGAGGAGCTTCTCTGGTGTGTCTCTGGTGGAGGGGACGTAACACCATAGCAGCAGCCGTTTCAGAGCGTTATATTTGCCCTTGGCTGGGGGAGCACGAAGTAGGCTCATTGCGCACCGAGTGGGGCGCAGGTCCAGTGAAGCCACCACGTAATGATACTTTGTGTCATCCTCCGAGACTCCGCGGTGTGCGAACTGGGCTTCCACGTGAATGAACCAAGTGGCCGGGTCGTGGAGCCAAAAGTCCGGGAGTTTGACCGCCACAGCGAGCGTAGTGGGAGGAACCTCAAGCACGTATGTTCCCACAGAGGTGCTTGGTCCATCTTCCATTTTCACGTCTCAGGGTCACCAATGTAGAGGAAAGTAATCAGACGAAACACGAGCTGACAACACACAACTTTATTTTCTCCAACCAGTAGAACGGACTGTCCCTGAGTGCCAAAGCGAACTGCTTTATACATTTCCTTCCTGCCACATTTACATACCAGTTACCAAGTATGAACACACATCCACATCCACATTAAAACATTCGCGCCCCTGCGTCCTCAGGTGTGAGCCTGGCACAGCGGCAAAAGGCACATCTTTATTTACTACATACCCCCCGGTGCTCTGGTGCCCCTGGCTACCACCCCTAACACCCCGAAGTACTGGGTGGAGTGTCATCTCCTTTGTGTCACCACAGTAGACTAATTAAGTCGGGTGCATTTTTGCAAACCATTCTGGGAAAATGGAGGACAAGAGCAGCAGCCGCTGAACTATAGATCGGTGTATTCCAATCAACCACTGATCTGCGCTGAGTTTGACACGGGGCAACAAAATTAAGTACTTGTAAAAATGCTGGTGACTCTTGTTTAATCAGTAGCGGCTGGCATCAAAGCAATCATTGTGTTCATGTATTTAGTACTTACTCGGACCTGGAGCAGGAGAGCTACTGCTGCCGTCTTCACCACAAGGGAGCAATTAAAAAAGCACAGACATTTTTGTCTGCTTTGTACATGGCAGGCTCCCGAACTCCCGTTACCACGAGTGACTGTTTTGACGTGCATTGTTTGCTTGTGGAGTGACATCCCTTCATTTATTTTCCCAGCAAAATATATACATATATATGTGTCAGGGGTGGCAAACCTCCTGCTCTCAAGCCACGTGTGGGCCTTTGATGTCTCTTTAACGGCTCTTCTCTCTTTTTTTAAATTGATTCCTGTATGTTTTTTGTTTTTAAATTACAGGCCTAAATTTTTCTTGCAGTGGCGGCTCAGTTTCTGGTGTGGTGTGCTGCCATGCAGAAATGTTACCAGTAGAAACCCTGGTTTCAGTTATTAAGGATACAATGCTTTAGTTTCCATCCATCTTCTTCCGCTTAATCCTTTTTGGGTCACGGGAGGCTAGAGCCTATACCAGCATCTTTGGGCGAGAGGCAGGGTACACCCTGGACAGATCACCAGTCCATCGCAGGACCAACACAGAGAGACAGACAACCATTCACTCTCACAGTCATACCTAAGGACAATTTAGAATCCCCAGTTGATGCCAGTTAACCTAACTTGCATGTTTTTGGCATGTGGGAGGAAACCGGAGAAATCCCGGAGTAAACCCACGCAGATACGGGGAGAACATGCAAACTCCACACAGATCACTGTTGGTCGGAGGCTGGGATGGAACCCAGGATCCCCGACCAAGGGTGAGTTGCTGTGCTGCCACAGTGCTAACCACTCCGGCACCGCGCCGCCCTTTACTTTGCTTTAGTTTACAGTATGGAAATGATATTTGCTAGCGCTTGTCATGAACTGTCCTATTTAGAGTGTAATACAGTGTGAATTTGCCACTGAGTTCCTCCAGCTCTCTTTCTGTTGGTTTGACACTAAACATAGGATGGTGTCTCTTTGATCCCGAAGCACACACCATTGATTTCTGTTTTGACTTTAACACACTGGCTTATGTCACAATGTAACTAGCTGGGAAGGCAATTATCTCCGTAATGACAGCATTAGCAGTCGGCTCACAACAATTTGTCCCTAAAGTCAATGTGCCTGCTCTCCTCAGATCAGAGTCGTCTGTTCTGCAGCATTGGGTCTCAGGAGGAATCAATCTAAACCCACATTTGAGGGCTGGTTGACCAAGATTAGACTGTTTCCACAAAAATTAGCTCATGTACGTTTGTCTTTCTTTCAATATTGCACGGCAGAAACTGTGGTAATCTGTACCGTATCAGTTGCAGTGTTACCACAATTCAACCTTCCAAAAATTAGCTAAGGGCAGGAGATGGGAATTTTAGGGGAGGAGAAAAGAGACAAACAGATGAGTTAAATTAATGACAAAGGAGACAAAGGGTGGGGGAAGGGGAAAATGTTATGTATTTTGATAATGAGCAATATTTTTTTATTTTTATCTGTAACCAGACTTGTAATGAGCTGTTCACTATGCATAACTTTACTTGACTGTTCTTTGTCATTGTGGCACTCTACACAAATGATACACATCCCACTTATAGATCGGTACCAGGGCCATTTCTGACGATAGAGCAGTGTACTGTATTTCAACCTTTTTTGAGACAAGGAGCCCTTTTTACATTAAAACAAATCCCAGGGAACCCCACCAGCCAAAAATGCTACAAGTTCATTCAGATGCTGAAATGCATCTGCCAGGTATGCCAGCAGCTTTGCATGGTCGCACCTGTCCATCAGTTAAAAAACACTTCTGGTTCTTGTCGGAGCTCATGCACACGGACCGGCACTTTGACACACGACAATCATTGGACCTCCATATGGAGCAGTAAGGTTTTATGCTCCGCTCCAATTTCCTCACATTAAGATGCAAATATGTGGCTTTTCAGAGGTCTTGTCTTTACAAAGTTTACCATCAACACAACATCATCTGGTACAGGATCTGGGTCTGCTAGTAAATTCTTGGCAATGAGCACCTTGCGAAGAAAAAAATAAAAAAGAGAGTGCATAACAACAATATCTGGATGTCTCTCACTCTACTTACAAAGCCTCTGGTGCGCCCACCCATGGCAGCTGCTCCATCAGTACAGGGCCCAGTTAAAAGTCTGAATCTCTCCTCTTCAAATATTCACCCATCACTGTTTTTCATCTAGTCACCGTGACCTCTAACACATCTTAACAAGGTCATTAACCTCAAAACACATGAAGAAGAAAGTAGCCATGATTATGGCTTTCATACTGCCACCTACTGACATGGTTAAGCCACTACAGGCAGTCATGCACAACAGCTACAAATTATTTGCAGTTTTTTGGACCAATTAAGAAGGAAAATTAGACAATTTCCTGAGGACCCCTGAACTTTCTCTCAAGGAGCCCCTGGGGTTAGGACCCCTGGTTGAAAAACAAGGCTATAAAAGTAGGCAAATGCAGTGGAACCCCTCTGCCACAAGAGGATGCTCCAAGCAAGAAGCTCAGCCTCTACATTTTTGAGGGGAAGAATTAAAATTACCTTCAGAAACTAAGAATTTGTTTCTAACATGGTTGTCAAATTACAGACCAGGGACTATACTGCATATTCATTTAGTTTATATTTTATTGTGGCACAATTACATACATAGTAAATAAATGGAGTTCACCCTGATCCTCGGGGTGGTCTGCATCCAGTTTGTGCTCAAAGGTCAGGAGATCTGGGCACTTATGTGGTATCAGAAAAGCCAGTACTCCTCCTAGGCAATCGCCCTAATTCTCTGGAAACTCACACACAATGATCCTCAGGTTTATCTGCATGCAGGTTGAGCTCCTTGGCAGCTTGGTGGGGCAGTAGTTAGCAAGAAAATCATGGGTTCAAGCCCAAGAGCTGGACAGCAGTGACCTTTCTGTGTGGAGTTGGCATGTTCTCCCCTTGTCTGCGTGGGTTTTTGCCAAGAACTCTGGTTTCCTCCCACAGTCCAAAGATATGCATGTTATGTGGGTTAATTGGCATCAACTGGGGATTCCAAATTTGAGAATGAATGGTTGTCTGTATTTTTTTTTCTGTTGACCCTGCGGTAGACTGACGATCTGTCCAGGGTGTTTAAGGTCAAGGTCAACGGTCAGAAGTTCTGAGCACTCTCGGGGTGATTTCATCAGCCCAGAATGAGCATCTCTGTCACTGACGATCTGGTTCATTACTGTGATAAACTGGAAGCTTGTGTCCAAAACAGAGAAGTTGAGTGAGGAATTGGGATTTACAGTACTTATACATGCATTCAAGCATCTTTAAGGGAAATCTGAATGTTATATTTAACAAATATATATCAGTTCATTTCAGTTTATTTGGTTCAGCTAAAGAGAAAATAAAATACAAACAAAATAACCAAAAGGGTGTAGGCTGAAGCTATGGGGCTTATTTGGTGCCTACCCCTATTCAGAATCAGAATCAGAATCAGGTTTATTGCCATTGTTCATGTAGTACACAAACTAGGAATTTGTCTCGGTACAATGCTGCAACATTAAACATGATAAGATAAGAGAAATAAACTATACATGTAGAAATAAACTATACATTTACATAAACTATACATTTACTTAGAATAATCAACATTTTAGAAATTTACTTGAATCAGTTCATGTCGAAACAACCCAACGTGTTACTTTAAACCAGTGTTTCATAATATTGCAAAAGGAACTAATTTCTGTACAGTTTTTTAAGTTGCGTTAAAGAATTACACATTTGAATATTTTCAGGACAGTTATTCCATAGGTTCCCTCCTTCTACAGACAGACGGCAGTATTAGTGTTTGTCCGTGCCTTTGGTTTTTCCAATATAAATGTTCCTCTCAGATGATATTTGCTGTCTCTCGTCTTGAACAACTTCTCGATTCATATCGGTAATTTTCCAGTTTTCCTTTTGTACATAAATTGCACGGTGAAATAATCTACTAAATCCACTCCACGTACTATAGTGTCTGCTTACTTCCTCTTCACCTCGAGCATAGTCAGACATGGGCTGCTGCTGAACTCCAGACATTCAGAAATGGATTCTTTGACATTCATGCGCCTATTCAGAATCTTCCGATGCTAAGGAAAACAACAGATTTCCCCCTCCACCAGTGTCACGTTTGTTATCTCTGCTGTAGAAATGAATGTCCATGTCAAGACAAAAAAAACAAATTTTTAAATTAAATCACCCTTATTGTCATTCAACCGTACAACCAATCATGTACAGTAGAACGAGATTGTGCTTTACCTATCTACAGTGTCAATCACACACACCCCAAGTGCAGAATCAGAGGGCCGCTGCCATGCAAGGCGCCGCCACAGATTTCCCTCCTCCATTCCATTATTGCTGAGCACCAAGCTGGATGGCAGGAAGTTCCACTTTTATATGGTCTTCGACATGACCCGGCCGGGATTTGAACCCCTGCCTCCCGGGTGTGGGGCGGATGCTCTACCAACTGAGCCACCACTCCGGTAGGTAATATTAGTTAACATTGCACTGTGTTTTGTTGCTGTTGTTTAATGTAGTGTAAAAGCTACTTTTTTTACTGAATTTTATTTGAATAGGGATGGTACAGTGTAACATAGTTCCAATACAAAAATGCATCTGATGTGCTGTACAGTTTATAGCGTTTGTTAATTTTCTACTCTTGTCCCTAGATGGGCTTACACATAAATATAATTGACAATAAATTTAAATGATCAGCATACTAAAACTACACCACATAGCACAATAAAATACAAAGACACAATCATCACAAGCCTTTCAATGACCAAAACTACTAAAACTAAATTGTCCAGTAAATCAAAATGCATACAACAAAATCAGCACTACATGTGACACCCTATAAATCAAATACAGTATATCCCCCATCAAAGGTTAATGGGTGCAGCTTTGTTTTTCTTTTAGCCAGCACTTGACCTTTGTTGCAAACAATTTTACATCTTCAACTCATTTAATTTCAGTTGGCAATGTGTTCCAAAGTTTGCAGCCCTTAATGGAGAAAGTGGACTGTCCAAATGTAGATTTACAACGTCGTATTTTACACTTACCCTTCACCATGCCCCTGGTTCCTCTGTGTAGCTATAGTTTTATCAGTCCTTTGTCTAGAGACTTTCAGATTGTTTCAGCCGTGCTGAGCTGTTTCTTCACCTTTCAGGTTTCTGTGGGAAATTTTCTAATTTCACTTCTTAATTGGTCCAAAAGATTGCAAATAATTTGCCGTTGTTTTGCAATTATTTGATTTGCCGTTGTTGTGGATGGGCACATGGGTGGCTCCAGAACCCATGCAAAACGAGGGCAAATTATTTGCAATCTTTTGGACCAATTAAGAAGTGAAATTAGAAAATTTCCTACAGAAACCTGAACACTGCAGGGAACCGTGGTTGAAAAAACACAGCCTTAGATAACTTCAGAGTCCCGTTTATTAGATCAGATGAGTGGAAAGTTAACTGGTTTTGAAAATGTCAAAGATCTGTCTGAAAGCACAGCAGGTGCATGAAGTAGTGCTGCAATTATAGTTATTATCCTTTAAGTGTAGGTCGGTGCAGCCAACCTTAGAAACGCTCAGATTTCCTGGAATGAGGGAAAAACACTGCGACTGACTTTTGGCCACAGTCTGAGGACCTGGGGACTAATGGCAGCTCATGACCTATCGCTGGTCCGCAGGGATCTCGGAGTACATTCAGGATTAGAGAGAAATGGATGAGAGCAACGGATAATGAAGGAGTCTAACCATTGACTTTAGAAGACGTGATCCGTCGTGGAGAAAGAGAGCAGTAGAGAAGATAAGAGCTGCACTCGTTGTTGTGATTAAATCTTTTATCCCGACAGGATATCCAATAAGTCCCCACTGTAAGATGCTCACTGTGCTCTTTTATACAGTACAGGAAAACACCCTGTTCATTGATTTACATAAATTTGGTGAAAATAGGCTTTTCTCGAGACTTGGATAAGCCACCTCATTATTGAGATGCAGTGATACACCTTTTATCACATAAATTTACTCTTGCCTTTTCCTCTGGCCTCAATTTCCTTAAATTAGTCTGTTGGGCCTAATGGAAATTTCTGCTCCTCTCTAAGTGTATATTTGTAATGCTAATTAGGGCAGTTGTGGGGAATCAAATCAAGATGCTGAACACAGCAGCTAAACAATCACCAGGGAAGGATGCAAACACTTTTTATGCTAATACAAAGAAAGGGAGGGGGTGAAAGATGGAGAGGAAATATGGAGGGGCCCAGAGAGAAGACATGGCTGCCAGTGGGCTCCGTCAGCGGTTGAGGAAGAGAGATAAAATGAGAAAAAAAGGAAGAGGGGAGAGAATTAAAAGCTGATTACCTGGTGAGTGAATCGTTGGCTTCTCTGTGGACTGGAGGGGTTGCGGAACAGTGGGGAGAAATCCTGTTTTTTAGTCTTACAGTAAAGATTAAAGCCAGTCTCTGGGGTAATCAAGATCTGCTAAAAATAACTAGATGTACTTGAAGCAGCACCGCATTTAAACTCCGGACACTGACTGAGCACTTATGCTGTTTCTGGACTCATTTCCACAACCAGCTCTTCTGTCATGGGGGGCACGACATCATGATCATGCCCCACCCTTTGAGTTGTTCTATTATGTTGGACTTATTTAAGCTATATTGCATGAGAGGGAGTACAGTATCAGTGAATATAGTGACTGCAGGTTATAATGCCCAACACGTTTAACCAGTTATTTTGCACAACTGAGAAAAAAGTAGTCCCTCCTAAATGTAGCCAGTAACTGTTGCTAAACATCTCAGTCAGCATGAAGACGTCTATTGTTATTTCACACAAATGTAAACAAATTAAATATTGTCAAATGCAAAAGTAAGTGTTTGTAAAACATGCCGGTCACCTGTTGAGTTGCAGACGGGTAGTCAATGTCATTGGCTACTTAGCATGCTAGCGATTTAGCACACTTCGCTCGCTTTTTCTTGGCATTTTCAGATGAAACAAAGAGTCCAGCACCACAAAGGTATCATGGTTTGTTAATCGAAACAATAAATTCATCTCTAGCACTGCCTATTTTTTTTTAAACAGATGTGAAATAGCTTAACAATGTTTATACAAGGGCAGACTTTGTAAACTGAATAAAACTTTTTTCAAAAGGATGTGACTTCCGGGTCAGGTTAGAAATATTTTCAAACAGTGCCTCACTGTGGAAATTAAGGTATTCAACACAGTATTGCAATTCTCACTAAGAGTTGACAGTATTACTGTTAGTACTTAACGGTTACATGAACATCTTTGAAGCAGAGGGATACAGTGAAGCGGAGTGTAATTACCGTGGAACATAGTAACTCCTAGAATCCCTATTGTTCAATCAAATTGCTCAGTCGAAACTAACTGTTGTATAAAATGATTTATTCTGGTCTAGTTTCAGGTTTATGTTAAAATTATTCCCTGTGTCATCCTTGTCTAATTTAGCCTCCTTCGTTCTTAATTTTAGTCTGAAAGTGTCAGGAGTTCTGGTTTAGTTTGGTGTGACTTGCTTTCCTGTTTTATTTTGAAATATATTTTCTGACTAGACCTGAGTTATGAGCTTCAGTTCACTTTTAGCTTAATTCTGGTATTCCCTCATCAGCGTTGCTCCCTGCAGCTGTGTCGTCACCTGTCTTACATCTGTTGATTATCTGCTGCCCTTGCAGTTGAGTTTTTTCTCTCCCCTCCTCACAGAGACATAACATGTACTCCTTAGTGGTGTTACGCTTTGCTCCTCATGTTTTCCAAGGTTTGTTTACTTTCAGTTTTCACTTTGTTATTTGTGGTTTATTCCTCTTGTGTCTAAGTTCAGGTTAGTTTGTTTCCAGCCCCGGTGCTGTGCTTTGTTTTCAGTTATCAATAAATCCTGGTGAACTCGGTTTGCCTGCATCTTGGATCCTCCTTACCTGCTCCATGCTCCAGTAATAACATCTTCTCCTATTTGCATGTGCTAAAGGTGTTGAGTCACAGAGAAAGTCACAGAAAAAATATTAATCTCTTAAATTTTTACAGCAGTCCTTTGGAAGTAAACATTTTGACCTTCAGGACTTATGAGGGTAGTAAATTAAACTGATACCATCCATCCATCCATCCATCCATCTTCTACCGCTTTTCCGGAGGTCCGGGTTGCGGAGGCAGCAGTTCAAGCAGAGAAGCCCAGACTTCCCTCTCCCCAGCCACCTGCTCCAGCTCTTCAGAGGGGATACCAAGGCGTTCCCAGACCAGCTGGGAGACATAGTCTCTCCACCGAGTCCTGGGTCTGCCCCGGGGTCTCCTCCCAGTGGGACGTGCCTGAAACACCTCAAGTGGGAGGCGTCCAGGAGGCATCCTAATCAGATGCCCATACCACCTCAACTGACTCCTTTCAATGTGGAGGAGCAGCGGTTCTACTCTGAGCCTCTCCCGGATGACTGAGCTCCTCACCCTATCTCTGAGGGTGAGTCCAGCAATCCTACGGAGAAAGCTCATTTCAGCCGCTTGTATCCGCGATCTCGTTCTTTCGGTCATTACCCAAAGCTCGTGACCATAGGTGAGAGTAGGAACGTAGATTGACTGGTAAATCGACAGCTTTGCCTTAGAACTAAGCTCCCTCTTCACCACAACAGACCGGTACAACGTCCGCATCACTGCAGATGCTGCTCCAATCCGTCTGTCGATCTCTCGCTCCATTTTCCCCTCACTCGTGAACAAGACCCCAAGATACTTAAACTCCTCCACTTGGGGCAGGAGCCTGTCCCCAACCCGGAGAGGACAATCCACCTTTTTCCGGCTGAGGACCATGGACTCGGACTTGGAGGTGCTGGTTCTCATCCCAGCCGCTTCACACTCAGCGGCAAACCGTCCCAGCAAGAGCTGTAGGTCATTGCTGGATGAAGCCAACAGGACAACATCATCTGCAAACAACAGAGATGAGATCCTGTGGTCACCAAGCATGACACCCTCCATTCCCTGGCTGCGCCTAGAAATCCTGTCCATAAAAATTATGAACAGGACCGGTGACAAAGGGCAGCCCTGGCGGAGTCCAACTCTCACTGGGAATGACTCCGACCGAGTGTTGGCAATACGAACTAAACTCTCACAACGGTCGTACAGAGACCGAATAGCTCGTAACAACAAGCCCGATACCCCATACTCCCGAAGCACCCCCCACAAAAATCCACGAGGGACGCGGTCAAATGCCTTCTCCAAGTCCACAAAACACATGTAAACTGGTTGGGCAAACTCCCACGAACCCTCAAGAATTCTCGAGAGGGTAAAGAGCTGGTCCGATGTGCCACGGCCAGGACGAAAACCACATTGCTCCTCCTGAATCCGAGGTTCGACCAACGGCCGGACTCTCCTCTCCAGTACCTTGGCATAAACCTTCCCAGGGAGGCTGAGGAGTGTGATCCCTCTAAAGTTGGAGCACACCCTCCGGTCCCCTTTTTTGAAGAGAGGAACCACCACCCCGGTTTGCCATGCCAAAGGCACTGCCCCCGACCTCCGACCTCCCAAGCTTTCTAAACTGGCTTAAACTGATACCTAAGGGTTAAATACACAAAGGACTGCTGTAAAAATTTAAGAGATTAATATTTTTTCTGTTTTTTTCTGCATAAATCTCTTAAACGACTTCAGCCCTGCTCAAAACTATCAGTCCAAGCAGAGAAGCCCAGACTTTCCTCTCCCCAGCCACCTGCTTCAGCTCTTCAGAGAGGATACCAAAGCGTTCCCAGACCAGCTGGGAGACATAGTCTCTCCAGCAAGTCCTGGGTCTGCCCCGGGGTCTCCTCCCAGTGGGACGTGCCCGAAACACCTCAAGTGGGAGGCATCCAGGAGGCATCCTGATCAGATGTCCATACCACCTCAACTGGCTCCTTTCAATGTGGAGGAGCAGCGGTTCTACTCTGAGCCTCTCCCGGATGACTGAGCTCCTCACCCTATCTCTGAGGGTGAGTCCAGCAATCCTACAGAGAAAGCTCATTTCAGCAGCTTGTATCCACGATCTCGTTCTTTCGGTCATTAGATTAGATTAGATTCAACTTTATTGTCATTACACATGTATGAATACAAGGTAACGAAACACAGTTTAGCATCCAATCAGAAGTGCAAAGGACAGCAGTGCAGTATATACGGTAATTAACAGTATGTGCAATTTAAGCAAATATATGCAAATATATGCAGCAGTGCAGAAAGTTAAGAGTACTGTTATGTGCAAATAATGTGCAATAAGTTAGATGTAGTTATGTAGTTATGCAGTTATGTACAGGTGAGGATGGTAAAAGATGATGGCAAGAGAGTCAGCGGGGAACTAAGTTCAATAACGTGACGGCTGTTGGAAAGAAACTGTTCCTAAACCTGCTGGTTCTAGTCCGAAGGCTTCTGAAACGTCTTCTGGAGGGGAGAAGCTGGAACAGTCCATGAGCAGGATGGTTGGAGTCCCTAAGAATGCTGCGTGTCCGGCGCAGACATCTTTTCCTGTAGACGTCCTCTATAGCTGGAAGTGGAGTCCCTGTGATGCGTTGGGCGGTTTTCACCACCCGCTGCAGCGCCTTGCGGTCAGCTACAGAGCAGCTCCCATACCAGACTGTGATACAGTTGGTCAGGGTGCTCTCTATCACGCAGCGGTAGAAGTTGCCCAGGATGTCAGTTGACAGATGGTTCTTCTTCAATGTCCTCAAGAAGAAGAGGCACTGATGGGCCTTCTTGATCAGGCTGGTGGTGTTAACTGACCAGGACAGGTCCTCCGAGATGTGGGTCCCCAGGAATTTGAAGCTGGGGACACGTTCAACAGCTATGCCATTGATATGGATGGGGTCCATACCCAAAGCTTGTGACCATAGGTGAGAGTAGGAACATAGATTGACTGGTAAATTGACAGCTTTGCCTTAGAAGTCAGCTCCTTCTTCACCACAACAGATCGGTACAATGTCCACATCACTGCAGATGCTGCTCCGATCCGTCTGTCAATCTCTCACTTCATTCTCCCCTCACTCATGAATAAGACCCCAAGATACTGAAACTCCTCCACTTGGGGCAGGAGCCTGTCCCCA